>VXAX01003066.1:0-18192 GCA_013399835.1 Leptocoma aspasia
TATATAAAATATATATTATGTATTTAAACTCATATTACTTTATATATATACATAAATGCATTTTTGAATATATTTATATATTCTATATTTAGACTTCAGGTATGATATGTGTCCCAAGCCAAAAGCATTTTTTTTTTTTTAGCTTTTTGATTGCTACTGCAGGACACTTGGTTTGGCACAGCCTGGCCTTCACCAGTGGCATGGCATTGACATGGCATGGCAGAGAAGCACAGGGCTGCATGGAGCCCAGAGCCCAAGCTGTGAGGTACCAAGCACAGCCCAGACCTCAGACACCTGAAAGTGCAATTAGCTGAGGTTTAATTACTTATTACTTCTAATAGGTTTGATGGAGAAGTGATATAAATCCCAGTAAATCACAAGCTTACTTAAGCAGAAGTGAAGTGATGGAAATAATGGCTTATTTTTTCAATTAGAAAGCATTCTTGCTAAACAAAACCTTATTAGATTTTTTTTTTGTTCATACCACAGACTCTGACACAATGAAAACAAGATGGTCAACAGCAGTAAGACATGTCAGTGCAGTTAAAACTGAAGAAAATTTTCTTAGATAGTCTGGGTTATGAAAGTGTGCCTAACGCACATATTCATATTTCACAATACATTTATGATTATGCCACTGCTAAATGGCATAGTTACACTTGTGCTAATTCTGCACTTGCAACCTCATTTGAGTCATGATGTTCCTGTAAATACTTTATTGCAATTCTTTAGTTATGATAGCTTTTCTTGTATATTTTTTAAAATGATGGTGTCAAGCTGTCTAATCTTCCAAGCTTTTAGCAGAACTTTGTCACTCAGTTTCAAAACTTTTCCATGTATGATCATGATGCCACTCAAACCCCTGTCAGCCCAGCAAACTAATGCATCAAGACATTTCCTTTTATTTGACATGCACAAGCCTTTATTCTAAACCAAGGATTTGTTTCTCCACTGCCTCCTTGTGAGGTGGGCAGCCTGCCCTTCACTGCTTGGAGTTGCACTGTCCCCAGAAACCTCGTGGGAAACACCTGGGGTTCAGCCTGATCCTGCACCTGGTTTCTAAAGACACAAAATCTCACCTAAATTGCTGGTGGGTTTCCCCATTTTAGTGGGTCAGGTCTCAGTGTGGGAGCTTTATTTCACCTAGAGAGCTGGACTTAGTAAGCTTTCCTGGCTTTTCCATGCAATATATGTTTCAGTTACCTCTTGGCTGTAGTTTAAAAAATAATTTTATTGGGTTTTTTTCCCCCCCTTTGGGAAGAGGCTGTTGTTTTTGAGTGGATGAAACAGCATTTTTTGGCTGGATTTCTGGCAGTGCAGTGTTTTCCACACTTGGAAGTCAGCCTGTCTGCTGTGCTGGCTGTAGCTGCTTCAACACACAAAAACATGTTGCTGCAGAATGTACAGCTTGGTGGTGGCAGGATGTGCTAAAATGTAGCTAAGACCAATGGAGCCGTTGTTTTGAGCATGCAGAATTGTCCTCATCCCCAGGCATGTCTTAAAAGATGTTTATAAAAGCAAGTGTTAATATTGCAGCAACCTTTTTTGCAGTGAAAACCCAGGTTCTGACAGTAAATGAAGTGTCAGGCTGTTCTCATGCTTCTGAAGATGGTGTGTATCCTCGGGGTGCTGGTACGTGGTTTGGTCAGACACCATTTAGGCATTGTGGCTGTGCATGTCAGCAGGTTGGTTTTTTTTTTTAATCCTAAAGAAATTAATTTTCTATTTATCATTTTGTAACTACTGCATGTACCTCATTATTCCTACATAACACAGAAATCTGATTAGTTTATCTGTGCGAGGAGAATTATTATTAGCAGTTCAATCCTCAGATGTGTGTGATGGAATATAACTTGCTGTCTGCGTGTGATATTTAGCACTTCCATGGCCATTCCCAATGCTGACGTGCACTGGTGTCTCTGAGTCTCCTGTCCTTCCAGGAGGTGAGAAAGTTAGGTGAGGACACTGCACCAGGCAAGCTGTGAGTGTCCTGGTCTCTCCCAAGGGCTCTTTGGTGGCACTGAGATCCAGAAGGATGTCTCCAACCCAAACACATCTTTCCACCATCCAACCAAAAAGGATTAATGCTGCTCTTGACACCAGCAGTAGCAAAGCCCCCCCATCACTCAGAAGCAGAGAGCCTGGACACAAAGCCTTTTCACTGTCAGGGGCATGCAAGGAATGTGTGAAAATCCAAAGATTGTTCCTGAGTGTGAGATCTGTAACCTCTAGTGTTAAGCCAAGCAGACAGATGGAGGGGGCAGTCTGCAGGCAGTTACCTCTGATGTCCAGCCATGGCTGGGGGGTTTTGTGTGAAGTGGGAGCACCATGGCAAATCATCCTGTTCTCTGTAGCTCTGGCTCCGGGGTCTTCTTCGGGATGATATTGGTGCTGGATTTACATGCTTGTTCTGTGGGGAAGCAGCTGTAATTTCTGGTCAGTGGGCTCCTCTGCAGTACCTGCACAAGCTCCTGGAGCCAACTCATGTGTGAGCCATGACCTAAGCACAGTAGTTCAGTGAACTGCAAGTTTTCCATGGTGGCAAAAGAGGTAAGGGGAAGGCCTGTGTGCTCTGTATGGTCATTGATCCAAAACCCCTCAGCTTCAGCTTTCCTTTTATTTATAGAAATAAATCTGTGGCATAAAACATGATACATTGGGGTTGCACATCTGATACGTGACAACTTGCTTGCTTGGTTGGTGTAGGAGAAACATCCTGTGTGAAGCATTGAGGAGCGTGAATCTCTATATAGGACAGGTTGGAGGTTTTCATAATCTGGAGGTTTTTTCCAGATGCACATTTTAAAATGTGTCTAGACTTTTGAATGAGCAGCAGCTCATCAGCCCATGTTGCTGGGTCTGCTGTGCATGGGGAAGCCCCTTGGCTCCCTGCACTATGTGCACAGTTGCTTGATACCTCCTGGAAGTGTTGGATGGATTTATTGAGTGCTGTTGGCACCCTCTCCCTTTCTTGAAGAGGTATGTTTAGGATTGCCAGGGCACAGGCAGCTGGATTTAGCTCACCTGCAACGGCAAGTGTTGTGGGAGGAGATGAAATATGTCCAGCTCTGCAACCCCAGGTGTCTACAATAAGTTTTCCTCCCCTGATTTTGGAAAAGCCATTCCTGGAGTTGTAATGTTGCACCATGCCGAGAGCATGCATCCCATGTACTTGTGGTTTTGCCACCATCAGCAGAGAGGCATGCATGATCCCAACTTTCTTGGGAATTAAGTCCCTCTTAATTTTTCTAGTGTGAATGGAAGTGAAATTAAACTCTGTGGAGATGAGGAGTGAGGAAGGTGAGCAGGGAAGCAGAGGGAACTCTTGCTGAGTGCAGGAGCCTGCTTGGGTTGGCAGGTGCTTTGGAAATGAAAATATTTTATCCTCAGTTATGTAATGCAGCAGCATGCCCAGACCTGAATTCCCTGCAATTTTCTGGCCTGTGAGGAATAATTTTCTGCTTGAAATATTAGCCTTAGCTTTGAATTTTGTGGCTCATATGGTGTATGCAATCAATGTAATATCTGTATACATAACTGCTGGTGTTTGAACTTGAGATGTTTGGGTAAATTTATTTTTGTTTATAGCTGTTGGATGATGAAGAACAAAAAATACTTGTTTATTAAGAACTGTATAAATACATAAAAACCTGCCCTGGCCTACTGGTTAGATCCAGCAGGGGAAAAGGCTACAGATCCTTCTCTGTGCCTAATTATAGCACTAGGTTGTAATGGGGTTTTGAGGTGGGATAGAGCTGAGGTGCAAATTATCAGCATTCCTGGCTTGATATGGTTTTGGTCTTAATCCTTTAGTTGGGAGAAACCTTTGAAGCTGTGGCTAGTTTGTTTTTTGTTCTGTTTTGTTTTTCATCCAGCTCCTTACTGGGTAGAAAACTGGCTGGATGACTGAGCCCAGAGAGAGGTGGTGAATGCAGGTACATCCAGCTGGCAGCTGGTCCCAAGTGGTGTTCCCAAGGGCTCAGCTTTGGGGACGAAATCCTGTTTAATATCTTTATCAATGATCTGGAGAGGGGATCAAGGGCACCCTCAGTAAGGTGGCAGTTGGGTGGATCACATCAAGTGGAGTGGGAATGTTCATCTGCTGGATGGCAGGAAGGCTCTGCAGAGGGAGCTGGACAGGCTGGATCTGAGGCTGAGCTGGATCTGAACCTCTGTGTGAGGTTCCTGTTGGGTCCTGCACTTGGATCACAGCAACCCCAGGCAGCATTGCAGACTGGGGGCAGAGTGACTGGGAAGCTGCCTGGTGGAAAAGGACCTGGGGGTGCTGGTTGACAGCAGCTGATCATGAGCGTGGGAAAAGCAGCCCACAGCTTCTGCATTCCCTTTTCAGGTGTCTCCGTGGGAGCAGGAACTTGTTTGTACAAGCTTGGGTGAGAGAAGGAGAGGTGAAAGTCCCTGGTCACTGTGCTTTTTGGTTTGGGTGGAACTCACCAGTCTTTTGGTTGAATTGGAGTTAATAACCAAAGAGTATTGAGAGCATTTATTGCACTGTCTTGCCCAAATAGAGAAACACTGAGGTTCTGGAGCATGTCCTGAGAAGGGCAATGGAACTGATGAGGGGTCTGGAGCACAAGTCTGATGAGGAGTGACTGAGGGAGCTGGGGATGTTTAGCCTGGAGGAAAGGAGGCTCAGGGGGACCTTCTCATTCTACAACTGCCTGAAAGGAGGGTGTAGTGAAGTAGGGGTCGGTCTCCTCTCTCATGTGAAAAGCAATACGATGAGAGGAGGCATCAAGTTGCATCAGGGGAGACTTAGACTGGGATTAAGAAAAATTTCTGTGCTAAAAGGGTGATGAAGCACTGGAACAGGCTGCCCAGGGAAGTGGTGGAGTCACCATCCCTGGAAGTGTTTGAAAAACATGTAGATGTGTCAGTTAGGGAAATGCTTTAGTGGTGGACTTGGCAGTGGAGAGCTTGATGATCTTAAACGTCTTTTCCAACCTTAATGAGTCTATGATCTGTGAAAACTGACTAAGTCTAAAACATGTCCTGCTGTCCTTCAGCTGCATTCCCACTGATGGACCACCTCTCCAGGTGGTCGCCCTGCTTCGATTTATCCCTCCTGGCCTCTTGTTCTGCCCAGAGTGACTGTGTGTGGGGTCGCATGATGGAGTGAAGCAGAGCAGTGACTCAAATGAAATAAAACCCCACAAAACTGATTCTGTGTGAGGCTGGCAGGAACAGCCCATGGAGGCTGGTTGGGATGCCAGCTGCATAAACTGCCTTGGGGAAAAACAGTTGTGAAACCAAATTTTCTGCCCTGCTGCCAGCTTTGGACTCTATTCCTGCTTCATCTCATGACAGGACATGTCTCTGTGCTGTAGTGTTTGTGATTTAAATGAGTGTGGAGAGGGGTGGCAGAGGCATGGACTGGCATCCTATCTCCTGCCCTCACTGCAGGGTCTTGTCTCCTCCAGAGGGTGGGACAGGCAGCTGCATCCTCAACACTTGAAACCACTGCAGGGATGCGAGGCAGAGCCTTGCACCTGCAAGCACAAGAAGAGAGAGGGGAAGAAAAAACCCAAACCCACACCAAAAAACCCAAGAAAACAAAACCAAATAGAGAAGTTGTGCTCTGCGTTTGTTTTGGGTTTTTTTCAAGCACATAATGCGATGTGCTGTATTGCTGAGATGCACATTCCCCAGCTGCGGTAAGTGGGGTAGAGGTTGAGACACATCTTCTCTGGGGAGAGGGGAGGGTAGTGTGAGCCTGAGTCAGCAGCAAAGGTCACTTGGCTGCAAGGCTTGGCGTGCAGGAGGAGAGGATTTCATAAGGTGGCCGGGGCTGTTTGTGTGTCCAGCACTGGCAGCGTGTGCCCTCAGAGGGAGCAACACCAGCTGGGGTGACAGGACAGCTTCACCTGCCCACTCTGCCCCACAGAGCACTGCTCACTCTTCCTTGCTGCTTCCTTTGCTTTCTCCCTTCCTTTGCCCTGACTTCTTGTATCTCTTCAGTTCTGGCATTTAATCTCATCATTGCGTGATTTGTTTTATGGTCTTGGCTCATCTTTCAGTTCCCGTTTGGGGTCATTATCACATATGATTAGTCCTAGAGCCTAATGAAGGGGATCAGACATAACTCTAGGGTATGTCTGAGCCATTTAGCATTTCTGACCTCAGAGATCTGCAGAGAAAGTTTATTTTTAAGCTTCCTAAGAAGATAAATTTGAATTTTGGATTGTTTAGGGTGCACGTAATGGAACTGAAATCTCTCAGGGTGGAGCATACCCTCTGGGGGTATGAAAAATCCCAGGAATAATTATGCAGTGCTGCATGAGTATCATTAGTCTTGAAATAGCTTTTGGTGGATGATCACGTTTTTCTACATGGCAGAAGACAGTGTGAAACCTTGAAACCTTATGTTAATATTTAGTCTTCATTTAAGAGCATTGTCAACATGTGTTGAATACTGCTTTTGATGTCCAGTCCCACTCTGGGAAAGCCAGTCCCGGGGATATGAAATGATTGGAACAAAGTAAGAATCCCAGAAAATTAAAAAAGGGTGCCTTTTTTTGGGCTGTTTTTTTAAGGTCCCACTCTTTCACTCTACTAGAGAGGAAGGATCTACAAGGACTTATGTGTTGGAGCAAGGTGAAGTCAGAGCATCCTCAGGACACATCCAGCTGCCACTGTTTGGTGGCACAGTGCTGCACTGTGTCCCTGACCCGGTTGCAGTGACACGTCTATGCAGTGACTCAGCTGTGTTCCTACTAACCATCTGCTGATGTGATGCAGCTCATTAGTCACTAATTGGTGTGGTTACCCTTTTTTTAGACTGTTGGAAAGGCCAAGGGCCACATAGATGTGAAGCAGCTGAGTCAGTTGTCTACCTCTTTTGCCCCGAGGTCCACCAGACTCTTGGTGGTGGTTGCAGAGCTGTTTCAATGTTCTGTGCCAGGCTGAAACAGACTGTCTCAGCTTTATTTTGTATTTTCTGACTGACTATAAGCCTATCACAGCTGTTTGGTGGGACTGGAGTCTGTAGCTGGAGCCTTCTGGTGTCTGTTGCAATGAACCCTCCAAAGGAAGGACCTTTGGAGGCAGTGGGACACAGCACCCTAACTTTGGACTGAGCATGAGAAGCTGGTTTCACCCAGCCTGCATTTGCTACCTTCATCAACTCTGTAAAATAAGCATTCTGGGGATTTACTGAGGATATTACTTTCATAATACATTTTTCCCCCCATTCCCTACCCATCTGCCCCATATTTCTGCTACACTTAGCATCTTTGACTCTATCACCTCATTCTTTACCTAATCTGTAGGTACTGGTGGGTTAGGTACTGATGTTTTGGTTTTGCCTTACACGGTATCTGAACTGATGGCATGTAAATCTGTCTCTTTTCTGATATCTTGAGTACAGGTCTTTGATGCCATGTGTAATCCCTAGATCCTCCTGGACATAGCTGGATTTGGACACTGTCCTTTGCTTCCTTGTCTCTGGGTTTTTCTGCCTAAAATCTGCAGCTGAATCTCTTCTAGCTGTTGTTGCTCTCCTGGGAGGTTACAGACCTGACTTCTGGGCCCAATGTTGGCAGCACCCTTCGGAGCACTGGGGATGGGTCTGTGGATGCTCATCCCTCATGACTTGCTCAGCTGCAGCAAATGCATTTGTCAGCAGCTCAGCTCTGCATCTGTCTGTTTGGTCCTCCCCGTGCTGTGAGTGGCACAGGAAGCCGTGTGGATCTTCTCCCATGTAGGCAACTCTGCCCATCTCCTGTGACATTGCTGAAATATCAGCCTCTGCACCCTGCCAAGGAGCTTGGATTTGGGGCTTGGAGTGTGCTGGATAATGCCTACGCTCCTCTCTGTTCACTTCCCATTTGAGCAATTCCTCACAAACCTAAAGAAAATTATCAGAGTAGTAATATTACTAATAGCATCTATTATTTCTTTTGTAAAAACCTCTCGTACTTCAGCTAACCTGTTACCCCACTTTTCACCACACTTTTATCATGTGAGCTCTTTCTGTTTTTAAGGCAAGCATTGCTGCTCTTGTTTTAAGTGGGCACACACTACTCATGTGTGCCCAAGCCCTGCTCTGTGTGCACCCAGTGTGCTCCTGGAGGAGCTCATGGTGGGGTTTGGGATATTTCCCTAATAGGAGTCAATTACATGATCCCCTCAGACAATGTGACAAAGTCCATGCTGTCCTCTGAGGCTGATGTAGTTAAAGGCAAAACAAACATTTGGGAACATCTAGGAATCAGTGTCTCAGGTTTGTGGAGCACTGAAAACCAGCATCTCTAACTTGTGGGCAGCCAGGTGAGACCACATGAGAACCAAAATGGCACCAAGGTTTCACAGCAGCTGACTGACTACGTGGATGCCCCGGCTCAGAGTGAAAAGTGTTTTTCTCCCTTATCTGAGGATCCATGTGTGTGCCAAGAGACCTTTGTTCTGAATATTTGGAGTAATAAAGTTCAGCAGAGATAAAAGGGCATGTCCCCACTGACTTGGTTCACACAGTGTTGTGCTCTCTGTCTCTCTTGCAGCTGCTTAAATGAGTATGGAAGATTATGATTTCCTCTTCAAAATTGTTTTAATTGGCAACGCCGGCGTGGGGAAGACCTGCTTAGTCCGTCGCTTCACTCAGGTATGGCTGGCCACCTCTTGGATGTTGGGATGGGGACAGCACTGGTATGGGAGCATGGAGCCTGTGGCTCTGCACTGAGGGCTCTGCCAGTGTCACAGCTCCAAAGCATTTTGTTGCTCACAGCCTTGGTGCATACATCACATACAGTGACGTACTGGCACAAGCAGTGCATCTGTATCTAATGCTGCACCTGGCCCTGTTCTGGAGTTTGTGTTGGAGAAACCTCATTCCCCTCTGAAGGTGGAAAGTCCCCTCTGAAAGCCACAGGGACAACTCCTCTTGTTTTGGTGGTGTTCTGGACCATTTATAAGACCAGCACATCTCCTGGTCTCCTCTCCAACCTTTGCTGCACAAAGCGCTCCCTGTTATTTATCATTAGTAAATAAATATTCTGGGTGCTGAGCTGTCAGTCCGGTGTCCTTTTTTGTGGCAGAATAGCCTCTGTGATCCAGGGCAAGGGAAGACTTTGCATATGATGCATCATAAAGCACAAGTTGTGGGGTTTTGGACTCTCCACTAAGAATTGTCAACAATTTTACCCTTCACTGTTAGTTTTGAAGCTATAGTGATTTTTGATGATCTCCAAAAACATGTGGTACCCAGTGGCAATGAAGCTAGTCATACCCAAAAGGTTAACAGCAAAAATCTTTGGCAAATTCTGCTGCTTGTTCTTCGGCAGCACAGCTGCTGTAGGGGGTGGATGTGCCCCAAAATCAACATGACTTGGTAGACCAGAAATCAAAAAGCTCTCATTTCATTTGCTGCTGCTCCTTTCCGATGGTGCTGCAATCAAATACCACCAGCACTGCTCTGTCCCTTGCCATTGCTGTGGCAGTGGTGATGGCTGGCACTGTGCTCTGCTCCTGGAATGCTGTGCACAGATATGACCCCATTGTTGAGAGCTGCCAGAAATGCCTGTGGGTGCTATAGGGTGCTGTGGAGGGAAAAGGGAAGGCGTGGAGTTGCAAGTGCATCTCATCCCACACAGATGTTCACACATCTTTCAATGCATTGGGAAGGAGGATGGAAGGTCCTCACACTTCCCCTGCTTCTTCCAACTGTACAGAAGGGCTTTCCCCCCCTCACCTATTTTTTCCTCCTTTTCTTTTCCTGTCTTCCTACCTGTGAAGTCAATGATTTGCTGCATAACTAGGGATGTATAAGGCAGGGAAAACACAACAGGGTTGAATTTATAGTAACTTTCATGCTGGGGAAATGTAACACTCTAAATGTGGTGGAAGTGTCATGGGAAGGGGACAATGGGTGAATAGTTTTGAAGATGGAAAAGGGTGAGGATTAGAACCCAGTGAGACTTTTGTCTTATAGAAATAAGTTTAATCAAACTCTTGTTTTCTTCCAGGGGCTTTTCCCACCAGGGCAAGGAGCCACGATTGGGGTTGACTTTATGATTAAAACTGTGGAGATAAACGGTGAAAAAGTAAAGGTAGGAGCCTGATGATTTAAAATCTAAATTCATGTGGCAGTACCATAGCTGAGATTTCTTGCTGCCCTTCCACTGCTGGAAGACACTCAAGGAAGGTCAGGGCTGTCTGGCATGGCTTGGGCAATGCAGGGTCTAACAATCCATGTGCCCCTCTCCACCATTACTGTCAGGATTGTAAAAGTGAACCTGCTGGAGGGGAGGAAATGGGAGACTTTACAAAACTGTTGTCCTTGCTTAGGAGACAGTAAGGTCATGCCTGGCTCAGATTGAGGAAGCCCAAAGAAGCATTTCAGTGCAGCCTCTGCTCACTGTGTTTCTGGTAAGCAGAAATTTGCTGCATTCCCACTGGGATGTGCTTGAGGAAAGTCTTCTCCTGTGAGCTCCCAAGATGGCCATTGGGGAGAACAGATGTATGGACTTGTGTGGTTCTGCACAATGAAGGCTCATCTTCCACTTCTGCCAAGTTACAGATTTGGGAGAAGCAGAGCTGATCACAGTACTTGTGTTTCAGCCAACAGGTTGACTGAAAAGGGCAAAGTTCTCCATATTTTTAACTGTTTGATCCTCTAAAATGGCATGGAAGCCACTTCTGGGAAACTGTCCTTGTCCTGAGCTGACTCCCAAACTGAGCCTGAGCATCACTTGGCAGAGAGCTACTTTGCCTGGGCCAAAACACACAAAGCATGAGATTGGTCTCCAATCTCATGCCTTAATGGGGTCCGTGGTTGGGTTCCAGAGCCCAGAAATGTTGGGTGCTACCACTTTGTTCATTAGTAGGGATTTCACTTGAGCTGCTGTGGTATCTGAGATGGGAAAAAAGTCGTTATTTGAGCCTTTAATATCAAGGTGTCCATGGTCCCTGAGCTGTTCCTGGATTTACTCTGCCTGCATGAAATTCAGGGGCGTCAAAGTGAAAACCAGCAGTTTTCCTCTTGCTGTCTTTATTAAACCCAATAGTGAGCAATGCAAGAGTGGCATCAGTGTGACAGTGGCTGGGTGTGACACTGAGACCTGTTTTTAAACTTGTGTAAGTGATGGGATGGAAACAGTGGACTTAGGCAGATTTTTCAGCCCTGGATTTTCTTTTTTTAACCTGTACAACAGCACCACAGAGGGGTTTAAGAAGAAAATGGGGTGTTGTGTTGCAAAGTTTAGGACGTATATTTAAGAGCTGTGGTCATGTCAGCAAGCTGCAACTCTGCTGTGTGAGGAGCTTACAAACCCATGGGAAGTGGTGGTGCTTCACCAGGAGACCTTCCCACCTGAGCAGGTGAAGGACAAGAGGTAGAAAACCCTTCACCTGATAAAGACCAAATTTATACTTAGCACATGGCTGTGCAAGTGGGCCAGAGCAGCAGGCAGGGGAGCACGAGGATCACGTGTAGCCCAGGTGGAGCTGGTGCTCAGCTTGCTGGTTGTGGTGCTCTTTAGCAGGGCTGGCCAGGACATGAATGCTGCTTGTCCCAAGCTCCTCAGACAGCAGAGATGTTTCTCTCAGCCAAAAGCAGCTCCAGTGAAGCAGCTCAGGGGATCTGAGCTGGTAAATGGAGTAATCACTGTACTGGAGGTGGAATTTGTTCTTTCTTATGTGCATAGTTTAAATCGGCAGCCTCAAGACTGTCCTGGTCATTAGAGGGAGAAAAGCAGTCCTGGGGCACATGAATCCCATCCACTTCAGATACCTCTCCTTTTCAAGCATCTGGTTCTCTGTCAAATTCTGCTGGAGCCTTTAGAACATCACTTGTATATGAGGTCTGGGGTTTGTACTGGTGAACTCACCCTCAGAATTTGTGTCTGCATTTGAAGTGTTGCTCCTGTGATATAATTCTGTCTTAAGACTAATTTGGACTGAGGGTGTAAAGTTCTTAAGAGAATATTGGAAATAGTTGTGCCAGTATGAGCTGTCTCAGGGGCAAGGATGGTTCAGGGGAGCTCTACAAGCTAAATGAAAAGTCTCTGCTGCCCTGCAAATGTCTGATGAATGCACAAGTGTCCTCTCTGAATCACCTTGGGGCAGGACTGTGTGTCACAGAGCCTTGGCAAGTGCTAGCTGGTGTATCTGCTGTATTTCACATGGCCAATACTGGGTTCTGAACTCCCTCTCCTGCCCTCACCAGTGCAGTAAACTGGAATTGCTGGAGCTCAGTTTCAGTGACCAGGCCTTGGTGGGAGCTTGGTATGATACATTTGGGCATTGGAATGAGCTTTCTGGAGTCTAGAAGGTAAACAGATTTCTTTCAGTGGTCTTGTAGCCGAAACTTTTTGAGTAAGTGGTGCTTGTGAGAATAAAAATTTAATGAGAGGGGAAAGCAGGAATGAGTCAGAGAACAGAGCTGCTCTGACTGCTTGCTCATTTAGCAGTGCCCAAGCCGTGACTCCCTTGCCTCTGTGCTGGGCAGCCTCCCCTGCATGTCTGCTGGGATCCAGAATGAGGGAGCAGAGCTGTTTACCAAAAGAGTTTTCAGACTAGAAAATAAATGATGGATTTCTGGGGGGAAAATATTTTCCAGCTTTCAAAATAGCATTATAAAGTCAGTGGAGAGGGACTTGCTAGTATGAAAGCTGTGTGCAAGCTTTTCCAGATAGGAGCAGCTACCAAAGCTCACTGCCCAATGAGCTGAGAGGGCACTGTGGAGTTGTGGGGGGATTTTGATCTGCCTGGCTTCTTCCAGTAAACTCCAAAAATATGTGTAGCACTTGTACCAAGAGGGCCCACAAATTGAAGCAAAGCAGATAGCAGTTACCATGCTGGTCAAAGCTCAGCATCCTCAGTGCTGTGAGGAGAGGGCTGTGCTATATGGACTTGGTGGAAAGCTAAATGTCTGTGCAAATGCTGGGAGGGCAGGAAGCATCAGCTGACACCAAGAAAATAAACATCTAGATTTTCTGCAGGCTGAGTCAGACACTGTCTTTTGGTTATTCTGGGGGGAAAGAAATTTGTACAAATAAAGTAGTTGCTGTGAAATATTTTATTTGACAGAAATGACCAGTGAGGAAAAGTGTGAGATGTGCATTTTGGGTGCAGGAAGAGTTTATCAGTGGCTGTAAAACTGGGGGCTCTTCCCTGCCTTCTGCACCCAGCTCACAGGTAGATTCATGTCTGCTCTCCCCAGCACAATCTCCTCTGCTTTCAGTGTTTGTTAGATTAAAGCAGTGGAAGAACATATTCACATCAAGTTTTTATCAATTTAGAGATCTTCTCAATAAAGGCAGAACATATATAAGCTGGAGTACGCCAGTAGGCAGTGCTTAAATGTTTTTCCCGGTGAGTAACAACAGAATTATCTGTATCTTTCCATCTGCCAGAGTTTGGAGGCTGGTTTGTTTTAACAAGGACTCATTCATTATCTGATTTTCATGTGCAAGTAATTTCACTTATGGTTTTGTGTGTCACTTTACAGATACCAGGTTCAGCCATTTAAGTATAACTATGCTAAGAGATTAAAGCACAAAGGTGCCCAGGAGCTGTGAGCCAGCCACAATTACTTCCTCTGCAAAAAAACATTGGTTTTTTTTCCCCCAAAATTATCCCCCACATCTAAAAGCTGCTACTGAGCACTCTCATTTCAAACTAACGTATTTATGATGAGTGGCTGGCGTAGCTCAGCTTTGGAACTGGGCAAGAATAAGGTTTTCTCTGTACAGGCTGCTGAATATATGGAAAAAATCTCAAATACTTTACCTTTTTATTCCCAAAGTACACAGGATTCTGGCTGGAAATCATCCTTCCACATACTTAATTCCAGGGAGATGTGCTTTAAAAAAATAAAAGCTGAAGCAGAGAAATACTCTTTTTTTCCTTGAAATTATGTTAATCATGGATGTTTTTCTTAGACTTCCTTTTTGAAGAATTGAGGTTTTGATGACCCACTAAAAACTATCATATGGTCAAAATATAAAAGCAGCATAAGTGTAGTTTGTATTGGGAAATGTACGTTGTCTTTGTGGATCCAGAGGGTTTGGCAAACATTCATGAGTTCTTTGATGGTGGTGAGACACAGGAACCGTCTGTCCAGAGAAGCTGTGGATGCCCCATCCCTTGAAGTGTTCAAGGCCAGGCTGGATGGGGCTTTGAATAACCTGGTCTGGTGGAAGGTGTCCCTGCCCATGGCAGGGGGGTTGGAACAAGATGGTCCCTTCCAATTCAAACCATTTTAGGATTCTGTGATGTAGCCAATTCTACCGGTTGGGAAGGCAAACAGTGAGCAGCTGGATGAGATGGCTGAAGTTGTAGGGAGGAAATGTGTTCCAAACCTTAGATAAGCCTTCAGCTGAGCTCCTAGTTCAATCCTGTGCTTTCCACCCATCACTGCATTGTCTCTGGATAACTGCAACCAGCTCCACAAGCTAGAGGAGAGGCATTCTTATTCCTACTTGGGAGTGGAAGCTGCTGTTGTTAGACTTCAGGGGCAGGAGAAGTTACTTTCTCCCTCTAGCTCCTCCAGGCTGGCAGTTCTGCCCACTGCAGAGGGAGATGCTAGAAGCTGCATGGAAGCTGACGGACCTGCAGCTTCCAGGGCTGTCGGCCGCAGTGCCAGCTGCCTTTGTGCCTTGCATTTCAATCCACAAGTGCAGGACCAGAAACAAATAATGTGGGGGGAGGGAAAGCCAAAGGGACAAGAGCAAAGTGCTTTCCCAGCATTGATTTTACCCTGAAGG
Source organism: Leptocoma aspasia (assembly GCA_013399835.1). Lineage (NCBI taxonomy): Eukaryota > Metazoa > Chordata > Aves > Passeriformes > Nectariniidae > Leptocoma > Leptocoma aspasia. Next base: position 14,721 of record VXAX01003066.1, read on the forward strand.
GGATTTCTTAGCTCAAAATGGTGCTGCTATCAAATAAAAAAAATTAAATAACTTTTTTTTTTTTTTTTTTTTTTGCCTTTTACCACCCTTCCTTCCTTGCTATGGCAAAAGCTGCAGATCTGGGACACAGCAGGCCAGGAGCGGTTCCGATCCATCACGCAGAGCTACTACCGCAGCGCCAACGCGCTGATCCTGACCTATGACATCACCTGCGAGGAGTCCTTCCGCTGCCTGCCCGAGTGGCTGCGGGAGATCGAGCAGTACGCCAGCAACAAGGTCATCACCGTGCTCGTGGGTGAGTGACCGCGGGCCGCGCCCCAGGGGGAGAGCTGGGCGCGCCTTGAGCCCGGTGCTTGCACCATCGCTCCTGCAGATAGCCCCAGGGTGCCCAAAGGGGTGTTCAGGATGCCACAGCCACCTCTTGAAGGTGGTCCTGTTTTGGGTCTAAGGCTATTGCGTGCAGAGGGGGATGCTTCCCACCAGTCGGCCCCATAAGTGTGGATGGTGCCGCTGCCACTGAGCTAAGGATGGAGCAGTTCCCCTTGTATTGCCGTGGTCTGTGCGTTAACAAAGGACTCTTGACGATAACATCAGAAGGCTAAATGTGATTTATTAACATGACTCCATAACACAAAGGATTTGGGCTGTTGTCTGCCCAGTCGGGAGTATCCGAAGCTCCTGCTCCAAGCTCCGTCCAAGGAATGCTAGAATAGCGTACACAATCAGAGATAACAACTTTTCACCTCATAGGCAGAAAGAAAGAAAAACCCCTATCTCCCATATCAGGAGACAGGCAGAGAAATCCAAATGTCCTTGAACACAGCTCAGAGACTTTGTTTATAGAAACTTGTACAGAGTAAAAGACAGTAAAAAGATGCTTTCCCATGGGAAGAACGCATGCATGCAGAGAAACTTATAGTATGTTCATGCAACACCCTTGTGACTCCAAGCTCAGATCTCCACAAATAAGCGAGGACCTGCATGAGCTGGTGATGCCTGCAGTTTGCTATACTCCATAGGTGTGGGACAACCAGTCCTGTCTTAAGTGGTCAGGAACTGGGAGCCACATCAAGGATCATAGCATTCATAGGTGGGGTAGAGCTGGAAAGCTGGATGTTCTTGCATGGATTTTAGGGAGACTAAAAATAAACAGCTGAATGTTATATTAATCTGTAGAGCTTCAACTCAAGGCAAAACAGACCTCAGGCCATCTGTCTGCTGCAAGCGAGGGGAAGGTTATTTTGCCTAGCAGTGCTTTTCCATGCTCTGCTTTCAGCATCTGATAGCTGGGACTTGGCTTTTAAAGGTCCAAGAATATATAAAGAACAGTGGAAAAATAACTTGGAGAAAGCTAGGAAGTTTCATGCTGCAGTGTCACCCTTAATAGTTTGCTATTTAAATGAAAAAAATCTAGGTCATTGTAAGAGGTGTCTAAAAGTGTATTTTAAAGGAAAAAATAATCTTTTGAGTTTAACATGCCCCAGTGCTACTTCAAGTGAGCTGTGGAGTTTATAGAGCTTCCATACAAGAAACTCATACTCCATGAATGTGGCCTGGGTACAAATGGTGCAGAAATAATTAATAAATGACTAACAAATATACGTTAATTTTTTCAGTGAACATGAAGTTAATTTCTAGCATCTACAGCACAACATATAAATCATATTTTAGTCATAACACACTCTTTGAAGATGATGGCATGCATAAATCACTTGTGTTGAGGGATAATCTGTTTAGAAGGGTAACTCAGTGCAGGTAGTGGGTCCAAGGTACTGCTTTATTGGGAAAGGAGATCTCGGATTAGGGGAAGGCAATGAAATAAGGCTGGCTGGTGGAAACATCACCTTTTCCTCCCATGAGCTCTCTCAAAATTGCTGGTAGGAGTGGCACCAGGAGAGGTTTCTTCCTGAACCTACTGAGTCTGTACAGAGTGTCCTGTTATTGCAGGTCCTGGTCTGTTACCTTCGTTGTAAGATTAATTTACAGCAGAAACATCACATTTGAAGTTAAGTGGCCAGCAGTAGTGTATAATCATATCAGATGCTTGCTTGAGGCTTTAATCAACTCTCTGCTGAGACAGATCTCTCTGAACCAAAGGGTTGGCTTCTCACCCCACCTCACTCTGCAATTGCCCCCCAAGCCCATCCCTCTTCCAGCCTCCACAGCCAAATCCTATGCTGGAATATTGAAATAGGGAACCTTCCTTCCATGCCAGACTTTTAAAAAAGCTTTTAACGACATGATGGATATCACATTTAGTGTCTCATATGCTGTAATTGACATTTTAAGTGCTCCTCAGAGCAAGCACAGGAGAATTTTCAATAGGTGTTAGCATGGAAATCCTTTAATGTTGGTTGATAGCAGCAAACAGATGCACTGGTGCTAAATTAAAGCAAGCTGGCTTGGATGTTCACAGGGCATACTTCATTACATGACCTGATATTAAATGGACTTGGGTGTTACAGGGAATCCATTATTTGGAGGGGAGAGCGAGCACTAGGAGTTACATATCCAAACCACTGTCCATACATATATCAAACCAAACTCTTATTTATCCCTTATAGACCTCAGTTTCTCTTGGTTTTGAAATTAAATTAACTCCTTCTCTAAAATATTTTACCAATGCAGGTAATAAGATTGATTTAGCTGATAAGAGGGAAGTCTCCCAGCAAAGAGCTGCAGAGTTTTCTGAAGCACAGGACATGTACTATCTGGAAACGTCAGCAAAAGAATCGGATAACGTGGAAAAACTCTTCCTGGACTTGGCCTGCCGGTTGATCAGCGAGGCACGACAGAACACCCTTGTGAACAATGTCTCATCCCCCTTACCAGGAGAGGGGAAAAGTATCAGCTACTTGACTTGCTGTAATTTTAACTAAAGAGCTGGCATGTGATTGCCCCTTCTGCCATGGGCCAAGTGGATTCTTTTTTTCTATGCTGGGATTTATCTACTTGAAGGAATTCCTGCCAATCTGACCCATCTGGCTTACTCAGAGTCAGGTTGCAGGCTGATGGTTCCAGCTGCATGGCAATGTAGCAGAATACAACAGGGTTTAAATTTCATTTTTCTTGCAGTCTGTGGAGCAGGTCAGACAAGGAAGAGTTGCACAAGTACTTCATGTAACGCAGAACATGAACTGTTCTGTTTCCTTCTGTGGGAGAGTAGACCAGCCTTTCTTGAAGATACTGAAGAGATCAAAATCTCTCTTACAGAACAATGTGTTTGATCCTTTTTAAAGTAAAACAAAGTACGAAGAAACGCAACAATGAACGCTGACTTTGGACTACCCTGGCAATCTTCTGGGCTGTCAGTGGGCGAGCTCACAGGATGTGTACATAACGTCTGCCCCTGTGTCTTCATGGAGGACTCTGGTGTTCGAAACAGTGTTGTGTCTCTCATCTACAGGCACTTTCATGAATGTGGAATAAACAAAAAAAGTTACATATAGCAGCATTTTCAAGATTGAAGAAG
>VXAX01003069.1:0-29684 GCA_013399835.1 Leptocoma aspasia
TGTTTAAAGTGTCTTTTAACACTTGGGTTTTTTTTTCTTTCTTAATGGAAAGGATTGTGTTTGCTTCACACATAGCCATGGGGATCTCAAAAACAGTGACAATTCATTTGCAGGTGGGGGGGCACCTTTTCCAGCCCTATATGTGTATTTGGGGACTCTCTGCTTTGGGAAGTGTACAATGTCTGTCACTTAGCAACCACACTCCCTCTTCTTGGAGTAGCAGGAGGATGCTCTGCGCATGCATGTGCACCAGTAATCTGGTTTTCAGACCACAGAAGGTCTTGTTGTGATACAGTCAGCCAGATCACATACTGTGATATTTTCCAGATGATCAATCCGTTTCAATTCAGTGCAGGCAAAATCTCAGTCAGCTCCTTTTAATGTTCTCTCTCTGAGCTGAAAGTGTTTGAGATCATTGTTTACTTGAAAATAGAAGGGAATATTACCTGGGCAGTGAGTTCCTAGGCTGAGTTTGTACTGAAGAGCCTGTTGCAAACTGTGTGAAGGGAAGTATACACAATGCTGGCTTAGAACAGAGGGAAATGTGAAGAACTTACAGCAGCAGAAATTAAGAGTCATTACTGTTTTGCAGGACAGAAAGGCCATCACTTAATTGGTTAAGAAACACACAGGGTTCACACAATTTTCTCTCTGGACACTTGTCAGAAGTGCAATGAATCAGCAGTGAGCTGGTTATGTATCCTTGTGCTTGTAGTGCCTGCAGGGGTGCACGTTCGTCATCCAGTGCTGGTGGGTCTGAGACGTACACTAGATGGTGCTTGCACAACGCAGGCAGCAAACGTGTGTCTGTCTGGAGATGTGTCAGCAGCTCCACCTCCTCCTCAAGTATTTTCTGTGATGAACACTCTGTTCCATTAAGTGGAGTCCTGCACTAAAAACAGAAGGTTCATGTGTGATGTAAAAAATTTTTTTTGCTATTTCACTGACCAAAGCAATAAAGAGATAAAATGACTTATTTTCGTGTCTATAGATATGTTTGCACATGTATCTGCATATACACAGTCTTGGCAGCTCCAAGTTTCTAGACAGAGACTTGATGTCTTGAAACCTTTTTTATGTTACCTTTATTAAAGTGATACAGATGCACAAAACTGAGATGAAAGGAAAGGCTCTCTACTCTATGTTTGAACAGCACACAACACCACTCAAGTCATAACTGGTACCTAAAAGCTGCCATGAGCTATCAAGAATTTCTGAAAAGAAGAAAATAAACAAATAAAAGGACATGTATCTTCCCCATTTCATCAGCATTGTCCCAGAAAAGAAAAAGAAAATCAAAAAAGGAAACGCTGAATGTTAAAGGAAATTATCCCTGTGAATTTTTATAATAAAGTACATATTGTGTAAAAGCTTTTTATATATCCCTGGGATGTATGAGAAACTAAACAGAAGAAAAGCAGAATCAATCATTTCTATAATTCCATGTGGTCTCTAAATGATGTATATTTCGACAAAGGAAGTCTTGGGGTTTACTCAAAAAAAAATTCAATAATTACTGACAATAATTCAAGTGTCAACATAATATTTATGCTCACCCTATCCCAGCTAAATTAGGATAAATGCACTACCTGGTTATACCATATATTGATTCTCAGTCCTTTGTTTTTAAAGTCCAGACATAGTAATTTACAATAATCCAATAATCCTGTTGTACATGTTTAACTCCAAATTTTTTTTAGGATTTTTATTTTAGTCAAGTCTTGAGGTTCATACACCTGGAAGGTAGTCCAAAATCAAATGTGATTGCTTTCAATGTCCACTCATTTTGAACAAGTCTGGATTTTGGACAGGGAAAGAGAAGTGGATAGTAGGGCTAGGGGAATAAGGATTGCCAGAAAGAATAAAGAAACTGAGCCAAGTTTGCTTGGATTTGTGCCAACATGTGAATCCAAAGATTACAAATCAAATTGTGCTGCCAAAACACACCAGAAAAAGAGCTCTACAACAATTTCTTCAGTCTTCTTATACCCAAATTCATTGTACTCCAGGTGTTTGTAAGAGGAACAGTGGTGGCAAGCTATACTCTACACTTTATTAAAAGGAATGGGATGTAATGATTATTAGGGTGGTGGGTGTGGCTGTTCCTGCAAGAGTTTTGGAGCTGTATTCCGAGGCCCAGTTGCTGAAGGTGTAGCAGAAGCAGATAAACAAAAACAATATTGACCAATGGATTCTAAAGACCCAGGATATGCCAGGCACTTCATTCTGGTGTGTTTTTACACCAGCTTGCCATGTTGACTCGAAGGGAGGGTAAGTTTGCCAATCATACTAAGTTGGGAGGAGCTGTTGACTCCCTCAAGGGCAGAGAGGCCCTCTAGGGAGACCTTGGCAAATAACAGAGATGGGAAATCACCAACTGTGTGAAGTTTGACAAGAGAAAGTGCCAGATTTGCACCTGTGATAGGGCAACCCTGGGTGTATGGAGAGAGTGGGGAGTGAGATTTTGGAAAGCAGTGCCATGGAAAGGAATCTGGCGGTCCTGGTCAGATGTAAGTGGAACTTGAGTCAGCAGTGCCCTGGCAGCCAGGAGGGACATCCCTGTCCTGGGGGACACCAGGCCCAGCAACACTGGCCAGGCATGGGAGGGGATGGTCCCAGTCTGCTCTGGGCTGGGCCAGCCTCACCTTCAATAATGTGAGCAGTTTTGGGTGCTGCAGTATAGGAAAGAGAAGAAGGTCTTACAGGGTGTCCAAAGGAGGGCTGTGAGGATGGCGGAGCATCCAGAGGTGAAACAGTACAAGTGGTTGAGGGCCCTTGGTCTGTTCAGCTGGAGAAGAGGAGGCTGAAGGGGGACGTCCTCGCTGTACACAACTGTATATATATCCTGTATATTTCTCAGAAGAAGCAGAAGGGGGGCAGGCATTGATCTCTTCTCTGTGGTGACCAGTGACAGGATATGAGGGAATGGCCTGAAGCTCAGCTGTGGAGGTTTGTGCTGGATGTTTGGAAAAGGCTCTTCCCCCAGACAGTGGTTGGGCACGGGAACAGACTCCTCAGGGCAGTAGTCACAGAACTGAACCTGACAGAATTCAAGAAGCATTTTGACAATGCTCTCAGACACACAGTGGGATTCATGGTGTGTTCTGCTCAGGGCCAGCAGTTGGACTGTAATGATCTTTGCAGGTCCGTTCAAACTCAAGATATTCTATGATTTCATGATCTTCCTACATTAATTTTTCTAAAATCCCAGGAGCTTCACTGACTTCACTGAGAAGGAAGACTGTGCTTTGAAATGGGGCAAGACACATTAGCTTCCAAGTGGCTGACCATGGAGTAAGGTCATGCCAGAGACAATGTCTGCATCTGGATTTTGTTATTTAGAGAAGCAACAACACCTGTTTCCCATTTATGCAGAAAAATTAGCTCCAAACCTGGCTGCTATGTTTCCATTTGAATCCAGGAGGAGTCAGATGCCAGGTGCTGGCTTTTGCAGCTCTGTTTCACAAGGAGTTATCTTGTTTTATTATACAATGTAGGCATTCCGGTTACAGGCAGCCCCGCTTTCTTGTCCTGCTCCTCCCACATTCCTCCTGTCTGCCACACTTTGCCTGTCTCTCCACCACATTCTCAGTTCATACTGGGAGACAAGACATCTAAACCAGTAAATCTAGAAGTACTTAGGTAAAGTCATCTCTTTCCCAGACCTGCAGGAAGATCAAGAGGATTTCCAAACTGGGGGCTGAATGTTTATGTGGGGGTGAGTGTTGGGAGGAAGCAGGGAGGAAGCACAGGGACAAGTCACATCCAGAGTTTTCGTGACTCAAATTCACTAAATGTATCACATCAGTCACAGGAAAAATGCGTGCCCTGCAGCTGCAGCTGAGGTGTCTGGACTCTTGCAGGCTGGCAACTCTTTCACGTTGTTGCTGTAACCTGCACAGCTGATAGTTAATTAAGCAAATGAATAGATCTTACCCTGGCAAAAGAGGCACACCCATGTCTTTCAGAGGGTACACTGAATCACAGACATTGCCATTTCACTGCCTGTGTCCGATGGAGGGGTGTGTGGGGGAGCTCATAACCTGCAGCAAGGCAGTTAAAATAATCGATGAGTGCGTGTTCAATCCCAAGACAGGGACAGGCAGCAGGGGGAGGAGGAGGGTGTAGGAAGGGAGAGAGAGAGACAGAGAGGAAGGGAGGGAGGGTGTGGTGGCTAGGGAGGGGGGGAGGGAGGCGGGAAAGGTGCTGATTTCAGCCCTGTAGCGTCAGGATTGCGTCAATTTGGGTTTCAACCACGTACTCAGTCTCAGAGCGGAGCTACTCAGAAGAGCCAAAACAGGAAGGGGGTTGCAAATCAGTGTGCAAAGGGGAGGACCGAAGGTTCCCCTCCCCCCTTTCCTCCAGTCCCGTAGCAGCCTCCTCCTCCACTGTCCCCACTGCTCGTGTCTCCGGGTTTTGGGTGGTTTTTGTTGTTGTTTCCTCTTTTTCCTCTCTTTGTAATTTTTGTTGTTGTTGTTGTTGTTGTTTTTTAACTGCGCTGGCAAAGACCCGGGCGCCGTGAGAGCGGGGAGCGAGGGGACAGCAGGGCAGTGCGCTTGGTGCCCCGGGCGGGTCGCTTGGCATCCGGGGAGGCGGCTCCCGCATCCCGGACAGCGGCTCCAGCACCGCGGACAGCGGCTCCAGCACCGCGGACAGCGGCTCCAGCACCGCGGACAGCGGCTCCAGCACCGCGGACAGCGGCTCCAGCCCCGCGGACATCGCTCGCCACCAACATGGCTCCGATAGCCGACAACCGCCAGCAGTTCGGTAAGCGCGTCCCGGCTCCCCGCACCCGAGGCCGGGCGGTGCTCCCCTCCCCGGGAGGAGAGCAGCTTCTGCTGAGCCTCCCGGTGGCTCCCAGCACGCAGCTTGTTGGGAGGGACCTGTTTTTCCCCCCAGTTCTCTTCAGGTCTCAGAAGTTGTGTGATTTTGCTTTCTTTCCCTAATCTCTTTTCCTTCCCCCCTCCCCATTCCTCCTCCCTGGTAAAGTACTGGAAGAGATAAACAGATTTTTGTAGGTGCGGTTTTGGATGAGAGAGGTTTGGGGTTGTTTTCTGTGTCTCTGTTAAAGTAATGTGCATCAAGAGTTAGATGATGTAAATGCATCTTGTGCCACAGAGAAAAATCTTTGTTCAAGTCATTCTTGAAATAATTATCATTCATTTTATTCTTATTGTAGGTCAATCATTAGATAAAGTGAAAGGACACTGCTAGGAAGATGAGAATACAGGATTTCAGTGGTTTTAGATGAACAGCTGCATCTTAACCAACCCAGTTTCAATGAGAATAACAAAGATGACAATGAACTTTTCAGTTGTGTCATTTCTATGCCCTGGATGCAGTGCCATAAGTTTCAGAAACAGTCATGTATGTGCACTTATAAAATGCACACATAAGTTGCTTTAGTGAGAAAAGCAGTAAGAGGGAATGTTTCTGAACTCTGCTTTACAAATATTGACTCTAGCCTACATTATGTTTGCTTTAGCAGGGGTTTGATTCAAGGATCATTCCACTGACTTAGTGAAGAGACTCCAGATTTATATCACATAAAATAACTTCTCCCAGAATCAGTAGGTGATGTTTTCTATTAATGCACTGCCTTGAATTCAACCAATTGATTATGACAAAAGCAAGAAATTCATTTTGTGACACAATTAGTTGTAAATATAAAATAATTTTAGTTACGATTTCATCTTCTTTCCTATTCCACCCCCTTGAGGTCTCTAACCGTACTTGTGACATCATGCTTGTCTAATTACTTATTTAAGAAAGATAATTAATATTTTAAACGTCAAATTGATTCTACCACTACTTTCAGTAGTTGTAGAATTAAAGTAGAGCCTAATATCCGTTACTATAAAAAGTCTATTAACTCATGAGGAAGTATTGTAAATGTACAAACCATTCTTAAAAGATATTACAGTATTCTGATTAGTTTTCAATTACTTTTATCTTTCTATTTTATACCATGTATATTTCCATTTCTGCAGCCCAGGGAATTCTTGAAACTCAAAACCACGTGTTAAGAAAAATACTTTTTGGTTATGTATATGGTTGTCAGTCATTTCATTAAGTTCTTGCCATTAAGTATATAGAGTAGTACAGCTTGTAGGCATCAGGAAAGTGTTGTCATAAAAAATTAATAGCCAGGCCTGATCCTTTCTGAGCTGGAACATTATGTCCTACTTTGCTCTGATAGTATTGTGGTGGATATTTTTTTCTGAATCATCACACTAAAAAGCAAAGGTGTATTGGCAGCACATTTATCTGCTCAGCTTTTGACTGGATGGAGCTCATTTAGTAATACAGGGACATAGTTCTCCTTTACTCATCCAGAACAACCAGAGAGAAACAGAGCTGTTACATAATTGCTTTTATGCATAAACAATGTCACGGCATTAATATTCTATTGTACATCCACTGTTGCAGGGAATAAAGGTTAAGCTCTGACTGTTACATTGTGGGAGGTTTAAATTCACTTAGTAATTTTACTTATGGGCAAAATTGGATTTCTAATTAGTTGTGCTCATTTGCCCTTCGATGCACGCTTTGAAGGGCTAATGATACTCCATATGTAAATAATATATCCACATGGCAATGGAGGTTGTAACACTTGCTCAGGTTTCTCTTTATTCAGTGTAAGTATAGAATTCATATTAAAACTGTGGAGAATTATGTTTAAATGTTTTTTGTTGTATACTCCTAAGAAGTACTGACCCTGTCTGTAAACTCCCTATAAGATTTGCTTCAGTGTCTTAAATGTAAAGCTAAGTGGTTATCAGTGATAAACTTAGCATTATTTTTTCAGCTTTGAACTCACATGTGCTACCTAATGTCACATCCGTCTGGAAAAGACACTTGCTATATAATTATTCTAAATTTTCTTGATAGACTTCCTCCTGCAAAGTATTGAAAATCCCAGTGAAACTGTTGAGTGCTATAACCTCCAATTAAACTCACTTCTTTCAAGAGATACCTACAGGCAATTATGGGATCAGACCATAAAAAAATAGCTAATTGAGTGCACAGAATATTCTAGGAAACACTACGGAAAGCAGATGATATATCTGTAAGTAATACATATTTCAGAGTGTGTTTTAGCTAACCAACAAACCTCCATAAACCCAAAGCTGAAACCAGCTGAGAGCTGGTATTATTCACGGGCATATAAGCTCAGAAACTACACACAAAGGGTTGAGAATTATGAACAGTGATTATTATTAGGATGGTAATAGTATTTTCCTCCCTAACTCTCCATGTATGGAAAAATACTAGCATAACAAGAGTGCCTTAGAGTGGGACTGCACATTGGTGCCTGCAGGTGGCGAGCAATGTGTGCAATGCAGAGCACTTCCAGTCTGTCAGCCCTGCTGACATCACCATCCCATATCAGTTTGTTTTACTCAATTATTGCTTTATTAAATATCACACAGGATTCATGGTGCTGCTGCTTATGTGCTTGTTGATATTTATTTAATTTGCAGATGAAATTCCTACAGTGGTTGGGATCTTTAGTGCATTTGGCCTTGTCTTCTCTGTCTCCCTCTTTGCTTGGATCTGCTGCCAACGCAAATCTTCCAAGTCCAATAAGACCCCTCCATACAAGTTTGTCCATGTTCTGAAGGGGGTTGATATTTACCCTGAGAATCTCAACAGCAAGAAGAAGTTTGGAGCAGATGATAAAAGTGAAGCAAAGAACAAATCAGCAATGCCAAAGAATTCTCTCCATCTTGACCTGGAGAAGAGAGATCTAAATGGCAATTTCCCCAAAACAACCACAAAAATGCAGGGGTCTCCAGATCATGAAAATTCATCTCCTAAGCACTTTGCAGAAAGGAAGAAAGATTCAGTATCCCCTGATAGCTTAAAATCCATCACTTCTCTGTCATCTGAAGATAAACAAGAGAAGCTAGGAACTCTCTTTTTCTCCTTAGAGTACAACTTTGAGAAAAAAGCATTTGTAGTGAACATCAAAGAAGCTCGTGGGCTGCCAGCAATGGATGAACAGTCAATGACTTCTGATCCCTACATCAAAATGACAATCCTGCCTGAGAAAAAGCACAAGGTGAAAACCAGAGTGCTGAGAAAAACCTTAGATCCAGCTTTTGATGAGACTTTCACGTTTTATGGGATCCCCTACAGCCAAATTCAAGACTTAACACTTCACTTCATGGTCTTGAGCTTCGACAGATTTTCCAGAGATGATGTCATTGGAGAAGTCCTCATCCCCCTCGCTGGAATTGAACTCTCAGAAGGAAGGCTGCTAATGGACAGAGAGATCATCAAAAGAAATGTTAGGGTAACATCTTTTTTATTCAAAGTTTGAAAATGTTGTGATAGGGTTAGCTATGATTCTTGTGTAATGCTGCTGCCATATTGGAAAGAAAAGCCAAAAAGCCCATCATGCAATTCCTGAGATGCTTTCCTAATGGCAGTGCAAGGAAGCCATTACACAAATGCAATAATAAAAGAAAATTACAACAAGCATGTTGAAAGAAATTGCTAATGCCCTAAGCTCTAATTCTTTATTCATCTGGTACAGCAGGTTTGAGTGGACCAATTCCAGTTAGCTCAAGCAGATTCAATCTCCACTGATTTATTTTAATTGCTTTTAAATGGAGGAATAAAAATATTTATGTAATATTCCCCTTCTCCTCCGTCCCCTTTTACATTTGACATTATTCTTTCTTAAATCTTACTGAAGTAAATGGAAATGTCAACTGCATGGGTTGTGTAGCACATTCTTAAAGAATGTAGGTAGTCTTTAGTTAGGGAAGTGGGACCTGCTAGGGACCATATTGTTGATGTTGTAGCATGTTCTTGCATGTTGGTGCTGTCACCACCTTGTGTCTCATGAATTGTGATACAGGCTGCAGCTTTACCAAAGGTAGTAAGGGTGAAGCCATAGACTTGCTGGAGTTACCAACGAAACTTCCTGACTTTACTGGGACAAAAATATTTAATGCTGTGTTGTCTCAGTTCAGAATGTAATGTCATTTACAACCTTTCACCCCACCTGAACTACAGAAATCCACAGGCATCACACATATACACATCTCTTAAATCTCTGCTAAGGAAGTTGAATGTGTATTGACGTTCAACATGATTGGTTTCAAATGACAAGCATACTGCCAAATTAAATAAATGTCTACTAGGCAACATACCTATAGCTAATACTGTTATTTTGCAATTCTATCACTATATGGCAACAAGTATAAGTATGTCACTGATCTTTTTGTTGATAACTTATTGGATTTTCTGGTATATAAGGTACTATCTTGTCTCGCTTGCCTTCCTTTTCTCTTTAAAATAAACGACTCCTGCAAATTCAAATCAAATAATCATAGAGAAAATCTTTGATCTCACCTTTATTTCATGTATATTATACTGCTTTAGAGAGTGTCAAGGGATAAGATTTCACTGACATTTTGAATCCTTCCTGTTTAAAATACTTTACCAAATATTTTTTCTTTACTTGTACTAGATTTTTTCTCCCCATTATATCTTTATGGAATTTTGCTTTGCTTAAGATAACTTTCTTTTCTAACTGAGATTTTTTTTCACTCAGGATTTCATTTCTGCTTTCCAAAGATAATGATGTCATGTCAACTTATATTGTCCATTTATTTTTTAAATTTTGTTCAGTCTGATAACCAATCATAGGAGAAGTTATAAAACTAATATAGAGGGTAACTACCATCACTATGTAAATCAGAATAGCTACATATGTTATGTCCTTTTACACAGTTTCAGAGCATACATTTCTGTGACATTTCATAAACATTTTTAACTCTGGTTTAAAGCTTGGTCAATATAAATGCTTATAAATAAGTTTTATTACTTTTTGTTTTTCTTTAATTTCCTCAGAAATCATCTGGTCGTGGAGAATTACTGGTCTCTCTCTGTTATCAATCTACAACAAACACACTCACTGTTGTTGTTCTAAAAGCCAGGCATCTGCCTAAATCTGATGTGTCAGGATTATCAGGTAATGGTTTTAATAATGAATATACCCTAAGAAAATAAAACAGAATGACAAATAACAGGTGACATGCAGCATTCCAAAGACTAAAAAATATTCCATACATGCAGAAATTATGTTTCTATTATTTACAGCCTATTCATTTTATTCATATCTAGGTCAATGCTTTATTTCCAGGGTATGTATTTTACAAATTTGTTCTTCAATCACATCAAAAAAAGGTGACATCTGTTAGCAGTGGAAACCAATGAGTTTTATGATTGTCTTGAACAGAACCCATCTGCCATAAGCGTGGGATGTTGTTTGCAGATACCAAAAGCTTTTATTTATGACAAAAAAAAGAGTTTATTTGTGGAAGATCAGTATTGAGTGAGATCATCATATAATCTATCTCAGAAGAAAAGCAGCCTCATACCTCTGTATTGAATTTGCCCCACTGAGCACTAACATTTTTTTGGCAAGGTGAAAAGGTGAGCTGTGCCAGTGCTGGGAGGAGGCTGCAGCATGACACACATGCTTTATTGTGAGCCAAACTTGGGGTGCACTAAGAGGGATCAGGTTTATCTTCCCTTCTCCCTGTCTGCTGCCATTTCTCATTCAGTGGAACCTCCTCTGAAGCCAATTCTAGAATTGCACATAGAAGACACATTAAGGCTGTATAACATAATAACAGTATAAAATTTAATGTCCTGTATATAAGATTGCCACACAAAAACAACAGTACACAAAAAGGAGCTATAGTACCACATCTGCCACTGCTTCTTTACAGAACTTATAGTCTTTCGTTTCACTCAATATTATGAAAGAAGCAGAAGAGGAAGTAGTTTTGGGAAATACTGAATAATGATCACTGCAGCCAATAATACAGTTTTTCTCTTTCTCATAATGCAATTTACCCAGAAAGTTAGCCTATCTTGAATCCAATGCAACAAAGCTATAGGTAGCTCTCATGAAGCTCCATTTAAATCTTCCTTTTGATTTAAATTTTATTCACATATCAGAAGGAGAAAATATGTACATGGAGCCCAACAATTTACTTGACTAAAAGAGAGGATATGTACTTTTAAAAATCAACCCCAAAGTCACAGGAGCTAGTGGTGATTTCATGAAGACAGCATGACAGCCAGCTGATCTCAACAGACCTGCCTGATGTATATCCAGGTGGGAAAATAACTTGGAAGAAAAAACCCTTCTAGTCACAGCATGCACCTGGACCCAATGGAACATCCATTGTTTATTGCAGCTTTTACAAGTAAAGCCATAAAATTTGTTTGCATTTCCTGCACCCCCCAGGAGAGCCTTGCTTACTATAATGGGAATGCAGTATTTCTGCAGGCAGCCATGTTGCGCCTGGACACTTACTTCATTTAAACAGTTTTCCATTATTTTCTCTTCATCCATAAGGCCAGGTGCAATAGACATTTGGGTGTCAGTAGTATACTGCTCTCAGGACAGTCAAAATTTCCTCTGTGACTTTCCCCTCATCCCAACATTAATCTTGGAAAAGGAGGAGAGTGAAGAGATGTTTCTATGGGATAAAATAAACAATTCCATAGTTCAACCTGCTTGAGAAGAGGGAAATTTTTTAATACTCAGAAGCTCTTCCATTTTCACAATCTCCTTCACTTCCTTGGTCACTGGTGCTGAGCAACCTTTATTACCCTAAAAAAATCAAGTGGAACTCTCTAGCCTTATCTAGTAGCTGGTCAAAGGTAACAGAAAACTTCATCTAAAAAGAAATGGAAACCAGTATGAATCCACCGATTGATATTGGTTTTGATATTTCTAATGCTTGCATGACATACAATTATTTCAAAGCCAGTGAGTGTTTTCATTACACCCCACTTCTGGTAGACTGTTGTCAGTTCAAGAAAAAACATTAACTCATCCAACCATTTCAGTTTGATAACTGTGACATAAAATGTATATATACGGTTCAGTTTTAGTATTATTTATTTTTAAATAGTGTTCTTGATTATTAACTTGGTTGATTGTTTACATAAACCATCATGTTTGACTGGGTTCAGTAGAGAAGATTTTGTATTACATCACTGAACCATGAGAACCTGGAAACAAGCCTACAATTTCACTGAATAAATGCCAAGGTAATTGAAAGGGTGGATTTTTAAAATGTCTCCTCTGAAAGAATAAACATGGCCATTATTGAAGACAATAGCAAGGGAACCTCACAACAATTAAATAATTATGATGAATGCAAACATGTAAAATTGGCTGGCAGCTAAAAATATGGACGTTTTCCCTTCTCATACTTAACAGTAGTACAGCACAGGTGTAAGGACAGATACACAATCCAACATGAAAGTACCCTCACATTTAATGTTTAGTGTCAAATTTGTTCAATAACAATTGGTGCCCTCAATTTAATCAGGTAAATTGACTTCAATAGAGCCCCAGCAGAAATATCACATCCATTCTCTCAGATCAAATTTATTCACTCTTTTCTGAAGACTTTCTTTTCATGGGTTTGATTAGTGCTGATAATTATACCCCAGTAGAATGTGTGAAAAGCAAATTTCTGTCACACATAAATATGTAATGATACATATTTTTCAGAGAACTTTAGAATTTTGTGCACTTTCAGACCATCTTTGAATGTGGTAGAGGTGTTGTTGGTTTCATGGACTGCAGGACAGGATTTATCTCATGAAGGAAACATCTGCATTTGATCTGTCTAAACTCCACTTCCTGCCTTGAACACAATTTTGGTGACCATAAAGGGAAATTAAAGGGACTAATTCAGATGTAAATAAAAAATTTAAAAATTGGATGAGATCAATCATCTTTAATAACTTGATACAACTACTCATTGTGATGTAATTATATTGGATAATTGTGGAATTTACCATAAAATAGATCAAGGAATTTTTAAACACTTTTCAGTAGCTGATCTGTGCTCTTTCTTTTCATTGCAGACCCTTATGTCAAAGTTAACCTGTACCATGCCAAGAAGAGGATTTCTAAAAAGAAAACCCACGTGAAGAAGTGCACCCCCAATGCAGTGTTCAATGAATTGTTTGTCTTTGACATTCCTTGTGAGGGCCTTGATGATATCAGCATTGAATTTCTGGTTTTAGATTCAGATAGGGGGTCAAGGAATGAGGTCATTGGCCGGTTAACCTTGGGATCTTCAGCAGAAGGAACAGGTGGAGAGCACTGGAAAGAAATTTGTGAATATCCTAGGAGACAAATTGCCAAATGGCATATGTTATGTGATGGTTAGCAGGTTAGAGAGTGGTTGCATCTTAAAAAACCATATATATTTCCATAGGCAAGGAGCAGATTTTTTTCTTTGCTATGTATAATTACAAGCTTTTAATTACAATTTTTTTTTTCAAGGGGGGTGGGGGGTTTGAAATAAAATTGGATTGAATTATCAGAGCAGAAGGTAACTTAATTTTCACAGTAAATAATGGAATTTCTATTTCATTAAGCTTTAACATAATTAGTTCAGATTAATATTCTTCTAGAGTTTAAGTGGCCTGTAAATTCTGAAGCTCTGTAAACCTTCAAACTATGTTTTGAAAGAGTCACCTATTAGTGACTCATATATAGAAGAAGGAAACCTTATTACAATATATCCAAAAAAACACCCCACCTGTGGCTTATTAGAGAAGGGGATGGATCTATAAAAGTCATGGGGATTGAGGGTGAGTAGTGGGGGGGAATTCCTTCTGCCCCTCCACCAAAAACCTTCTTTTATGAAAATTTAATCATTATTTGTAAGTTTTGGTTACTTATACTTTGATCATCCCAAAGAATGAACATGTTTTCAGCATTTTGCTTTACATACGACATTGTGTAAAACTAATTTTTTTTAAGAGTCAAAATATTATCTAATTA
This sequence comes from Leptocoma aspasia, assembly GCA_013399835.1. Taxonomy (NCBI): domain Eukaryota; kingdom Metazoa; phylum Chordata; class Aves; order Passeriformes; family Nectariniidae; genus Leptocoma; species Leptocoma aspasia. The sequence continues at coordinate 13,844 of VXAX01003069.1, forward strand.
ATTACACTTGGACTTTTTAGTAAGTTTATATATAAAATTTGTTTTATTACAGTGACCAAAATAGATACATACTTCAAAATAATGATAAATTAACATACATTTTTTTGTTAAAAGGGCTCCTTTACGGGTGACTGTACGCGTTACAGTATAGCTAGAATTTGGGGTTAGATATGGCTTGCATTTTTTTCCCTCTAGGCAGGATTACACTTTAAACATTTCAAGCCATACAAAAGAATTTCTGTTGAGATGAGGTAACGTACAGGATATTACAATCAATTACGTTTCACCAACTATATTTTAATATTTCACTAGTACTAAAAAAAAGTTGATACTTTTTTTTTGTTTTGTTTTATTAAAGAATAAACAAGAGTAGTGAGACAAAGAAAACCTTATTCTGCTGTTTAACTTCCTGTGTTTAACCTCCCAGACTGTAACAAAAGCCATTACAGTTCAGTACTAATATACAAACTCCAGTGCATTTTTAAAATTTTGCAGGAGAGGAAACCAAATTCACTTTATAATTTCTTCTATATTATGTAGACAAAGTACTTGAAAAGTACTTTGATTTTATGAATTAATGTACATTACAGACTGTACTGAAAATGGTGGTGGTTAGGGAAAATAACATCCTGATTTCATGTCAGTGTGACACGTGTATTTAAACTTAAATTGTGTCAGACTGAGGAAATATCAAGTGTAACAATAGCAAGTGTACAAATAAAGCATTTAGACCTGTGAAATTTAGTCTTGGTCACACCAGATAGGTTTTTAGGCTGTCAGAACTATAGCACAACTATAAGCAGATTATTTCCTAAAGTTTGTGCACTAACTTCTGATACAGAATTGTTTGCAAGTATTAGTCCTATTTCATTTTCAAGTACAAAATATATATAAAGAAGAAGATAGTGATGTTAGTTGTTGACATAAGAAGGGTTAAAAAAGTGGAAAACCATTTTCAGTATTTTTGCATACGTCATTTGTCACGTGTAATCCCATTGAAGTGAACGAGACTACTTGGGAATTAAGGTACTGCTCATTGTGAGTAAAGGTAGCAAAATGGGCATGCCAGGTTAGAACAAACCAAACATACATTGAATGTCAATCTACTTTCATTAAACAACAGACCTAGGTCCTACTTAAAACTGTTGGGGATTTGTTGTCTACTTTACCTGTTCTCATATGGCCAAATTATGTTTGCAGGAAAGGACACTGAAATATGAAATATGCAAGTAGACAAATAGTACTGGAAGAATTCCATTGAGGCTCTTCCAGGTTTTGTGTCAGTATTTTCTCCAGTTTTTGAGAATGTGTTTGATACAACAGTGTTTATAGATTTCTGTAAAAATACATTTTCAAAATAACATAAACATGCTTTTTATGATAATGCTAAATGTAAAAATATTGCGTATTGTATGTAAAAAGGAGAGGAGCCTTTTTTGATTATTTCTTTAGAAAGCTGATTAACTACTTAAGGGCTAGAGTTTACCAGACACATTCAAGCAGTGCTAATCCAAAGCCACCAAATGAAAGATGCCCACAGGGTTCAGTGGGGTTTGAAGTGCAACCACAGAGGAAAACCCTTCGGAGTCAACCCAGAAATGTCCCTGCGACCATGGATATGGGGAAACATAGCTTTATCCAATGGAGACTGGGGGAATTTAGGTCAGTATAACACAGTCAGAGTTGTTACAATTTCTGAAGAGGAAAGAACAGAGCTGGAAATGATTGCATCAAAGAGAGTGGGGCATCTTGCAAGTAAAAGAGGTGGAGGTTTTTGTACGCTAGCCCGTAAGTAGTTCATTATCTCTTAAAAATCAGATGACAGGCATCATCTGTCTCCAATGAACACAAAATATGACATTAGGGGATAACAATTCATCAATTCATCTTTTTGAATTAATGCTGGGCTGTGATGATCATCTTTCATTTTGCATCCAACAAGTCGTCACCAATTTTTTTTTTTTTTTTTAATAGCAGCTTCAGGGTCAGTATTTCTACCAGCTAAATGGCAATTTTTGTTGGGGGGACTTGTTGGGGGGACTTGGAACCGGAAGCAAAGACATTTTTATTAGATCTAAAAAAAACCCTGTAAATAGATTTTTTTTTTCATTTAAAGTAATTCTTAGTTTGAAAAGTTGAGTAAAGACGACTTGTAACACATTTTAAACCAGAAAGAGGCAGGAGAGCGAATGTAGGCCTGTACTGAGGTGAGAAATTCTGCTGTTTTATAAAGTATTCAACTCTCATTGTGAATATCTTGAACTCTGTTAAGGATACTGTACTGTATTAAACATGTAAAAAATGATGTTTGTCTAAGTAGCTTACAAAAATAATAACTCCTTGAATGGGAGACTATCCATGTCTGGAGATCTGTCGTAACTAAATACCTGATTCGTTATGGTGTTGTAACTTAATAGAAGCTATTCAAGAGGAAGCATGGTGTATGAGGCTTTGTAAGTTTTTTGTGCTGGTTCTGTATGTTGTGCCATGTGTGTAAGACAAGAATAAACTGCTGCTTTTGTTCATCCCATCCCACATATTATCCCATCTATGTATCTTTTTTTTTCCCCCAAAGATTTCTGCTATTGTTTGTGTTCATGGTCTACTCTCTCATGCTTCTATCAGAAAGCATTTGACTTGCAAAGTCTTCCTCTTCTCACAGAGGTGAATGAGATTTGTTCTGACAAACACTACCCAAGCACATCACATGTTCTTTATTCCCAGCTGCTTGCTGAATATGAGTCCTGAATTGTACTCTGCATTCAGGCTAGAACTGGGAGCATGGCCCATGACACAAGATATAGGTCTTACAGGGACAGATATACAGATGCAAACAAGAATGAATTCAAATACATTAAGTAGAAGGAGCAAAATTAAAGTCAAATTATCCTACTGCCATTCTAGTAGTTTTCCAGAAGCAAAATATTCACCCTGGCCAATCATGCTGTACCACTTCCTCGTTGACAAGGAAGTTGTGTCAGGCTCCAGCTTGTCAGGTGAGTTTGGAAGTTGAGGTAGCAAAAACATTCATTCAAGTGCTATACACAAATACAGACTTTGCTGTTGTGCTGTCTAAGATTATTGGAGTATTTCCTAGCATGGAAACAGAAGCCAGGGAAGGAAGAAGGCAGCTGCAGCTGGGATACATGCTGCCATTTAATGACTCCCATTGTGGGCTCCAACACCTGGAAGGGATCCCTGAGCCTTGTAGCAGAAATCAATTACAGGATTCACTAGCCAGATGTATAAAATACAACGTCTTCCACAGTTACAAGCTGGTATATTCTCTCTGACAAATCTCCTATCCCCAGGAGACGGATATAAAGTGTAAGACTGCTCTATTCCATCCCATTCAGGCACTTCTTTTCCTTGCATTTTACAATTCTCCTAAAACAAAGGTTACTCACATGGTTCACATTCCACACCCACTTCTTCAGGATGGTGATCAAGAATATCTTTATGTTTTAATCAAGAATGTCTTTAGGTTTTCCAAATACCATGCACGTGAGCCTCAGGGGGAGTCTCAAAGCTAATGTTCTGATTGCTATTTGTGCCTCAAATTGCTGCAACAGACTACTAAGAGAGCCCTTGCAGAATCTTCTGTACAGGACAAATCCCCAAGGTCTAATACTATTCTGTATATTCGTTGTATTTTATGGCATCATGGATAAAAACATGCCTAACATGTGGTAAAAATACATAACCACAGATGGCCATACACAAACCCTTTTTTTTTCCCCTAAAACAAGATTCAGATATGGTCTATGTAAGCTGCTATACTTCATGATGTCTCATGGAGGTGCTGAACAACTCACAGCGCTCTCGCAGCTGCTATAACTGCCACTGACACTTATTTGCTTTGCTGATGGTGACTCCTGAGCAATTACCTTAATTCAAAAAGTCCTACCTGGTTCTCACAGGCTTTTTCCATATTTTTAACCCTCCAAAACTGAACAACTCTTGTAACACAACTTTGGTCTGGAAGAAGCACTGTAGTATTGTTTACAGTTGCAGCATGGAAGAACTTTATAGTTATATATATATATATAGTAGAACCAAAGCATGAAAGTCAGTAAAAAGGGAAATGAAAGGAGTTAAATGCTTTACTGTGTTTTTGCTATGCCTGCATTGTTATGCCAGTTTTGCCATTGTGTGCTTCTTTACACAAGCAGAGAACATCCTGCAGTCACAAGTGTGAATGCTCTGATTGCACCACCAGCAATAAAATCAGGTGTTGTCCTGAAAGATCAAGACTTCTCCTTGAGCCCTTCAGTCTCAGCTGCAGCACTTAGGCCCTCACACCTCACCCTACCCCTAGTGCTCTGCAGCCACCCTTGGCATGCTCTGAATAAACTCTGTTCAGGCCCAGATGGAAGAGCTGCAATACTCCAAGGGCTGGAAAAGCTTTGGCAAAAACCTGGGTCCTAGTCTCATTGCAAGGACCAGACTTCCCAAGATATCACCAGGGCAGGCTGAAAGATTGGACACCCCTCCCCATGTGGATGCTGTCTCCAGTATCTTTCACCATCCTTTTCTCCTCTGTGAACACACACACCCTGTTTGCTCCAGGCTGAGGTTGGCTCCTGTGTCCTATCCCTGGACACTGAAAATCTCACCAGTTTCTGGCATGTGCCACTGCACACTCTCACTGATTCACTCCCCCTGAAACTGCAGCAGCCCCAGCCATGTAACTCCCACATATTTTAAAGTTCCTGTAATTGTGTAACTGCTTCTCTTTGAAAAATCAGCGTGTCATTCACTCTGCAGATCCTGTGGAGTTTCTTGCTGTGAATCTTTCTGACAGCACCATGCTCTTAGGTCAGTAAAGAGCAGGTTGGGTCTGACTGGAAAATGTTCAGACTCCTCTCATCCTGACGAAGGAAATTTCACTCATTACTGAATCTTTTTCTTCCTCTTTGGACAGTCTCTTTGGACAGTTTTTTGTAAATGACTGAGCTGTAAGAAGAGGCGGTTTTGTGTTTTTCTAAGTGGATGTTGCGACATGGAATTTGGGTTTAAGTGAAACATGCAGGAATGTCAGGTCCCACTGGGTGACAGGTAAGTGCTGTGCTACTGAAAGCAGCTTCACTGGGGCCGAGCTTGCACACAGGGCTCAGGGAGCAGTCATGTGCAGGAGTTCTGAGTCATAGCATTCTGCATTGTGACTTAAACTAGAACAGATTGTTTGCAATATAAGTTTATGTTGCAAAAAGGTCTCTTTCTTCCATGTAAGAAATATTGTGTTATGAAAGGCTCTAGTTCTAAAAAAAACAAAAGAAACAAACAAACAAACAAAAACCAACCAACCAACCAACCAAAAAACCCAAGAAAAATAAAGCACAAAATCCAAGATGCAAAATTCAAAATGCACAACAAAACACATTAAGACTGTTTTCTTTAGAAATTGCAGGTGAAAAAGTGTAATTGCAAAACAGTATCATGGCTGTTACAGTTCTTTTTTTTAACCAGCTAAGGGTGCTGTATGGTGACTGTGATATTTAATTTAGTCTTGAAGACAACCCCAGGGATAACCATGAATTTTCTCTGACAGATGCTGTAAATATTTTACATGGCTCAGAAAACACAACTGTTTTTTATGGAAACAAGCATTTCACAGTATCACTTGCCATATTGATTGCATCTCCATAATACCCTCTCAATGAAATAGCCTTTAGGATTGTGTGAATGAAAGTTTCTAGTTGAAGAGGGAAACCTCTGCATGCCTGCATCTGAAGTGCCTCTGTACACTGATTTGTGGGGCAAATAAACTGTATTCTAGCCTCAATTTTCCTTTCAGTATCATGGGATAAAGCTTAACAACATCAATAGCAGATACTAACTTCATGACTTTCGTTATGAATTATTATTTTTGCTGTTCTCCGGGGTTGTAATGTTGATCTGGGGACTGCATTTTCTTGAGATAAATCCCTCAGAGCTGTATGCTGCAATGGATATATATGGAGAAGAACATAGACATGAATCACAAAAAGGCAGGTAACAATAGAGAATTATCCCAGGCTAAAGTCAGAAGTTATATTAAACAGCAATAAAAGGTACAGATAGGTAAATCAATTTGAAGTGCAGATGAGTAAAACGTTGTCAGCAGAGAAAAGGAGGTAGAAGTCTGATACTTTTACTGAACAAGCAAAACCAAGGTGCAGTTAGCCCCAATACACATTTATAAATCCTGTAAGGAGAGGTTGAGGGAGCTGGGAAAGGGGCTCAGCCTTGAGAAAAGGAGGCTCAGGGGGGACCTTGTGGCTCTGCACAACTCCCTGCCAGGAGGGGACAGCCGGGGTGGGTCGGGCTCTGCTCCCACGGAACAAGGGACAAGATGAGTAGGAACAGCCTCAAACTGTGCCAGAGGAAGGTCAGGTTGGACGTCAGGAGGAATTTCCTCATAGAAAAGGTTGTTAAGCCTTGGAAGGGGCTGCCCAGGGAGGTGGTGTAGTCACCACACCTTGGAGGTCTTCAAGAACTAACTGGAAGTGGCACTCAGTGCTCTGGTCTGGGTGACAAGGTGGGGATCCATCACAGGTTGGACGCGATGGTTTTGGGGATCTTTTCCAACCTAAGTGATTCTGTGATTCTGTGATTTGTGTTGCTTGTTTTTCACCTTATCACTCAGTGAAAGCAGCATACCCTTATTTTAGCCTGCTTTGATGCACATTATATTCACTGTGTGTGGCTGGTGTTGCCTTTCCTTTGAACAAAGTCTGCAAGGGTTGGGTATTGCACATCTTTATTTTTAGAAAAATTGCTTAAGGAACTGTCAAGGTTTCACTGTTAGGAAGTGCTGGGCCAAGGCTGACGCTGTCAGGTCTGGACTGATAGAGTGATCAGGAGGTTTGTCTCAGGTGTTCCTCTAGTATCCAGGAAAAGCCTTTTGCTTTCATTCTTTGTTAGGAAACTCAAAGAGAGAAATTTTGACCAGGGGTATGTTCAGAACAAAAGGTTTGGTTTACTGCTCTGCTCCAGGCATTTTGAATCACTGCATTACTTTATACTTTTTCAGTAGCTACTAAAACTACCTTAGTTTTGCTGCCGTGATATCTTCTTTTCATAGGTGTGAACTGATCAAGAGCAGCCCTGCCAAGAAGAACTTGGGGTGCTGGGGGGTGAGAGGCTGGACCTGCCCTGGCCATATGAACTCACATCCCAGAAAATCATATCCCAGGCTGCATCCAGAGCATCATGGGCAGCAGGTCAAGTGAGGTGATTTTGTGTCTCTGCTTTCATGAGACCCCATGAATACTGCCTCCCTCAGTTTCTCAGCACAAAAAAGACATTGACCTGTTGGACTGAGTCCAGAGAAAAGCCATCAGGATGATCAGAGGGATGGAGCACTTTTACTATGAGGAAAGGCTGAGAAAAATGGGATTGCTCAGGCTGGAGGAAAAAAGGCTTTGATGTGACCTGGTTGTAGTCTTTCAGTACCTGAAGGGAGCCTAAAAGAAAGTTGGAGAGAGACTATTTACAGAGTAATGTAGTGAAAGAACAAGAGGGAGTGGTTTTAAACTGAAGCAGAGCAGGTTTAGATTAGATATTAGGAAAAAAGTCTTTACAAGGGTGGTAAGGCTGTGGCACAGGTTGCTCACAGAAGCTGTGGCTGCCCCAGCCCTGGAAGTGTTCAGGACCAGGTTGGATGAAGCTCTGAGCAATCTAGTATAGTGGAAGTTGTCCCTGGCCATGACAGTGGAGTTGGAATGAGATGATCTTTAAAGCCCTTCCAACCCACACATTCTGTCAGTCACCCAAACAGACAACCTACATTTGTTACTCCCCCTGCACCCATTTCTCACAGTCATGGTTCTGCTACATCCATAGCCAAATTCTGAATTTCTGATACAGTTGCCTAGGTAACCACGTCCTCACAGGCTTTCATTGAGACCTTTTCTTGGACATGGCTGGCACTGCCAAACTTCACTCCCACAAAAGTCTCCAATGCTTCCCTGTAAAATACGCCTTTTCTGGCTATGATTGTCCCTTACTAATTTGTGATATCCAGCCCTCCCCATAATGCTTTCTGGGACTTTTTTGCATCTTCTCACATTGACCACACTGAGCAATTTCTTACATCAGGTTTAGTAGCTTTCTTGTTAAGTTGGCTAAAACTCAGGCCGATGCCTGGTCACTGGCTATTTGTCTGTGGTCTAACATTAACTGCCATGTCCCTCACATGTACCTATGCTTTTGTGGGACAAAAATTAAGCTACAAGAATTAGGCTTGGATTGTTTCTGTCCAATATACCAATTAAAAAAATATTTAATTTGTTTTGCCTTTGTACCATTGGATGATATTTTAGCTCTGGCCTAAATCATTAAGTTGTGGAACACTGTGATACCTCTTAACACTTCATTTAGGTGAGTCAAACTGTGCCAGTCTTGAACCTTTCTTAAGCCTTTCCTTGTTGAATCATGTGTGTTCCTTTATTGCTAGTTTGGATGAACTCTGTTGTCTCACAGTTAATGCACATATTCTGAAAAAATACACTCCTTACTGTAATACAGTTAACAGAAAACTATTTTCTCTCTTTCTCCCTACAGCCAACATTACAAAGCTAGAGATTGAGATACAAATGATCCTTCAATACTCAGTGGAAAATCCTGATGCACAGAGCTGGGGCAACTCTGAGGTCTCACAAACTGAAGTTTATCCATCTCTGATAAAAACTAAAAAAAATGCAATTAAGGTGAAAGTAAATTTGTGCCCAATCTCAGAATAAGGCAGGTTGAAGTATAATATAAGACTAAAAGAAGAATAATATAAGACTATTCTTCGTGGAGAGGCAATACCTTGCCCATCAGTTTTGTTATGGACTTAATGTTTCAATTGATATTTTTTCATTATTCACATTTACACAGGATGCAAGGATCTTGTCACAGGATATGCCTCTCTGCTGGACTTGCATCTCTCCCAACAGGTTGTGTTCTTTGCCCATGGAGGCAAGCTTCACACAGCATTCTACTGGAGGCAATCTTCTGAGTGGACATGGTTACCAAAACTACACGGAGCCCAGAAAATATATTCTAGGGACAGAAATTTTATTGTGAATGGTGTTTTTTCCTGTTTAGAAGATCAGTATAGATTTTGGAAAGGAAACACATTTCACAAACCTTTCATGGTCTATAACAGATAGTTATTTAGAAGTGAATTGAAGCTGGAAGTTAGTATTTTAATGTATGTTATGTTAATTGACTCAATAATGCATTTATAACTTGAAGAATGCTGGTGCAAGTTGTTACTCTGTCTCAGTTTCGGGTAAATATTTTACCTCTGAGATCACTGAGTGCTTAGACAGGCATCTCTTTCCATCACCCCATTTTTAAGCCTAATAATAATTAATAAGAATTAGAAGCAGGCATAGCTATCACGCTTATGGAGAATGTTTACTTTGGTCTTGGCAGTCCTGGGGTAATGGTTGGACCTGATGATTCTAAAGGCCTTTCCAAGGTAAATGGTTCTATGATTCTGAAATTATTGTTCTGGTGAAGAAAAGAAATTGTTGCTGTGAACTAAGAAAATATTTAATTCACAGCAAGCAAAAAAAACCAAACCAAAACAATACCCAACCAAGCTAAACAAGAAAATTCTCATAAACAAACAAACAAACAAACAAACAAACAAACAAACAAACAAACAAACCAAACCAGTAAGTCCCACAAAACCTATGAAAAAAAGAAAAGCCAACAAAATTAAAAAAACAAAACACACAAAAAAGAAATAGACCCACAACCCAAAACCCTCAAGCAACTTTCTTAGCTCAGAATGGAGAGTAAAATCACAGTATGTTCAAGATTGTCACCACACTCTTTAGAAACCAGAACAACAAAAACATCCCTCTGGCTTTGGAGTTTCTTGTTTAGAAATTTGAATATCTTATATTTTGAAGGCAGCAGTGACATAAGGGACTGTTATAAATGTGTTATGTAACATATAAATTAACAGATGACACATCTCCAGGGTCAAGAGTTCTCCTGGCCCAAAATATCAAATACTTTATGCTTGTTACATTTGGGAGTATGCTTAATCCTTGGGGAAAAGAGCACAAATAAGTGGTGGGGACTAATCCACGGCCCTCTCATGTGGGCAGAGTGCATGCAATGATTTCTATTTTATTCTGACCATAATTGGGTGTTTTCATGAGGTATGATGGGTCAACCTGCTCTCAATAGGAAGGAGGTGTTAATGCTTTATTCTTCTCAGGATGATTTTAAACCTCAGTGAAAGCACATTTGCAAACCCTATGTAGATGAGTATCACTAAACATTGTTGTGAAAGTGATCAAGTCAGAGCTTGTGCTTGCCTGGCATTTTTTGCCCTCTCAATGATAATTTGCAACTCAGAAATGTAAGAGAGTTATGATACTCAGAGCTAAGAAATATCTGCAAAAAGATTATATTGTCAGCCAACACCAATTATTATGATTAAAATCTGATGCAATAATAATGCCTGTCCTACAATCCCCTTGACAATAACTTTGTTATATATACATGGCACTGTAAAATAGCATTCACACAGACACTTAACTGAATTTGCCCTTTGCATAAATCTACAATATATAGTACTTATATAAAGCAGGCAATGTTTGATATGAATCCTCTCTGAAATATGGTGCATAAAACTGATACAAAACAGGACAAAGTAAATGCAACTAAAATACTTACAGTAAGTTATTTAGGTCTATAATATGAATTTTCTTTTTTTTTCCTCATACTTTTGTGTTAAATGCCAAAACTGGTCTGTAACGGTGAATGAATGAGAGTTATGATATGGTATACAGCAATCATGTCACTTTTATTCTGTGCAATAAATTTAAATTAAATACAAATTTTCTGAAGTGGTGTTTCCTATCTGAGCTGAACACAGACGTGTTCTCTGGCAATCTTCATGTTATATTACCCCAATTGTGCTTCACACTTGTAATTTTTTTCCTCGCTTCTGATTAAAGACATCTAAAAATTTTATCTTTCACAACCACTTCTGGAACCACATTAATCAGCCTGTATTCCTAATTACTGATGGCTTCAGGGTACAGGAATTGCTCTGAACCCAAGAAAACTTGGGGAAAGGTAACTCCCTCTAAAGCAGCCATGTAGATGTCAGACTGTGAAAGGGGAAGTTAAATTTTGCCCATTGCAGCCAGTGCCCAGGACAGGTGCTGCTGGTCATTTTCTGAACAAACATAAAAAGAGTCATGTTCAGCCAGACCACACATTCAGCAGGTGAAGACACTGGATCACAAGTCTGATGAGGAGCAGCTCAGGGAGCTGGGAAAGGGGCTCAGCCTGGAGAAAAGGGGGCTCAGGGGGACCTTGTGGCTTTGCACAACTCCCTGACAGGAGAGGACAGCCAGGAGGATCGGGCTCTGCTCCCAGGGAACAAGGGACAAGATGAGTAGAAACAACCTCAAACTGTGCCAGAGGAAGTTCAGGTTGGATGTCAGGAGGAATTTCCTCATAGAAAAGGTTGTCAAGCATTGGAAGGGGCTGCCCAGGCAGGTGGTGGAATCACCATCCTGCAAGAGCTTAAGAGAGGACTGAATGTGGCACTTAAGGGCTACGGTTTAGTTGGCAAGGTGGTGAGGATCAGCCAAAGGTTGGACTTGATGGTCTTGGAAATCTTTTCCAACCCAATTGATTCTATTATTCTCCCTTAACACTGTGTGTGTGTGTGCATCTTTGGGCCATCCTTCTGTGTGTGTAGTAGCAATATCTCTGACCAGTGCAGCAAACCCATGTCCTGTTACATGTCACTGCAATAGGATTGTGGAGTGCTCATCCCTGTGGTTTGCTAGTTTTGGCCATTGGTTTTGCTTGAAAATTAATGTTTGAGTTTGTTTCCTGCATGCAGCTGTTTTCATGCACCTGCAAGGCACCCTTCTGCAGTGAGTTGGAGATGATTTGTGCTCAGAGAGTGCTGAGCAGCTCTGAACAATGCCAGAGAGGGGAAGAGATCTTCAGTCAGCATTGTGCTGTGTGAGAGAGTGGGAGCAGGAGCACCATACATTTTTGCTTGAAAAGCTGAATTGCACCAGAATCCATCCATGGAGCTAGTCAAAACAAGTAGTGATGGGATTCTGTCAGGTGAAAAGGAAAAAGAAATGTTTTTTGAGAAACAATTCATTCTACTATGAAGGCGTTTTCAAAAGTGCTGGGTTTTGGTTTTTTTTTAAGTATTGTTGAAACTATATTGTTTGTCAAAAAAGTGAATTGTCTGAGGCAGTATCAGCATTTGACTGCAGCTTTGTTGCTTTGGTTAATTTATTAAAGTTTTACACCATTTCAATATTGCATTTGCATACCACAGTAAGTAGGAAATAAACCTTGATATATTGTCACTAAAAAAACTTTGGTTCAGAGATTCTGAATAAAATTGCTATGCATTTGTCTTATCGATGATGCAGAGGCAAAGATTTAAAAATTTGGATGGTTTTCCAGTTTCAAATTATAACAGTTTTGAATAATGTTTTTCCCATAAAATTGAAGTTATATTTTCTGAATAGCTGTTTCTAGGAATTCTGCAACTTTAACACACTTAGAGTGAGACAGATTAACTGCAACCTGCAGGAATGAACAAGCCTGAAGGAACCTTTTAGTTTCCAGGGCTTCTTCAAGAGCAATTTTTTTTTCATGTTAATTCATTCTACCGTGTTGTAGAGGGGAACAAAACAGCACCCAAAACACCATCCAGCCTTTTTATCTGTTATATGGTATGTAGTGAAAACAGCAATAGGGAATTTGTGGGTAAGTTCAAGTTTTTTAAGGTGTACAGCCTTCTCCTTCACAGACCACTCTTTTAATGGGTGTGTTTCCTAGGGGCACACAGAGATGTCTTGCAGGGTTCAGAGATGGAATTCTGCTATTTAGTTGTGTCTGTGAGCTCAAAAGCATCAAGCTTTGCTACTGTGGCTAAGAAACTTGGCTGTGCCTCTACTCCTCAAACACAAAGGGGACTGAGACATGATATATTCCTCAAAGTTTTCAGGGATGCCTGAACACAAGCTCTTCTCTGTTTGAAGTCCAATGGTTTAACAAAGAGATTTACAGTGTTCTCCTCCTCAGCCCAGTGATGAAATAGGACTCTGAGCCTCAGGGATTGCAAGATAAGAGTTACCATGAAATTGTTAGACAACTTTCCTCAATATAATAGAGCTGTAATACATGTCCATTTCCAGTGATATATCATAAAGGAGATTATTAGAAGCTGGCAGAGCTATACCAGATGGGTATCCAAAAAAATAACTGCAAACTTTCCAGTTGATGCTTTTGGATTTTCAGGAGTGCTCTACATTTTAGAGTCCAAAATGAAGGACTGTGTTTCATTTTCTCAGAATTGCACTTTAACAATGTAGTGTATATTATCTCCAGTTGCCAGGAAGAAACACTGTGTACATGGGGTTAAGCTGTTACTTCTGATAAAACTCGATTCCCACATTGCTGCATCAATGTTTTTGAGTTTGACACAACATTCCAAACTTTATACAAGGCAGAAAATATAAGGACTCTTGATTGCCACGCTCAAGGATTTGACAATGTGAGCTGAGTAGAAGAAAGGAAAAGTCCTGCAGAACAAGCTAAGCAATTAAACAATGTTCATGCCTGAGATTTCTCCCTGAAAATTTTAAACTTTATTAGACCTTATTTATTAAAAGGCAACATCAGTGAATTTTACCACAAATAAATGAACACTGCTCTCCCTTACTATGATCATAACAAATCCTCCAAAAGAATAATTAATTAACCTGAAAGTTATTGTATATTAGAAGCAAATAGTGTAGGAAACCTCTTATTTTTAGGAACTTCAAAAAACGACCAAGATACAGTTACTCACTCTCTTAGCTCATTATCACTTAAGCACAAATACCTTATTAAAATGAACTTTCAAACTTCTCAACTTCCTCTGTTGGTTTTCTTCCTCAATTTGTTGGAGTCTGTATGTTCCAAGTGTTCCCAGTAGTCACAGAGGACTAGGCCAATGCCCATGTGCAAAAGAAATTCTCTTTACAAAATTCATTCATTCTTTTCCCCTGGCTCAGAGAAGGAATTTGGCTATAACCCAGTCTCCAGCATCAGACAGAATAGTCAGGGTATTTGTCTACCTAATAAATCAGAAAAGATAAAATCTGGTCATTTTTGCATTGTGGATTAAACTTCTTTCTCATTTGCTATATAAATAATATGCACTGGGTGCCCTTCAGTATAAAAATAACACTTTATTGTCTTAATTAAATAAAAACCAACATTTTCCTGACTTTAAAAAATAGCTATTGATGATATCTAAAAACAATATTGCATTAAATTTCCAGAATAATATATTGAAAAGGAAATTAAGGACAGCATTAGAAAAGACAGAAAGCAATAAAACTATGATATTCTATGATGTTTTGAAGAACAGTAAATTTTTTTACCATATAAATAAATAATGTAGAAAACAAAGTGTATTTGGAGTGGTATTCTGACTGAAGAGAAGGCTGGAAAAACAAAAGTGTTATTGATATTATTGTCATTGTGGTCAAGCGAATCTCTGTAAAGATACCCAAACTAAATAGCTGTTAATTCAGGGAAAATATAGGAACGAGAGCAGTCATTTTTGAAAATATCTAATAAGTACAATACAGGACTATTATGGAATATAAGAACGTTATAAAATATTATAGAGTGATAATTTGCATCTTAATATAGCAGATTATTGATATTAAAAGAGTTAAAAATTTTATTGGAACACTTACATTCCAACGGAACTATATTTTGATCAAAGGTGTTGTGTAATAAAGCAAAGAGACTTATTTAGAGGTTTTTGTTTTCCTTTTAATAAGTGTGTGCTCTGGATCCTCTTTAAGAACTACCTTTATAAAGATTCAGTTTTTCATAGAAGAGTCATGAGAGATTTTGCAGGGTCATGCTGAACCAGCTTCCTCTTAGCAGGGAGGGGACATTACAGTCATTAATGAAGTAGAAACTTGGATTTCCTTGGGGATTTACTTTCAGTGTCATTGAGGAACAAACAGGTATCTGATACTAGAAGACAAAAATATTGAGGATAATTTGATAAAGAAAGTTTTTATGGAAATGCTGCTAACTAGCCTTTTAATCAGAGAGGCATATAGCTCTCTCTTTTTATGTCTTCCTGTGATGTCACTTTTTCAGTGAATGGGATAAGCAATGTTAAAAAGCTCTTTTTTTCCACTCTGGTTTTGCTGGAAAGGGAAAAAGGATACTGCATTAGCAACGGTTTGGAGAGATGAATCAGTTTCCTTTTGTTAACTAAGAAGCACATTGGCACAGAACATTCTGCACTCTCCTGAGGATGAGTAGATGCTCTTTTTGTGAGTATAACTGGGATGACAAAGGATAAGGTGTAGCTCAAGTGTTCCTCTCATATAATTATCTGTCATTTTTTTCCATTGGGCAGAGCCTGTCTCTACCTCTAGCCTTGTGTTGCTCCCCTTCCATGCTGCACATGTTGGATGAGAAAGGAGTGAAAGGAGAGCTTGAAGGTTTTCAGGTTTTTAAGGAGGGGCATTCAGAAACAAGGTAGCAGTAAAAGTTGTCTCATGTGTTCTCCAGTTGTAATCAATCAGGATTACAACAGAAAAGAGTAAGCTGTGTAAAGGTGATAACCTATATTTACCTATAACCTAAAATTATATTAGAGTTCCCTGCTTTGAGCAGTCATTGAGCTTCCCACTTGCACTTCATATTTATTTGTGATAAAATTAAAGGCAACAGGCAGATGTTGCCTTTGCTGGGAAGTGATATTTAATGACCCATGTCCTTTGTTCCAGAGGAGATCAAAGGACATGTAATTAAAGTATATTTTGGCTAGGGAAATTATTCT
>VXAX01003069.1:30071-67729 GCA_013399835.1 Leptocoma aspasia
TTTTTTTTCATGTTAATTCATTCTACCGTGTTGTAGAGGGGAACAAAACAGCACCCAAAACACCATCCAGCCTTTTTATCTGTTATATGGTATGTAGTGAAAACAGCAATAGGGAATTTGTGGGTAAGTTCAAGTTTTTTAAGGTGTACAGCCTTCTCCTTCACAGACCACTCTTTTAATGGGTGTGTTTCCTAGGGGCACACAGAGATGTCTTGCAGGGTTCAGAGATGGAATTCTGCTATTTAGTTGTGTCTGTGAGCTCAAAAGCATCAAGCTTTGCTACTGTGGCTAAGAAACTTGGCTGTGCCTCTACTCCTCAAACACAAAGGGGACTGAGACATGATATATTCCTCAAAGTTTTCAGGGGTGCCTGAACACAAGCTCTTCTCTGTTTGAAGTCCAATGGTTTAACAAAGAGATTTACAGTGTTCTCCTCCTCAGCCCAGTGATGAAATAGGACTCTGAGCCTCAGGGATTGCAAGATAAGAGTTACCATGAAATTGTTAGACAACTTTCCTCAATATAATAGAGCTGTAATACATGTCCATTTCCAGTGATATATCATAAAGGAGATTATTAGAAGCTGGCAGAGCTATACCAGATGGGTATCCAAAAAAATAACTGCAAACTTTCCAGTTGATGCTTTTGGATTTTCAGGAGTGCTCTACATTTTAGAGTCCAAAATGAAGGACTGTGTTTCATTTTCTCAGAATTGCACTTTAACAATGTAGTGTATATTATCTCCAGTTGCCAGGAAGAAACACTGTGTACATGGGGTTAAGCTGTTACTTCTGATAAAACTCGATTCCCACATTGCTGCATCAATGTTTTTGAGTTTGACACAACATTCCAAACTTTATACAAGGCAGAAAATATAAGGACTCTTGATTGCCACGCTCAAGGATTTGACAATGTGAGCTGAGTAGAAGAAAGGAAAAGTCCTGCAGAACAAGCTAAGCAATTAAACAATGTTCATGCCTGAGATTTCTCCCTGAAAATTTTAAACTTTATTAGACCTTATTTATTAAAAGGCAACATCAGTGAATTTTACCACAAATAAATGAACACTGCTCTCCCTTACTATGATCATAACAAATCCTCCAAAAGAATAATTAATTAACCTGAAAGTTATTGTATATTAGAAGCAAATAGTGTAGGAAACCTCTTATTTTTAGGAACTTCAAAAAACGACCAAGATACAGTTACTCACTCTCTTAGCTCATTATCACTTAAGCACAAATACCTTATTAAAATGAACTTTCAAACTTCTCAACTTCCTCTGTTGGTTTTCTTCCTCAATTTGTTGGAGTCTGTATGTTCCAAGTGTTCCCAGTAGTCACAGAGGACTAGGCCAATGCCCATGTGCAAAAGAAATTCTCTTTACAAAATTCATTCATTCTTTTCCCCTGGCTCAGAGAAGGAATTTGGCTATAACCCAGTCTCCAGCATCAGACAGAATAGTCAGGGTATTTGTCTACCTAATAAATCAGAAAAGATAAAATCTGGTCATTTTTGCATTGTGGATTAAACTTCTTTCTCATTTGCTATATAAATAATATGCACTGGGTGCCCTTCAGTATAAAAATAACACTTTATTGTCTTAATTAAATAAAAACCAACATTTTCCTGACTTTAAAAAATAGCTATTGATGATATCTAAAAACAATATTGCATTAAATTTCCAGAATAATATATTGAAAAGGAAATTAAGGACAGCATTAGAAAAGACAGAAAGCAATAAAACTATGATATTCTATGATGTTTTGAAGAACAGTAAATTTTTTTACCATATAAATAAATAATGTAGAAAACAAAGTGTATTTGGAGTGGTATTCTGACTGAAGAGAAGGCTGGAAAAACAAAAGTGTTATTGATATTATTGTCATTGTGGTCAAGCGAATCTCTGTAAAGATACCCAAACTAAATAGCTGTTAATTCAGGGAAAATATAGGAACGAGAGCAGTCATTTTTGAAAATATCTAATAAGTACAATACAGGACTATTATGGAATATAAGAACGTTATAAAATATTATAGAGTGATAATTTGCATCTTAATATAGCAGATTATTGATATTAAAAGAGTTAAAAATTTTATTGGAACACTTACATTCCAACGGAACTATATTTTGATCAAAGGTGTTGTGTAATAAAGCAAAGAGACTTATTTAGAGGTTTTTGTTTTCCTTTTAATAAGTGTGTGCTCTGGATCCTCTTTAAGAACTACCTTTATAAAGATTCAGTTTTTCATAGAAGAGTCATGAGAGATTTTGCAGGGTCATGCTGAACCAGCTTCCTCTTAGCAGGGAGGGGACATTACAGTCATTAATGAAGTAGAAACTTGGATTTCCTTGGGGATTTACTTTCAGTGTCATTGAGGAACAAACAGGTATCTGATACTAGAAGACAAAAATATTGAGGATAATTTGATAAAGAAAGTTTTTATGGAAATGCTGCTAACTAGCCTTTTAATCAGAGAGGCATATAGCTCTCTCTTTTTATGTCTTCCTGTGATGTCACTTTTTCAGTGAATGGGATAAGCAATGTTAAAAAGCTCTTTTTTTCCACTCTGGTTTTGCTGGAAAGGGAAAAAGGATACTGCATTAGCAACGGTTTGGAGAGATGAATCAGTTTCCTTTTGTTAACTAAGAAGCACATTGGCACAGAACATTCTGCACTCTCCTGAGGATGAGTAGATGCTCTTTTTGTGAGTATAACTGGGATGACAAAGGATAAGGTGTAGCTCAAGTGTTCCTCT
This sequence comes from Leptocoma aspasia, assembly GCA_013399835.1. NCBI lineage: Eukaryota > Metazoa > Chordata > Aves > Passeriformes > Nectariniidae > Leptocoma > Leptocoma aspasia. Next base: position 32,828 of record VXAX01003069.1, read on the forward strand.
CATATAATTATCTGTCATTTTTTTCCATTGGGCAGAGCCTGTCTCTACCTCTAGCCTTGTGTTGCTCCCCTTCCATGCTGCACATGTTGGATGAGAAAGGAGTGAAAGGAGAGCTTGAAGGTTTTCAGGTTTTTAAGGAGGGGCATTCAGAAACAAGGTAGCAGTAAAAGTTGTCTCATGTGTTCTCCAGTTGTAATCAATCAGGATTACAACAGAAAAGAGTAAGCTGTGTAAAGGTGATAACCTATATTTACCTATAACCTAAAATTATATTAGAGTTCCCTGCTTTGAGCAGTCATTGAGCTTCCCACTTGCACTTCATATTTATTTGTGATAAAATTAAAGGCAACAGGCAGATGTTGCCTTTGCTGGGAAGTGATATTTAATGACCCATGTCCTTTGTTCCAGAGGAGATCAAAGGACATGTAATTAAAGTATATTTTGGCTAGGGAAATTATTCTTANCACTTGTAGTTACCAGACTGCAACTAAAGAAAGACATGAATGTAACCTGAAGAAAATATCAGTGGTCTCTAGACGCAAATGGAATTGGTACCAGGATGACCTTTAGAGGGAAATCTGAGATGCTGTATAATCTGATTGTCAGACTTTACTGCAAGATCAGAGGCTCATACTTATATGCTCAGGCAGGTGTTCTTGTACTAATCTGATGTATTCATCTATGCCATTACTAAGAACTAATTGTAAAAATGAAAAACAAAAAAACCAACCTAAACTGGCAATGGGCAAAAGAAACATATAGGACTGGAAAAGTCTACCTTGTTAAAAAATTCATTTTAAGGGAGAAAATATTTCCTTAACTTTATGAATTGGTCCCCATTTTTTAGTGATTTTATAATCACTAAAAGTGTACCATTAGTCTATGCTCCAAGGTTAAAAAGCCCCACCAATAACAAAAAATCCTTTCTGAAACCATAATTATGCAATTTAAGGGCAGAGATGAATATCAAAATTGTATAGAGAAATATTTTCTCTCCTAATTAACTACACTGAGAGTAACATTTTTGGTTTTAACTCTCACGGAGCTATAATGTTCCTCTGCATAACAGCCAAGCAAATCACTGGAATGGCAAAGAGCAGCTATGTTCAACTCAAATGGAACTATAAACTGTAAAATGGCTTAAACAGTGCTTGGCATCAAATGAGTGCATTACAGATTATGTGTTTGGCCCAATGCCATCCTCTCCACTTGGACAGATGAACAAACACAGGAAGACTTTCAGTGGAGGATATTTCTGAATGGTTTTAATGTTTGTAAATAAAGAACTATGAAGGCTACAATCCTACACAACTGATGGGGAAAAACATTACACAAATGTGTCCCTTGTAGCTGGATAGACACTACTGCCATAGCTGTTAACAATTCCACTGTAACTTTCTGAGTAAATAGCCCCAAACTCAGTGCTGTGGCTGAGAGATCATGTCTTTGCTGCTTGTCTCACCTAGGCTGAATCAACAAAGACTCAGGAGAGCCCTAAGAGGTTCCCAGTGCAGTGTCTCACATATTGGCCAGGCAAGGTAGTATTATGCTCCTGCTTTAGTGCAGCTTCATTTAAGTGTTTGATGTTTTCTCCAGTTGTGTGTTGAATTAAGCAAAATAAACCTACCTTTGTAGAACACAGTGATTCTGAGCTACCAGCAGTTTCCTAGCCAAATCTCTGTTTTCTCTATAGAATTGATCAATAGTCCAAGTTAAACCAAGTTTAGTCACACTCAAACAACCTCTCACTAGAGAGAATACATCTGAATATTTCTTAGTGTCCCTTTGGTCCATCATCCCCCTTAAGGGTAGTCCATTTCTTTTCTCCCATTTTTACTTCGAGTCAGTGAGAGAATGTTGGGTACACACTTTTTAATTCTCTTAGGAGTCGCACTGCGGCCTTGCCTATCCCATTGCAATAACCTTTACTTTTTCCACAAAAGAAAAACTGGTGTTCAAAAAGTTTGTATGGGATTCTTCTCTTCTGTACAAGGAAGTAGGTCATAGGTTTTTTTTTCCTCCTTGTCACACATCAGCTGTCGTAGAGGAGATTGTGCTAAGAAAACTTTGGCAGTTCCTTCCTTTGTACAAAAAATCAAAATTCACTCTTGTAAACTCAAATGACTTCCATGTTTCTGAGTGGTCAGGAGTTTATATTAAAATTTAAATTTTCTCATATTGAAGCATCAGACATCCTCAATGCCTAGAAATTGTCTAGAAATAATAGAAAGCATAAGAAACAGAGACTGTCTTGCCAAGCTTCTTGTTTAGAAGTCAAAGAAAAGAGATCCACTACAAAATGACTGAAAATCACTACTCACAGCCTACAGACTTTAACAGATAAACAAAAAAAAAAAGCACAAAATTTAGCAGTTTACTGGCTTTCAACATAAAACCTCTAAGTGTGTTGGGGAGAAATGGACAATACTAAATAAGAAAGGGATGTAAGTTACTTTCTGATTTTTTCCTTCATCTTAGTTCCTGCAATAACTTTTCCAGAGGAAGAAATACGAATCATATTGTTCCAGGTAAGCATTGCAGCTGGAAAGCCAACAAAAGCTGCACTTACTCAGTTGTTTGTAACTTCATGAAACTTTCAGGCTTCAGGCTACAATTTTATAGCCTTAGCTTAACCCTTATGGATTTTATATCCAAAGCTAAACATAGTGAAGAAAGTCTTCTCCCACATTCACTGTTTTGACATTAGGAGGACTCCCAGGACACAGTGAACACATTCATCACTAGAGAGAGAGTTATGTTGATGGAGCACAGAGGTGATCTGCATCATAACTATCCCCTCAAAACAGGAATCGACGCCAGATTCACACACCAGATTCAGCCACACAGCCACAGACAACAGCTGCATACAACAGGACATGTATGGCTTTCATTCCTTCTCCGACTCCTAATAATAACCTTCTTTCTGAAAGACATTTATTGCCATTTTTAAAATTAAATTGTATATTTGCATTGTACATTTGCATTGTAAATCCTTCAAATACAAGGTGAAATTAATGCAAACCAACGTCCTACAAAACTTTTTGGCTCAGAAAAAACTCAGATTTTTCTTCTTCTTTTACTTCTTCATGGTTTCTCAGAATTTTTTCATAATGTATATGCACCTGTTTGTCATCATTAAAATGAATTTGCCAGGGTAGGGGGACTGGAACTAAATGATGTTTAAACCAACCCAAACCATACTTTTATTCTAGATTCTGTGATTTTAAAATTTTCTATACAAGGTCATTAACACTTCCAAGAAGCATAATGATTCTTTTCTACATACCAGAAACATAATGATTTCACTAAAGTACTTTTCCCCTCACTTACAGGAGGATTTATAAGGTGTGTACTTATATTGAACTATAAATTCTTTGCTCTAGGAGCAATAACAACCTGTAATCTGCTGGCACACCTTTTTAACCTGACTGTTAAGATATTTATTATTATATTCAACAACAGTGATAAGAAATAAGTCATACATTTCATTAATATGCCATTATTAGTGATCATTTGAATACCAGAAGGGTTACCAGGCTGAACAAGTACAGGAGATATAGTCCAAGCCAAGAAATGATGAGTACAGAATGCAAGGCCTATTAATGTTGTCCAGCCAAATGAACTAAATGGAATGACACTGGGCTTTCCTTGAACTTATGACTTAATACCTTTATCTCTCTCTTTCCAAGGGCCTGATCCCACGAGGAAGTCTTTTTTACATTACCACAATGATGGGAAACATAATCTTCACCTATTCACTGAAATACCAGCAGAACTTGAACAGATTTTTTATTTGTTAAGCTGAGGTCCTGCTTCCCCTCTGTAGAAATTAGCACAGCAGGCTCTGAGTCACCAGAATGCCATGATCTACAGTCAGAAATGGGGCTGTGATTCCTCTCTAATGATAGAGCTTAAGAATGTGGAATACCTAGTGACAGCTGCTATATGAAAATAATCAGCCCTAAATCAGTGGGAATGATCTCACAGCAGGCTTCTATTGTTCAATAGCAAATGTTTAGAACAACAATTTTATTGGTGCAGAAAGGGAAAAGAATTAAGCAATAAATAGTTTGTCAGAAACCCCACAGCAACTTTGATTAGGGTTACACTGTTACTAACATACTCTAGGGACAGAGGATAATATTTGGGATTTTTTCCTCCAAGAACATGTTGCTGCTCCTGTTTATTTCATTGTTCTTTCTTTGTAAATGCTTAATAATAGGAAATGAATTATTTATGAAAATACAGACTTGAAATGCTGACCTGCAACTTCAATATAGCATTAAAAATCAGCGATTTCACCACCTACAACTAACAAGTTCTTGTGGTTTCACTGAAAGTCACAGAGCTCTGTTTCTGAGAGTTGTTCATGCCTCTGTATCATCAATCCTTAGCCACTGCAGTGGGCTCAACAGAGGCCATAATAATAAGCTCAACAAAACAACTGATGATACAGAGCTGGAGATTTTCCACACCTGCAATTGCAGTAGGATTAGAGTATAGTCATCCTGAACTAAAATTGTCATTATTGTAATAATAATGCATTTTAAGTGCCTTAAAAAACCACAGAGAAGTTAGATCCAATTATACTGCTCTGTGAGCTTGTAATATATGCTTAGAATAATAACTTTTTAATAAATAGGGAGGATGAATTCCAACCTTATCTAAAAATGAGAAGGAAATCAGTACCTTTACTGTGATGCACTTTTATTGTTCATTTGCCCACGTAGTTGGCATGAAAAGGGTGAGTGTGAAGGCATAAATTCACTGCATTCCTTACTACTGTTTCAGACTGTGATTGGACTAACAGTGGCAAATAAAGAATCAACTAATTAAAATAAATTTTTTTACCTCCTTCTTTCAGTTCTCTTTTAGTAACCCTTTAGAAGTGTTCATTTAGACAGAACTCCCTAATTTCTCTGGTCCCAGGATACACAGAGGCCTCCTTTCTGTGCACTGAAGAGACCTGACACTCATAAACACTAAAATGTATTTTGGGAAAACACGTTACTGATTTAAATATCCTTTTTGGGGAACCCCACTGAACCCTTTGGTAGAACTGAGACTAGATGTGATCCAACGGATTTTTCTGGAACATGTCCATATTCATATGACACACACATATAGATTTAAATATATTTGGACCAAAGAGACAGTGGCTTTGATTTATTTTTTTTTTTTAAGAAATAAACAAATCCTTCAAAATGGAACTTTTTTTTTTTTTTACGGTACGCTGTGCTTTCGGAGTTTGTCTCAGTAGCTTTGTCTTATGTCAGCAAGAAACCCATGCTCTGAAAATTGCATGGGATGCTTTTGTCTTGATTGACTCTAGGCAAGGACAAAAGTAGTCAGGCTCAAAAACAGGGACTGATTTTGAAGTTAGATGGTGTTTAGTTAATCACTTTCTTGCAGGTATGCAATTTAACAAAAATTGAGTCGAAAAAGAAAGTTGTCGCCTTCACAACCTTTATAACATGTCTTTTATAAAAACTATCCAAACCTAGCTTTATTTCAGGTGAGAAAAGGCTGTATCTGTGATACTGTTCTAAATGTTTCACTGATTTTTTTATTTAACTCTGCTAATTTTTTATCTATAGCAATTGCTCAAATGGAGGGGATTTGGATGCCACTCAGGAAAGACATGGACCAGAGCATTTGGTTACAAAACACATTAGTACATCATTCTGTTCCTTATTTCACATGATGAGCTGCCTGAAGGAGGATAAATGGCTCATAAAGTTCTCAATGGCCTAAAAGCAGGACCATCTGTTGAAGTCATCAGTGACTTTGTGTCTGAGCTTAGCAGCTGGGAAACCTTCAATTCATCAGCTCTTCTTTAATCAGCTAGGTATCTCTGATGTCAGTGGGAATTATTGTAATGGATTCTGGAAGAGCTTAGACAATGGTAAGAGCTTTCCCCGTTTTGAGATGATATCCGTATTTCAACTCATTTCAATACACAGATTTTTGGCTGTTCAGGTACCTGGCCCTCTCATCCTAAAATTGCTCCACATCTGTTCATGTTGCTCAGAGAGATTTGTCAGAATAATAGAAAGTGATAAAGATCTACTGGACCCTTACATCTTATACTGCTGGTAAATTTGAATACTCAAATTCACATATGTGCCTCTAATGAATCCTTGCCTTTGAGTGCCATCTTCCTTGGGAAGAGAAAGCATGAAATGCCAGAGCAAAGGGAAGAAGAATGTGGTTTTCACAGCCCCTGAAAGATCAGAAAGTTCTGTTATCCTTTCCTGTTTAACCCACATGTTCATGTGCAGGAAGATTAATACTTTTGAGTTGAATTACAGACCTGAAGTAATCTTTAAAGTCTACAGTCATTACTTGAGGAAAGGAAATCAAGCACACAGCAATGGATACTGAGGGTTGGTTGTTTAACTGTTTTCTAGGGAAACAATGGAGATAGGAGTGCACATTAAATCTACATTCTCTGAGAGGAGTATTTCTTTGAATTGTGATATTGTATATTCCCACCAGAATTCTCATCAAAATGTAGCAAAATTATCTTTGAAACTTATTACAGGAAACTGTACAAAAAGAGGGAGGCTGGTCATTTCTGTAAAAGTTCTCAGCTTCTCTTTTCCCTGGCTTTAGAGATTAAATTATTAATTATTAAAGTTATTTAAAAATAATAACAAAAAAATAAAATCCAACCCTTCCTCTGACAGGATTTAAATATGGAACTCATATTTCCTAAATCTCAGCATTGTATAAAAACTGTAAGTTACCACTGTTTATAGATAATTTTCTCTTGGCCTTTACCAAAATATATGGTAAATCAAGGAGTCTGTATGTACTTCACCTCTGTGTTACCTGTGTCTCATTTACCAGGAATATTGCACAAATCCCCATCAAAGTATGGCCACAGAAGTTTCGAAAGTGTTACTAAGAGGAAAAATTGTGATACTCTTGTGCACTGATAATGTTATTCTGTTCACCTAAGTGAAAGAACTTTATATAAATATTGGAGCACAAAGTGCTACTGAAACTTAGAAGTAATTTGCTTTTCATAACATGCAAATTCAAACCCTGTTAGTGGAAAATATTAAATCAAAAACTGAAGAAGATGAAATCCTGCAGAAGTTCTTTATCTTTCTGGAAAAAAAAAAGCAAACAAAAAAACCTCAAAACAAACCAACCAACCAACCAACTAAAAAACCAAACCAACCTAAACAAACAAAACAGAACAACAACAACAAAAAAACCCACAAAAATACCAAAACCATAAAACCATGCAAAAAATTATATCATAAATTTATTTGAATACCCAGGAAAAGAGCTAATATTATTTAATAAATGTTCTTTGTTATGTTTTGTAAGATTACAGTAGAGAGGAAATATCTATTAAATATGAAATATTTCAAATGAAATTAGGTGGTGGTTTTTATATTTCTCTGCTTATTATGCATCATTTCAGCCCAGGAAGGGTCAACAATTATGAGAAATAGATATATTTGTCTTTAGTTTTAACATGTGAATCAAGATCTTTAATTCATCTATCTTGAGAAATGGAACATAATGTAAAAATAGTATAAAAATATAACAATCTCATGCTATTTTTTTATTTCTGAAATCTCACAGCTTGAACATAAAAGTGTTCATGTGGATGACAAAAACATTCTTTTTTTTTGTATTATTGTCTCAGGACATATTTTTAACCTCTCAGCATGCAGAAAAGAACTTGAAAAGTATTGGAAATGCACACTCTCATGATTAACACCCACTGGGTGGGAAAAAATAAGTAAAAATTAAATTATCTAATGATTTTAAGTAGCCTGTAATTGTGGCTTCCACATCCTTTATTTGTTCATAGTGGAAAAATATCTCAAAGACCTGAACAGAGTGGATGTGCACTGGACAAGGAGGAAGACTTGATTGTTGAGTGTCTTGTTGTGATTTACATCATCAGACTGAGATTTGTTTAATTTTCTTTGATGGTGTACATATAACCTTTTTCAACTTCTGCATGAATCCAAATAAATAAATAAAATAAAATAAAACAAAACTAAATAAATAAAATAAAATAAAATAAAATAAAATAAAATAAAATAAAATAAAATAAAATAAAATAAAATAAAATAAAATAAAATAAAATAAAATAAAATAAATCCAACTAAATAACTCTGTTGGTGAGTAAAATTATGTGATATGTTCAGCAGCAGCAGCAGCAAACATATTAGAAAGTGCTGCATGCTTCAAACACATCCTGTGGGTTGCCTTGGTTTGAAACAGCCATCACTCACAGTGTGAGATTTAAAAGTCACAAAATTTTAAAGTATATACGGACAGTCAACAGATCTGACTTCCAAGAGGTAGGAATATCCTGTTATCAAGAGAGGACTTGAAAAATTAACTTTTTTGAGGGTTTTTTTTCCACTTATTCCATTCTACTGAGAAACTTAGAAGTTGTTGGTTATTCTTGTCAGCAGCTGTTTTTTGTTTTTTTTTTTTTTTTGTGATTGTTTGGTAGAAAGAAGCCTCGAGGCAAAATCCTCGAAAGAATTCCCCTTGCAGCCAGCCATATCACACATAAACCTTAACAGGAGGGTTAGCTGAGTGCTGTAGTTGTCAGGGTGAGTCACTGATGATTTCAGCTTTCTTCCTCTCCTCACTCAACAAGAGCAACCTCCTGCCGAGGGATGGACACGCTGAGCTTTGTGAACAAGGAGAATTATCGAGGCAGCGCAAAAAGGATTGGGAGAGCCACAGTTCATAGGGATAAAGAAGCCTGCACCCACCCCCTGGAGTATGGAAGCACGCCCTGTTGAATGGGTCACTATCTTGAACAAAAATCACAGTGTTTTGCACATTTTCAAGGTGTCAGTCACTGAATTTTGAGATGCCTCTGCAGTTGCAGAAATCCCTCAGAGATGTCAGATGCAACCAGTGCAGCAACAGTTAAGTGGCTGTTTTGAAGTGAATTGTTTTTCTGACATGCATTAATATCTCACCCACCCATTGTTGTAAGGCTCTTGTGTTGTAACTTCAGTCAAAGAATGATGAGAGTCAGTCAAAAGAATCCAGTTTGGTATGCCCCTCTCTCTTACAGGTTCCTTGATGCTGATATTCCTCTGCCTTCTAAACTCAGTGCTCTCCATACCAGCAGACCTCCAAAATGTCCCTTTTTCTTTTTCTATACAGTATTCCCTCCTGCCCAAGACATATTTTCTCTTCTGACAGCAGTACCCAATCCTTCTCCTCTGCACTTTCAACTCTTACAACTCAATAAGTCCCGGGAATTGCTCTATACAGCTTGCCAGTCAATTAGAGAGTCAAAAAGTCAGGCTTTCCTGTTAGCCAGTGCTGTGTGGTCCTATTCCCTCCTGCATGACTGGGTCCTGTTTTCTGTGACCCTTGGCTGCTGATTGTTTACCAAGGTATGGGAGCAGGGGTACCATTGAGAGCTGCCCAGCCTGCCAGGAAAGATGTGAATTTTTGGTGGGATTTTTAAATTTTAAATTTTAGATTTTTGAATTTTAATGGGTTTTTAAACCGCATTGTTGGACTGGACTGTTTAAGTCATCCTGCATATAAAAGGCATTGAATCATCAGAGGATGATTCTCAGTGGATTGCTTAGAAGACCATCTAGCATGTCAAGGACCAGCAGAATGCAATGACTTTCATGAAACAGAATTGCAGTTTTGGCTTGTATTTCAAAACATAATTACTTTTGATGGTCTTGCAAGTGAAAGGTCGCTCTGCAGCTGACAAATTTTATGAAATTAGAAGTAATCAGTGTGCCTGAGGCAAAGATTGGCAGGGCCACTCTAGATTTGGCACTTTCCAGAAACAGACACTTTTGTTATGGTCCATGTATAAACACTATATAAGTGTTTTAAGGATTTTTTTTAATGTTCTGCTGATTTTTTTGAACTCACATCTCTGTCTGTGAGAAACTTGTTAGACAGGAAGAAAGAGGTGACTGTAAGTATCAGGGCATTTAAAAGTGTCTGGGTGTGACCTGTGACTTGAAGATTTTTTGTCTAAAGAAGAAGAAAAAGACACTCCTTGAGGCACAGTTCAGAGGATAAGAGAGAAGTTGTATAGATTCTATAGCACTGATAATTATTCAAGGATCTGGTTGGTATGACTATGTATCTTTCCTTCAAAATATTCCAGAACTTCTTGTTGGTTGAGTTGAATAAACTGGATTTGTTTCAAATTATTTCAGTCTATTCCAGATGATTAAACTCTGTAGCTGTTTGAAATGAATGATATTCTATGTTGTTACATTTTGAAGAGCCAAGTCCCCATAAAAAAGAAGGGGAAAAAAATCAGTATTATTGAATGGTTTGGAGAAGACATTGTTTTTTCTTTACTGCAGAAGGGGATGTCAGTGTAACTTCATAAAGAGAGATGATATCTTGACTTACCGAGCTAGGTGCTTGCTTGCTGGTTTATGAGAGCTCTTTCTCTCACTTTTCCTAGCAACCAAGGAACACAATGTTATCAGGCTAAGTGTAGTAGGCTCTCCTCAACAGGAATTAATCTCTCTTTGCAATACAGAAACAAGTTTTCTGAAATCTTTGTGCCTCTTAAGTCCACTTACATCCCAAAAGACACCTACAAGACTTGGGGTATGGATGAGGCTGTTTTATGTATCCCACTTTAAAATCAAACCCTTAGGGATGACCAGAAGAAAGCTGGTGCAAAATGGGAACACGTTCTTATCTCTTTTCAGATTTCTGTGCATTTTTTCCTTGAGCCATACAGCTTTCTTTCTCGCTGATATTTTTCTTTCCTTCCTGCCTTCCACATTTCAGTGTAACTTTGAAGTTTAGACAATTAAGGAAATAATTTTTTTTACATTGTACTCTAGGAGGGCAGCAAGTCTGTTTCTGCATTTTCTTTTAAAATACCCCTTTAAAATAGCTTTGAAAACCTAGTAACAACAGTCATGTTTTCAGGTATTACACTAGTATACAGTTTTCTTATTTTTATTCTGAAATTAAGGCTTTATCTTTCCTAGATAAACTAAATATTATCTATTATAATGAAGACATTAACTTACTGATGGATATTGTGTTTACTCTGTGTTAATATCAGAGGGTACATTTGCTTTTGCATCTTCACGTAAATGGTATCACACCAGGAAATATTTGTTTGAATAAGCTTTAAAAGTGTTACTCTTAGCAAGACAATATTAATCATCCTGCAGAGTATGGGTCAGATTCCTCATGGCTTTGGGGCAGAAGCTGTCACATTTTATACCGTATCCTTACACACAAACAGTATTCAAGCAATGAACTATTTTCCCTGTGTTTCACATCCTGGATTTTTGATGAGTCTTAATAACACAATTTTTGAACAGGACTTTGTCAGTTCTCATTGGATTGTGGAGCTCAGTTGATCTTCTGAAAAATAGGCTTTCAATAGGGGATCAACCATTGCTTAGCAGGTAGATTAATTCTGATTTCTTTCTGCTGGTGTTATTGCAAGTATCATGACTTAACCACCAGGTAGGTTCTAACTTCAGCTATGCATGATCAGAAGACTAAAAATACCTTTTTTTTTTGTCCTTCTCTTGAGTGGAGAAAACAAGTAAAGCTACCAAATGTTCCCAGCTTTCAATTGAGTTTAAATTTCCTTAAAGTCTGAAGATGGGAAAAATAATTCATACTGAGAATATCCAAAAGGTAAAAAGAACTGCTGCAATGCAAAATAAGGAAGAAGACAAACCCTACTTTCTACCCCCTCACAAAATTTTCTTTCCTATTGCCATTGATACGAGTGTTTTATCCTACCAAGATTAATTCTGAGTAATCAGGGAGATACAGAAAGAACTATATAATATCAAGGAGGAATATATACAGCTGTTTGGTTTTTTTCCAAATCAAAAGGAGGATGATGTGTTTCTGATATCAGAAAGAACCTACAATCCTTATTTTACAGTTGGTATCATATTTGGGACATAAAACTTTTTTTTGGTTGAACATGCTTGTCCATGTGAGAAGCAATGATGTAAATAATACCAAAAGATATCACAACATGATGTGTCAGAAAAAAAAAAGTCCAAAATATATCCCCCAAAATCCTTGACACATCCCTTGCTTTGAAAAAAAAATTAGACTATGACCTATCTTTTCAGCAATTTTTATGTTTTGCATCAGTTATTATGGGCAAATTCTAAGGACTTATTTGCCTGTTATCGGAGGCTCATTAACTCCTCCTCTCACATGATACAGTTTTCTTTTTCAACATCTGGTTTCTAATACAGTAGTGACACTGACAGGATTCATATGTGTGTCTCTTGCCAATAAACAACACCTTCCTGCTTGAAATGCCTAAACTTAGACACATAAATCAGCCAGAGTGTCATGACTGAAGAAACTGAGATTTTGGGTATCTTACCAATAAAGTTAGACTACAAAAACTCCTTCTTTGGATACAATATTTAAACAGAACACAGAATAAATCAGTCTAAAAGGATTTAAATTCCTCAAGTTTCTGTGCTGATAGGTCACTGGTACAACTCAAATGACAGCAAAAGGCATGATAATGAAATAGGTAAAATATAATTATTATGAAAAGTTTTGTAGCTAAGCAGAACAATAGAAAATAGAAAAAAAAATTATGAACAAAGGAAAATCTTGAAGGAGTTCTTCTGATTCTTGAAGACATTTCTTTGAGTTTGCCAGCAGAAAAGGACCAGAGTAGTGTTAGCCAAGGTGTTAATTGTGGCATTATATGAATGGGCCTCTCATCTTATAAATATCTATTGAAGTTTTATAAACTTCTAAACAAATAAGTGTGCCCTAAAAAGTATAGACATTTTAAGCTGCAGGCCAAAAAAATTTAGATTGCATCTTGAATGGGTTTGTGTGAGATAGAAAAAAGTCTCAATAGACAGCAGGGAAAAACATAAAGGAATTGTGTGATGACAATGATAGGATTGATCTGTCAACATGAGAAAAGATTAAGGACTGGTGAGGACTCTGGATACAGGTATACAAGCTATTTTTCTCACTTTTTTCCCAGAAGTGCAGAATTTCCCTGAAAGTTAAGTTCTACTCTGTTTATTTGTCAAGCAGTAGGAAAAGTTTCAACTGGTATAAAGTCTACCTCTGAGACTGAGGTTCCAGTGTAAGAGCTGGAGTCCAGCTTGATCAAGTTGGGCAGTCTGAATAGTGATTATCTTGCTCACACTGTGATCAGTGAGGACAGGTGGATATCTGAGCTGCCTAATTCATTCAGTCTTGAAATGGGAGGGATGAAATATCAGCAATTGTCCATCAACTTGTGCCATGTCCCAAAAAAGACAAAGAATGATTCCTGGTAGTACCTAAGAACTAGAGGTTGATTGCTTTCATCTCAGACCCTGGAAACAAATTTCCAGGCACATGAAGGCCAGGAAAGTGACTGAGAACAGCTACCACGGGTTTACCAGGGTTAAATTTTGCTAGACCAGCGTAGTAGAAATTATTAGATCTGTGAACAGCAGGTAGACAAAGAAAGTGGCTCACCTTGACACCAGCAAGGCTTCTGTCAGTCTGGCACAGTATCCTTCTACTTGGAACGCCAAGATATGGACTGGTGAATTAGGAGGTGGGCTGGGGCTGGCAGGACGGTGGAGCCTGAAGGGGAAGGTGTCACTGGTTGAGTTTAACTGGCTGTTGGGTGTGAGTGACATTCCTCAGGGGATGAGGAGCAGGGGGATGCTCAAGGGGAATTCAGCTGACTGGAGGAGGGGGGCTGATAGCAAGCCTAGAAATTTCAACATCGAAAGTCCTGTGTTGGTTACAGAAATACGACACAGCAGCCACACATCTCCTTATGCCTTGATGCAAATTTTGACAAGGCATTCTTGTTAAGAGAGGTGAGGACGAGGGAAGAAGAGACAGCTATCTTTCTGTAATGTAAAAATAAAATAATTTGAAAAAAGCAAAACAGAAGATCAACATCTGAGACTATTTTTTATTGAAAAAAACAAGCTTATTTCTCTTGTATTTATTGATATTTATAAGGCTGAAGAGCATTGGCAGGCAGCTCTGAAATCCTTGACTCTCAGCTACTTCTAAGCAAATATACAATGCATTTCTGAATAATTACTTGTCATCCACAAGCATAGAGATGGCTAAGTAATCCCTGAAAAAGTTTTCTTTTGTAGACTAGGTCTAGAGAGTTTGGCAAATTTCAGGTTATTTGCTGCTCCAGTGGTTGATGTCAGGAGCATTTTAATACTACAGTCAGAATTTTGTGATTCTTAGCAGGATTGTTATCCGTGCGAGCAAAGAATAGTCCATTCATGAGCTTTGGCAATAAAACCTATAAAAGGATTGTTTTTAGGGTTTAGATTACTACAAAGAGCCCTTGGCTGTTAGAACTCTAATTGTGCTATCAGAGTGAAGCATATTTTACTTCAGATTATAAATAAAACAGGAAGTCATTCTAACCCATTGTATGAAAGCATTACAAGACTTCATGGATGTGAAACACTGGTCTGTTAAATCTGCTCTTGTATTAACAGTTACAGTCAGATTCTTGCCTCTATCACTGAGGTGGTAAAGTTACATAAATATTTCAACAGGCATTTCTGTTATGGTGCTTGGAGAAATTGCTGATTGAAATGCTTAAAGTGAACTTGTGGGGAGTCCATCAAACTGAACATAACACATGGTGGTTTGAATCGCAAGAATAAGATACAATAAAAGTTTGGTAGAGCTTTTCCGAGAGGCGAAAATACAGCTTTAAACCGTTTTTCACTTTGACTCTCTGTAGAGCTACTGGACAAAGGAATGTTTATTAGAATTTTATGCATAGAGATATCATGTGCAAGGATTTATTAGGCTCTAAGGGCCTTACAGGAGCCATTGGAGCTCATGACATCACATAGCTAAATTTTGACCATTCAATAGCTTTAAATGACTTAAATGAGTTTAGTTACACTATCATGTTGATATATAAACATGGTACTGAGATTAAAGACCTCAGGTAGTCATGCGGCAAACATGAAACAATATTATAGGATTGATTAAACTCAAACATTTGAAAAAAGACGTAATTTTTGTTTTGTGTGTGTTGATATCGAATAATTCTACATTTAGCGTTGGAGAAGAGCAGCAGTGATATTAAGATGCTATGCAGGAAGTCTGTGACAGAAACACAGATTCTGAGTGTCAGTACTTCAAACACCCTTTAGTGGGTACCATAAATGTTGTTCAGTTTTGCTGATAGCAAAGGTTCACAAGCCTTTTAACCTTAGATGGACATTTCTGATTACAGACACTCATAGGGACTGTTAAAGTACAAAACACTTCATTTTTAAGGCAGTTTGTTTTTGTTTTATACTTAAATTATACAACATTATTTTATCATAGTTGCCCTTCAAGGGATGATATAAAATGGAAGACATAAACTGTAAAAAAGACAAAACTTCCAGGCATAGTAAGATCTTATACAGAGAAAATGAGCTTTCTCAAAAATGTCTAACATAGATTAAATCAGGAAAAAATTATGGTGGGAGAACAATGATGCAAGATGGCTAATCAACTCCCACATTATCATTGAAGCCCTACTTTACCTTTAAAAATAAAAGAAAGACAGGAAAAACACGAAAAATATGAAAAACAGGGAAAAAAGGAAAACCAGGAAAAGTAGGAAAATTCCTCAGTATGTTGACTAATAAATTGGGAAGCCAGAATAAAAAAAATCTACTTTTGCTGTATTTTAATAAATCCCACCTCCACATTCCTTTTCTTCTTCTTTTATTGAATGTATTTGTCACCCTGGAACTGTTCAATTTTTGAACTACTTTATTTAAATATTTAAGGCTATTTGAATAAGAGATATATTTTCCCTTAAAAATGTGTAAAAGTCAATTTTTACTTACAAAAGTCTCATCAACACCAGAAAACTCCTCAAGTCTAGAATGGAAAACAAAACCAAACAAAACAAAACCCCAAAACAAAACCCCAAAATAAACCCTACATAAATTGAAAGAAACGTAATCCTCAATTTGTACCTTGTGTTTTTGAGCCCAGGCTGTAAGTTGCATTAGGTGTCATTGTTTGCTAAGATATTGTTCTTTTTTGAGGTATGATAATCTCCAAATTATTCCATTGCATAGGCAAAAATATTAAAAAAACCCCAGACATATCATTATTGCATCAACTAGATAAATGAAACTTACTTAATATACAGAGAGCATTCTCATAATTAAGTGTACAGAAGAGAAGACACCATGAAAAAACAGCTGAGTGCCAATAGGCAACAATAACTGCTGCAATAAAACATGAGCTCAATTTCATCTTGCACCTTGGCAAATCTAGTTCTTCAATGTTTTCACGCTTTTTTGAGGAAACTCTGCAAAATAGTTGTGTTCATGCATATAGTTTAAAATGGTCAGTAAGAGTGCTGGATTACTTAGGTACAAATAAACATAAAATCAGACAAATCAAATTTGGATAAATGAAATTTAAATGTTACAAAGTTTATATGACAATGAAATAATGTGGAAACATCTCAGGGCTGAATGTTTAGTTGCCAGTGGAAAATTGATGAAACCTCTGGACAAATTCAAATTCAACTCCGAGCCGGCAGCATTGTAGGAACTTAAGCTAAAACTGATTAAGAACAGTTTGAAAGTTTCAGCTGTACTCCTGGACTTAAAAATATGATATGAATTTTTATGTGGTTACTTATTAAGTAGTGTTTACAAGTGATCTGATTGACATGATACATGGAAGATGTAAGTTAAATAGTTCAACAGACTTTTCTTTTAAAAAAAGTTGTATGAGAATTATTTTTAAAAAATTCACTGTCATTTCTTCTTATCAAAATACAGTAAGGTCCCTATTTATCAACTTAATCTATTTAAAATATAAGGTAAAACATTCAGCCAATATCATGCTTATTGAATTTTTTTACAACAAAAGGCAGTAGAATAAAATTAGAAGGTAGCAATTGGAGTTTAGGAAGGGTAGACGGAGTTTACCACTGCAGAAAAGAAGAGGTTAATCTGGGTTTACTAAAAAGTAGAGGGAGTAGCGTTCTTATTGTAAAGAGAGGCAGAAATTCTGTGATTTGCTATGAACCACTGAACAGAAGATTAATCTGTGTCCATCTCTTAGGAAGACTGATGGTGTTCTGCTGCTCGTTAATACCAAGTCCTTTTTCATCCAGAGAGTTGTCTTTGTGATGGCTCTACAACTTTCCAAGGTTACTGTGTTTATGACAGATAATAATTTGCCAGTTCTGCTTCTGTTGCTTGAAGTAGCGGTCTTTCTACCATAAATTACAAATTAATGGCCATCAGTATTTACTGGGGATACTTCCAACTCATAGAAGTAGACTGGGAGCAGGGGATTCTTCCAAAGGTAACTTTAATTTGATAATTTGGTAACAGCAGGCTCCCATACAGATGGCAAATACAAATGTGAAAAATATGCTTATCGGAGAAACAATTTCCAAATGATTGCAAAATTTAAACAGAAAACTGAAAACAAAAATACCTCACAAAAATCAAGCCTTTATTCTCCTCGTTTCTGTGTTCAGCCTGTTGTACCAGTATGGTCTGTATTTTTGTCGTTGGCCACCTACAGAGTGTATTGTTTATCTTGTTTATCAAAAACAGCTAAATCTGTTTTTGACAACTACGTGACCATGAGCCAGCTGAAGCTGTAAAAAATTATTCGTTATTGTCATCTCTCTTCCACGGCAGAAAAATTATATAGAAGACTAGAAAGGATGAAGGGGTTATTGTGCATCTCAAACAGCAATACCCAGATGGATGTTGAGCCAACTGTGGATGGTTGCTAACAACACGCTGTGAGAAAGGACAGAATGTGGCTGGAGAAGGAACCATGCAGAAGGAAGACATATTTTCTTTGATATAAACTTCCTTTTTCTGGCTCCTGGAGATAAGCACAAAGCAGTAAAGTGTCAGTGCAGGAATGAGATCAAGAAGTAGGCATGGGCTGTAAGGACCAAGGCCACCAAAACCCCCAAGCCCCACTGACCAATTTCCAGAAAGGTCTACAGCAATGGACTGTGCAGGATAAATTATTTGCATAGAAATCAAGAAAATTATCTTCAGGACAGGGAAACCTTTATATAAAAGATGCCCCACCAAGCCCTGGTGCATGTGCCCCAGGACCCTGGACATCCCATCAGCTGGACTGATGTTGGAGCCAGGAGTGGTGACTTCTTCCTTTATTTTCTCTCTCTCTCCCCCTCTTTAATCCATCCCCTTTCCTGTCCCTTTTCACCCTATCCCTTTATCCAAACCCACTGCTGTGCACTTGTACTGGAGGTCAGGGACTACCACACCAATTTCCTTGCCAAGTGTGGAATTTGCTCATAAAATCTATTTAAGGTTTCACGGACCCTTTGACTTTTGTCATTCCTTTCAGCCATGAGCATCTACAAGTCTGTTCCCTTCCCTTTCAGGCTGGGGTGTCACAGATTACAAAGTCATCTGAACAAAATGTCTTGATAGGAATATTGATCAAAGTTCATAGCTGTCCTTCTCTGTTTCATGGAAGATCAAGGGCTTTGCTGATTAGAAGGCAGCAATTTTCATGAGTTCTCAAAATACAGCTTTCTGATCTATAACCACATTAGACTTACTCTCCCCAGAATATTTTATCTATCTATCTATCTATCTATCTATCTATCTATCTATCTATCTATCTATCTATCTATCTATCTATCTAGCTATCTATCTAGCTATCTATCTAGCTATCTATCTAGCTATCTATCTGCCTATGTAGCTATCTACCTATCCATCCATCCATCCATCCATCCATCCATCTATCCATCTATCAGATATCTATCTATCCATCTATTCATCTATCCACCTATTTTCAACAATGCTATACCAGAACCCCTCACACACAGTTCTCTGCCTGTCATGTGAAATACTGTAAATAATTTCAGCATCCAGGTTATTTATTTTTATTTTAGCCAGACGATGACAACTTTATTTTGGGCACAAGTAGTGCCAATGGCTTTAGTTCATCTTGTTACAAGTGGATTTTGAATCTAGGATAAAATTATCTTATGGCTAGGGCTCTTATTTGCAAAGATTATATCCAGAGATTTCTTTGTCTATCCAGTTTTGTATAGCATATTATTAAAAAATCTCTTTCAAGGTACTTCCAAGTAGTAATTTCATATAGGACATGAAGAAATTATGTTCTATAAATGTTCCACTTGTCAAAAGGACATATTTTTATATAATTCTTAAGAACTGCAAATACTAGCTGACTTGTGAACCAGAATCTTTCTTTTAGAAAGGGAGAGAAGTTTGATTATTGAAGTTCACTAAGTACAATATTAGTTTCTAATTGCAAAACATTGCACAAAAATGCTAGATACTTCCATTGATGTTATTAAAGTTAGTAGTTAAGTTTTGTATTAGTACTCCACTACAGTAAAATACAACTCTTTTCTCCCTAAATTCAAACCAGTAGTAAAATTCAGGCTTTGATGCTCAGCTTACTCTGAACTGATGCTTTACATTTTCTTTTTATTATTATTTTTAAAATCTCAGTTAAACTTGAAAAAGCAAAAAAAGCCTGGAATTAATATTTACTTGTTAGATTTTAATTATTTATAGTGGCCTGAAGGAATATAAATGGACACAAGGTAAGTTATAAAAGGCTAAAATCACTGGTTGGGCACTTATTCCTTCCATAGTATTTTTTTTTTTTTTTGCATTTTTGTATACTTTTAAAGAAATGGAAAAGAATTCATGATGTGTGATTTGTCTCCTCTGTTTTGTTTAGAATATCTTTATACCTAGTTGTGTTTGTCAATGTTATCAGACATGCACTTCAGCATTTTGTAAGGATTTTGCTTCCATATCCAGCAGACACCAAAGGCAATCCACACTTCAGCTTTGACAAATAAGCATTTTAAAGTAAAGCTAACTGATAATATCCCTAAGAAGAAGCTAAGCAAACAAAAAAATTAAATTCCTAATGTCAGATGCACTGATAATGGGATGAAGTCATATAAGGATAAAATAGGGATGCTAGCCAAGGACTAATGCATTACTTTGGGACATATTTTGCTTCTAGTAGGCAAAAATGTTCATGACTGTGTCATTTATCATGGAAAAAAATATTAGTTTTGGACAGTCTGAAGGTGTTTACAGTTCAAAACAGAATTCAACTATTCTTACATAAGTGCTGTTTTAAAAATTGTACTGTTCCTGTGATTTGTAGGTTTGGCCACCAAACTGAGAAAACCAAATTATTCATACAGACTTGCTTTTTAACACTGCTGAGAGGTAGATATTGTAAGCTAAGGAAGCACAGGAATTGTGGGTAGTATTTTCCAAATTTATTTTTCTGTTAATGACAGTTTTTTATTTAGAATAAATTTGTCTGTGAATGGACACAGCCTTCCCTCAGTGCCACAGCTTTCTCTGTTGTGATGTTTGGGATGAGTGAGGTATGTTTTTTTGCAACATCCACTGCTGCTGCTAGACTTCAGTTTCCTCTGTGTTTATTAATGTATGGGATTATTCTCCTCATGATTTATATCATTATTAACCTCTCTGTGAAGAATATACCTGGGCAATAGGGATGCTTTGACTGAATATCATATTTAGGTATGTCAATCATTCTTCATTAAAAATCTCTAAGGTTTCAGAGATTTAACAAACTGAACTTGGGTGAAATTTGGGCTGTTTTCATCATACTTTTGCTTACTTAGACAAACAGAGAAAAAAAAAATAAAAAGGAAAGAAAAAGGAAATGACGGATCATTTCAAACTATAAGAATTCTTATGCAGTTTAAATTAAATACAATGTTTTCTGTCCACAATTTTGTCTAGACCAAAATAAAAATATGTGGGGTTTCCTAAGTGCAGTTTACAGATGATTCTGGACTGAGGTTCAGCAAACACAGGTGCTTTGTCTGTGCAAAGGTTATCTTGCCTTAGCTCTATTTGATTTGGCATACAGGTTGTTGACATTTTTAAGAAAATCTATAGCAAGCTGAAGTCCGTGAGGGAATCATAGCTTTAATTTGAAGCAACTGGATAGCCAGAAAAAAAAAATCTATTTGATTTGACAAAGGACAAAAAAATATGCTAATACTAAGGCATAAGGCTTGACCTGGGGTGCTGAAATCCTACAGCAGTTTATAATCCAAGCGTGCTGCAAAAAATCAATGACTTAGTCCTAAGTGTTCAAGTCAGTGTGTCTGGGTATTAGTCACATGAATCCTAGCAGTCAATAAGATTTCCATATATCTCCAAACCCTGCTTTGAGAATGCAGCTCTTATCCAGAAGTCTGAAGCTGATGGGAGAAAAAATTCCTCTTGATTTCACCATGCAGTGAATAGGCCATTTGTGAACAGCGTATCTTTTCCAGGCAGCACCCCTAAAAAATCCATTTTAGGACAGCCACACAGACATTTTATCAAAGAAAGAAGGATTAGAGAGTTTAAAAGTGAAGAGACGGGTGCTTTTTCTTGACAGAGAAGAGTTTTGTAAATGAAAGTGTGTTTCCACAGCCAATGCAAAAGTTGTAATGAACATTTACCAGTAACAAGTACAGCACATAAGGCAACTTAATTATAATATAATAATTATAATATTTTAAAAAAAGAGAACTAATGATTTCCTTTATGACAAATGCAGAATTCCTTCATGAAAGGAAATCCCTGTTCTGGCAAATTTAATTCTGCCAGTGTGATTTTTTTTTTTTCTGTTGCTTCAGTTTCCTGTTAAAAAACCCCCCACAAAACGAAACAAAACTCAAGAGAACCTCAAAACACAAAAATTTACACCCTCCCCCACAACCCCCTCCAAATTTACATGAAAATACTTTGTTCTTACAGGTGTTTAATGGGTTTTGATTCCATTTACAGAACGGCAGATTTTTCACAGCTCATTGGATTATTCCTTGGGAGAGTTAGTAGGAAGGTAGTGTGTATGAAGTATGTCTCTGTAAACATTATTCAGGGAAGGTGACAAGACACAAGATTTGCCATGCTTCTGTGCTTGTCCTACATATATCACGATTGCAACTGACCCCAGCTCTGTAGATTTGTAATTCCTAAGTCAGTGTCCAAAAATAAAAATCAAAATCAGCCGCCCAATCACTAAACACCTGAATATGTAATTT
The DNA here is from genome assembly GCA_013399835.1 of Leptocoma aspasia. Taxonomy (NCBI): domain Eukaryota; kingdom Metazoa; phylum Chordata; class Aves; order Passeriformes; family Nectariniidae; genus Leptocoma; species Leptocoma aspasia. The sequence continues at coordinate 54,930 of VXAX01003069.1, forward strand.
TTGCGAACCTGGCTGATTTATTTTTCATTGATCAATTATTGCCCTACTGAACACCACCAGGATTGTCCAATAAATTGAATGCAACCTCATTGACAGATAGGTTACAGTTTTCTCCACTAGCATTTGTAACCCTTGTAGATTTATTCCTTCTAACTGAAACAGGTACAGCTTCCACTAAAATAGCAAGAAGCAATTTGAAAGTTAGGGACACTCTCAGGGAGTGTCTGCAGTTAACAGTGAATAAATTCTCAAATAAGATTAAGTATTCACCACTAGACATGTATTAGGATCCATTGGAAAAGTCGCATTCAAGGTCACAGGCAAAACAAAAAAAAATACTGGGAATTTTAAAATAAGGCATAGGGAAATGTTTCTTTTACTGTGTAAATATTTAAAGGAATTAGTCTCCTGATCTCTTTTTATAATCTAAAGTTAGGAACCAGGAATCATGCCTTCTTCCTAAAGCTGTGTTTCAGAGCACTGCTGTCCATGTGGCAACCACCTCTAAATTCTGTTATGGAAGGCAGTACAAAAGTGTGAATAAACCCATGTCCTCTGTTACTTCTCACCTTTGCTTTACTTGCTTTGTCTCTTCTGGAAGGAAAGGCCATGAAACTCTCTCACCTCTAAATGAAATTAGGCCTCTAAATCTGTGCAGTTATTGTTTATGGTGGAAGCTGCTGTACAGAAAATAGGTGTGTTTGTCAGGCACTGAAAGATGCTGCCATGATGGTTTACAAGTACAAACTCAAAATTCTGCTGGGCTTTTAGTTTGTATTAATTAGGCATTCAGATTTATGGGAGAAAGTGAAGATCCATTTCCACTAGCATTTAGTACCAGTCATGTCTCTTGGGCAATAACAGTTGTTACTTGCTTTACGTGCATATTGTTGTGCTTTGCTATGGGACATTTTTCTTCATTTGTACACTTTGAAGCTAATTCTCTCTACAACTCCCATGGTAATCCATCTGCTTTCCACCTATACATGGAGCAGTATTTTATTCTTATCTTTTAAGCAGCTGGATTCTTTATACACCTCACATTTCTTGTAGATACACATTTCCAAGTCTATTAAATGCAACAACAATAGTGACCAACCACTTACAGGTCTTGTAAAGCATTTTGTGTTCCATTTCTGTTGTTTAGATTTTTGGATAATCTGAGGATGCTAGAATATCTATGTGGCATTGAACTGAGAATTTTGCAGTGATCATTTCACTAGGTACACTCGTTACCATTTGCAATTCTTTAAACACAAAGGCACAGTAAAAAGAGATTGGTGTTGGAAGTATTGGGGCAGAGCAGGGGAGCATATTTATATACCTGCATCCTAAAGAGAGTTTTATAGGCTTAGTTTAAGACACAATGGAATGCACATGCCCAGAGCAAGCATGAAAGGGCACAGTAAGAGCATGCCAGTGGAACTGGGAAGACAAAGGCATGAGTTATCCATCCTGCAAACCTTTTTGAATCTTCTAGTTTAGATTGTGGTGGTTGTGTTGTGTGAACACTCAGGCAAGAATCTGATGTGCTGAAATACTAATTCACTAACAGAGAAAATTTGAGAAGAGTAGGAAATGGGAGAAGAGCCCATCAGGTTATTGATTCTGTTATTCGCTCAGAGCTGCAGTCAGAATTTATTGCCTAAGTATCTGCTGAAGTGCATGTTGTTTTGGCTTGTTGTTTTAGCTTCATGTTGCTAAAAATGATGCATAGGGAGAACTGGAAGTCACAGGAATGAATGCTGACCCAGGCATCTGTGGATACCAACAGTATGGGATCTCATGATTTTTGATATTTTAAGCCTGAGCTGAGACTTGAATTTTTGAAAAATTTCTGTACCAAATCACAAACCATTAGATGAGGGATAGTAAACTACTGAATATTCACTTTATATTTCATAGAATCATAGAATGGGTTGGGTTGAAAGGGACCTTAAAATCACCTATTTCCAACCCCCTGCTATGGTGAGTGACATCTTCCACTAGACCAGGCTGCTCAGACTCCCATTCAACCTGGCCTAGAACACAATTCGTTAAGAAATAATTTTATTTTCTTAAATAACTACAGTGATTCAGTAATCATTGAAGAGCCTGTTTCCATCCACGACTGAAAGAATGTTCTGTCTCTCAGCTGGTTAAGTGCAATCCATACTTTTTACTGGAATGCCAATCACTGAACCATTTTTGCCACAACTGCACATTGAGTTTTGTGCCTTCTATCATCATGTTATTTAATGTATGTTATCTGCCCAAGGAAATGATGCTGAACATGATGTCCAGCTTATCACATCAGTATCACTCATATCCATGCTACCAGTGAAGTGATAATAAAAATCCGAACTTCCTGACAAATGTATGTTATCCCAGGAAAATAAGGGATGAGAAGCAGGAGACGAGTACACAGGGGATTTAAGTTCGGTATCTTTATGATTATCTGAAATGCTTACAGTGAGTGTAAATGTGGTTTTTGATGCAATGCAGGTAGAAAAGCATGAATCTGTAACTAGAGTTATGTAGACCCAATAGAATACTGTACCTAGGGTGGTGATTATTTCTGTAACAGAAGTTACAGAAATATTCCATGTGATTCCAGTGTGATTCCAATATTCCAGTGTGATTACTGGGTGAAGTTTTTGGAGGTTTGCTGAAATGAGAATGAATTTACATGCTGACAAGGTTAGATAGCAGATGGCTGAAGTATTATCCCATTTTGGTAGGCATTCTCTTTCTGATTCTGTTAGTTTGGGGTAAGATACTGTAACTTCTAATACTACTAATGTGAATTCTTTAGAAATCATTTGCTGGAACCCAGGGCTCATCCTTAGCTTAAGGTCCCAACAAGCAAGATGAAAGTGTGTTCTTAAGAATACTGTCCTAATAGTGCCACTTGTCTGCCCAGTGGTGAAGTCACAGTAAGACAAATGGAATCTGCCTTGGCAGCCAATAATCAGTATTTTAATATGTTCCCCTGCAAGATATGAGTCACACGATTATGTTCCTCTGTTCTTTAAAGAAACCTATGGAGCTGGAATAGCACTCCTGGTTCTTCTTCTCCTGCATTTTTGGGTTGTATAGAGTGCTGGCACAACAGGTGGAAGTGCCTCTCTTTTCTGTGAAATGGACTGAAAGTAAAGTGTTTCTTCTACGGTACAGGAAATGTGATTTCAGAAAGGTTTGAAACTGTAATGGGAAAAAAGGTTCTTTATATAAATGAGTTGTAGCTATAATGACATTTTTCAGACTTTCTTGTGTATTATAGGCCGATTTTAAGCACACCAATTGAATCGAGAAATTGAAGAGAAATACCAGGTGAAGCAAAAATGTGGAGCTCCAGATTACTTTGTTGTCCATGCCACAGCATTTATGGACATGATAAGCACTGTGGGAAACATCTGAACAGGCCATAGCAGAAATTACTTTCCATTTGCCCTAGGAAAGGTAATATTGGGTACCAACTTTCAGGCATATGTGCAAGTGTGGAATTTAGACAATCTAGATTTTTAGTTACAAGGACTATAAATCAACCCTCTCTCACTCCTGCTCTATGTGTTTTGCTGTCCTTCTTTGTCTTTTTCTTAATTTCTTGTTTTCTCTCTTTCTTCTACCTCCATAATTTCCTTAATAAACCTACCCACTCATTCTGTCAGGCAAAGTTGGAATTTTGAGATTTCTTCTGCCACTTCTGAGATATTTGGAGAATCTGTTGACATTCACATTGCAGCAGGTTATGAAGCACAGTAGTAGTTCTGATATCTTTTACCATAATGTTTCTTCCACAAGGAGCTCCCAAATTCCATTGCAAATTCTAGTTATTATCACTACTAGTGTTGTGTTGATTAATAGACATAAACATAGTCTTGCATGCCCAACCAGAGTGGCAGTGAAACATTATAGGAGTGTTGCTGTAAGTCTCTCTTCTAGGCCCCGGAGGAATGTTATTTAAAATCAGGGCTTATCATATATTATGTTAGCCCCATATGCTCTGGCTGCTCTGAGGGGTCTGCTCAGCACTGGTTCATAGCTCCCAATGTCAGATGTAAAATGAAACTCCAGTTTGAAATCCATACCTGCCATGTTCTCATATTTTTGGGTCCCTGAGCCCTTCAGGTAATTCTAGAGACACCTGCTAGCTAGAAATTCTTAAACACTCTTCAGACTTTGAAAGGACTACATGGGCATATGATTTATGGACTTGTCTGACTCTTATCTTTATTAGAAGTTTTTAATTACATGATATAAACATGACATAAATTTGGAACTAAGGGTGTGTGGAAACTGTGAGGTAGTTTCAGAAGAAAGATGTGACTGCAAATATGACTGATATTCCTCCTGTAATAATCAGTGCCTTGTATTGTTTTTTCTGGTCTTATTCCAAAACAAGATTAAAGGGTAAAACTGGTTTTATACTGGCTTAAGATCTGTCCAGGTTTGTCTGAATTTTTCTGACTGGTTTCCTGAAGTAGATTTCTGCACTCTGAGGGTTTTACTAAAATACAGTACTTCTTAAAGGCTTCTGACACAAGGTCAGGCAGACATGGATCAAGGCAAGAGTCCAGAAAAACCTACACAGTTTTTACCCTCCTAGAGACAAAAAACCCACAGGTATTACTAGCGGACTCACAACCAATTTCTTGGTAAAATTTTATTGGTAATGATATTCCACTGGTTTGTTTTTTTTGTTTTTTTTTTTTTTTTTAACAGCTTTGGAGGAGCTATCCAGATATAAAAGCTGCATTACAGGTTTAGTTTCAAAAGACAGGGCAAATGCTGTTACTCAAATAGGCCATGTGACATTTTTGTGAAGTAGAAAGGCTCTTTCCTTTTACACTCAACAAGGAGCATGGTCTTAAAATCTTAATGGGAAGCAAAAAGTAAGTTTTTTCTTTTTAATTTTGTGTTTGATATCATCAATCACCTTGCAGTTCTCTGTCCCTGTTCTTTCAGGAAGAATTCTTTTAATACTCCATGTTTCAAGCTAATATTACAGAAAGTATTTTTGCAATTTCTATATTTTTCCTTTTTTCAGTAGAATATTAAAGCCTTCTTTTTCAGGAGATGGAGCTATACCTTTATCAACACTTTTCAAAGCCCTGGTGAAACTCTTGTACTCTGTGACTGACATTCCTACACATAGACTCAGTTATATCTTAACAGCTTTTCCTGTTTTGTTCAATATTTGAGTCTGCTAGTTCTTTGAAATGTATGGAGTGAGATAATGCAAAAGTTGCAGTGAGAAAAATAAACAAAAACAAACCCAAAATACCAATTATCATTTACCTTCAGAAAACTCACTGCACTTCCCTGACCTTTCCTATTCCTTGTTTCTCAGCAGCCAGAAGTGACACTTGGCAGTAACATTGCTAATGAGCATGTATCCCAAAAGAAAGGATCTCCAGAGTGAATCACTCCAAACATCTTTGCTAAATGTCCCACTGAGGCCAGTCAGGAAATTTTATTCAAAAACACGTTCCTAGTCCAATGTAATGTGTTAGTCTGGATTCACCTTTAAAGACTTTGGAATAAAATAGATTGTTTCAGTTGTAAGGAACCTGCAGTGGTCATCCAGTCCAGCTGTCTGACCAATTCAGTGCTGACCAAAAGTTAAAGTGTGTAGTTAAGGGCAGAGTCCAAACTCCCTTAAACATTGACAGGTTTGGCACATTGACCACTTCTCTGGGCAACCTGCCCCAGTGTTTGACTGAAGAAATGTCTCCTGATGTCCGATCTAAACCTCCCCTGGTCCAGCTTTAATCTGTTCCCATGTGCCATATCACAGGAAGAAGAACTTAACACCTCCTTCTCCGCTTCCCCTTCTCAGGAAGCTGCAAGGAGCAATGAGGTCACCCCTCACCCCCTTTTCTCCAATCTAAACAAGCCCAGAGTCATCAACCACCACCACACACCACAGATATTCCTTCCAGCCTTTTCATCAGCTCTGTTGCCCCTCCTCCTTCTCTTCATTCCAGCCAAAGTGGCAAAGGGCAAAATAACAGAAATTCAGAGCAGTGTGCTGTTCATAATAAGGGTCTGGTTCAAACCAGACCTTTGTAAGCACAGGATAACTTGTTTGGGTAAAAATAAACATAAATGTTTAAACACAAACATAAATAGACATATTTCTCTGAAATAAAAATTTCAGAGAGTATCATTCTCAAAAGTAAGATGCCTTTTCAGAAAACCTCTGTCTAGATAAGCAAATTCCTTGAGGAACCACTCTCATCCTGTTGCATGCTAGGGATGTGTGCATGAACACAGAGGCACAAACAGACACATCCCTCACACAATAATGCTCTCAAAGAGGATAGTGGGATAACATCAATGCAAAAGTCTCCTGTGATTATGAGTGATTTTGAGGAAGCACTGTGATGCCAGTGATTGTTCTGGAGCTGATTAAATCATCAGACTTTTGTTATATTTTACTATTAATCAATTTGAGCATGAGTAGGTAGATGGGAAAAGCCCATGTGGTTTGAAGAACTGCACAATTCAGACTTAATTTCATTTTTCCCAGTTTATGATTATTCTTATTTCACATAAACCAAATACGAAATCCAGGGGAAAAAAAAATAACATCTGCACTTTTATAACTGCAATCTCTGTGACTGACTAATCCTGCCAAAGACTTGGGGAAGAAATAAGGAACAGGCAAATTATCATGTATTCTTCTGCTACATGTTTCTGTGACTTATGTACAAACAAATAATGGGGTAGTAGATGAAATAAAGCTGCCATTTCAGTTGTGAGCTGGATAAGATTCTGTTCATGAAACATTAGAAAGATTTCTCACGGAAACTTATAATTAATATATATGTTACCCACATAAAGTACATTAAAATATATATAGTTGCAGAATTATACATGAATGACAAAACATGGCAAGTCATAAGGTACTACTGATATTGCCAGAGAAACAGGAAAGAAAATGAAAGCCCACCTTAAAAATAAAATGTGGTAAGAAAATACCTATTTGCCATTATTGTATTTGGTACAACAGGATGTGTGTATTGATAAACAAATTGTGATTAATTGGACAGTCTTTGACTGTCTGGCATCCATCTTAATTGTCTGCCTTTAATTTGAGGTTTACAAAATTCAAAACTCTAAAAAATCAAATCTCCTTAAGTTCCAGTGGGCTGTCAATTAAATTTGACTGATTATGCTCACCATTATCCTATAAAAATAATCCACAATTAATTGCTGCACTGTGCAAATTGCAGCAGGACAAGAATAGTTTACAGGCTTAGGGAAATGTATGGTAATGTGCACCCATGCTCTCCAGACATCTGAATCTCAATTTTAATATTCCCAATGTCCTTCCAATGTCAGACTTAGTGATTTTTATGGGACTCATTATAGAGCATTTCTGCTGCAATTGGAAGATTCTTTAGCATGGTTCATGGCCCATACCTGCCAGATGAATTGCTACTGCATATACATGAGGAGAGAAAGAAATTCAGGCTGGCAAAGTCAGTATTCTAGATTTGCTGTGGGAATGTTTTCTCCGGGATTCTGAGGGCTCAGGGCAAGAACTTGCTACAAAAGCCTTCCTCAGCTCTGCATGCAAACCTGGCCATTAAAACTTAATTTTTTTTAGAATAAAGTTGTATAACGACTGTTGGAATAGGATTTACAGGAATATTTAAATGAGATGATCCTGCCATTTTTTTAAGGAGAAATGAATGCTGACATTGAACACAAATAATAATAAAAAAAAAATAAAAAAAAGCTGGTGAACATTCAGCACTCAAGCAGCAGTGATATTCTGCACTAGTCAGTGTTATAGAAAGTTCCAGTGGAGATTCTAAGAAATGGGTCAGAGCAGTCACATTTTTCACTAAGAATTTGGGACAGTAAAGATGTTTAAAAAATCAAGGCCAAGTTTGTGGTGATACTTTTTTTTAGATGCTTCTCCTTTACTGTGAGTCAAAATTAATATGATATTAAAAAATCATCAGACATACTTTGACTCATTATTGTTTGGTAACACAGCCATTGTCAGGGACATGTTCTACATGACCACATAAATGTTACTAATAGCCAAATTAAAAGAAATGTTTAAAGATAATTTAAAAATCGCTAAGCTAAGTTGCTTGTTATGTAGCAATAACCGTAATCATAACTGTAAAGAAATAATCTTTGTTACTTACCTGTAACCATACTTACAGTCTCTCAAATCTACCTTTACAGTTGATGAATCCTTATCATGGTCTTTTGCTTTCCTTTCCTTTTTAGTTTTTGCTAACTTGCAGCATTTTTCCAAGTCAGTATTTCACAAAGAAATATCACTTAATACATGGAAGAATTTAACTGCATTTAATGAGGTGCATGATAAATCTAGACACCATTTACTTCAGACAACCTGGAACTAGGTTGCCTAACTGAAAGAACAGAACGTATATTCCTTTATGCATAAAAAGTAAGACATAGCTATGGTCTTCATCTAAAAAGAGGAGCTGATTTAATAAAGAATGTAAGAATATTCTCTTCAGGGTGGAGAATAATCTGTTCTCAGGATAATCAAATAGAGTGGTGTGGCATTAAATAAGTTGCCTTTTTCACTTCTCTGTAAAGAAAAGAAGACAAAAAAAAAAGATAAGTAAAAAGTAAATTTCTCATTTTAAATGTGCATAATTGTGAAGATTTTCCTTTCAAAGACAATATATCTCATAATTTTTCTGGAGCATGAGGGGTTTAAATGCTGTGAAGAATATTGACAACTGTCAGGCATCAGTTATGTCAAAGCCATAGTCTGCTGCTCATCTGGTAGCTAAGATGCTGAGAGAGATTTTTTGGCAACACTGCTCCAAGAGCAGGAAGTTAGATGAGCACAAAGGTTACTGTACTGTTAGTGAGGTGTAAATGCTTTTTTTGTGTCTGTATGGCCAGGTTTCCGTAGAGGGGGTGCTACAGGGGTGGCTTCTGTGAGAAGCTGCTGGAAGCTTCCCTATGTCCAGCAGAGCCAGTGCCAGCTGGATCCAGGATGGACTAGGCCGAGCCAAGGCCGAGCCCCTCAGTGATGGTGGTGACACTTCTGGGATAACAGATATGAGAAGGAAAAATAAAAAATTATTGCACAGATTTAATTGCAGACAGAGAAGCGCGGAGTAAAAGCACGTGAGAGGAGCAGCCCTGCAGACCCCAGGGCAGTGCAGAAGGAGGGGCAGGAGCTGCTCCAGGCTCTGGAGCTCAGATTCCCCTGCAGCCCCTGGAGCAGCCCATGGTGAGGCAGCTGTGCCCCTGCAGCCCAGGGAGGGCACGGGGGAGCAGAGATCCACCTGCAGCCCCTGGAGGAGCCCAGGCTGGAGCAGGGGGATGCCCAGAGGAGGCTGTGGCCCCATGGCAAGCCTGTGCTGGAGCAGGATCCTGGCCGGGCCTGCAGACCCACAGAGAGAGGAGCCCAGGCTGGAGCGGGTTTGCTGGCAGGATTGTGACCCCATGGGGGACACTGGAGCAGGCTGCTCCTGAAGGACTGACCCTGTGGAGAAGTGTCCCACATTGGAGCAGCTTGGGGCAACTGCTGCCCATGGGATGGACTCACACTGGAGAAGTTCATGGAGAATTCCCCCATGCTGGAGCAGGGGAAGGACTCTGACCTTTCTCCCTGAGCAGCATCAGGAACTGGCCATAACCCTCCCCGTTCCTTGTCTCATTCCTTGTCCCGCTGCTGGGGGAAGAGAGTCTGGGAAGGAGGAAGAGGTGGTGGGAACGTGTTTTTAAAATTTACTAAAAATTGGGAACATTATTTTAAAATTTGCTGCTCGTTATTCTGCTCTGATTTTGTTAGTAATACATTGAGTTCACATCACCAAGTTGAGTCAGTCAGTCATCACAATAATCGATTTTTGATCTCTCCCTGTCCTATTTCAACTCATGAATCTTTTCTTACACTTTCTTTCCTGTGTCCAGTTGAGAAAGGGAGTGAGAGAGTGGCTTTGGTGGGTGCCTGGCACCCAGACAAGGCCAACCCACGTAAATGCTCAACTAAAACCTTAAGCAATGTAATCAGAAGCTGTTGTTCGAGGAAAAGGAAGTATCTTAATGTGTTTTTGAGGAACTTTCAGAAAACATGAAGCCATGTTGAAATGCAGGAAGAGAAGGGCCTTTCCAGGTATGGCGGTAGCGAGGGACAGTAAATTCTAATATTATTAGAAGGTGAAAGTTCTAAAGTCATTTAAGTGTGAATGAAAAGTGTTTCATTCACACTTGAGGACCTGAAAGATCTTTCCACAGGAAAAAAAAAAAAGGTTTGGATTCATATGAAATATGCCCAAAATTTTAATAAAATCCACATGGAAGTAAAGGATACCACAGAAAATAGTCAAACCGGTTTATCCTTCTTGTCCCAAAGACTGGAGGATAAATATAGAAAATAGAAACACAACACAAACTGAAAATTGTAAAATAAGTATATTACAGGGGCTGTCCTAAGATGGTGCTCAGCTAATAAAAGATTCCTGAAATCAACTTAAGGTCCTGGAAGGGCTATGTCTTTCATCTGGTGTGTACCAGGGGCTTGGCTGGTTGCCACTATTCAAGAATTCTTTACTGGTTATAGTTAATAGGAGGAACATAATTCATTTGATCTCTCTGTTGGCCTCTGTCTAACATGGTATTTGTGTGCTCCTTCCTGTTAAAGATCCATTATTGTCTCAGCCTTTTGCTTTTGTTATATTGTCAAGCTCCATCTACAGCAAACAGCCACAGCAAAACTAAGGAGAATAAATTCTGTAGTCTACTCCTCTTCTCGTGCTCATGCTTTGCAGGTCCATCAGTATCCAGAGACTGAAAAAAGTAATGAAAACATTCTAATGGCCGTATACAGAATTATGTTGCAAACTTGCAAACTTGAGTCTAACACAGGTGTTCTGGTCTTCAGGGCTTTCTGTGGCAGAACTCTGAACCTGATCTTATGGAAGGAAAAAGTGTCTTGGACTTGAAAGCTGACCAGATGTGCCTACAATTCAAGTTTGTTTGTTTGTTTGTTTGTTTGTCATAAGTAAATAATAAGATTTTAATTTAAAAATTGTTTTCACTACTTTTGTTTCTTACAGACAGCAAATTACACTAAGTAATATCATTCTCACCTCTTGGAGGCCTGGAACATCATAGCCACTAGGAAAATAGTGAAACTTTTCATCAGTGGAATGTGGGTTTGGAAATAATGTTTCAGGGTAGCATTTTAAGTCCTAAAGTGTGCTGTTTAAGTTATATTGTCCATATATATGTTATAATATATAAGTTTATATGTATGTATGCACATTTGATTACAGATTTATTAATAATTTGAAGTAACATATCTTAGCAGAGATTTGTGGACATAATACAGTGAAATTTGGAAGGTGGGTGTATTTGTTAGCATTTTAATTGCAGTTGGCATCAAGATTAATATATAATATATATTTATTATACACAGAGAAATATGGTTCTTAATCCCAAAACTCTGAGCTTTAAAGAATTTTGAAAATTCATTTCTTTTTAGAACAATGAAAACTACACCTGATATGAAAACTGATACTAAAGCATGGAAATACAAGATTAATCCAATACAAAATATTTTCTTGTAGGATTCTTTGAGAGATTTGACTCCACTAAAACATATCAGGCATTTTGGTACAAAGAACCAGGATTCTGATTTTGCATCCTTTTTTTTTTTTTTAAATGCTAAAGCTGAGCTTGTTATGGTCAAACAATAAGTGATACAATGAAGCCTACAGTGATAGATTTTTTCAATCATAGTTAATTAACAACATTATAAAATTACTGCACTGCTTTGCTTTTCATGTAGATTAGCACTTTTCCTAACATGTAAGCTTATTGATCTTACAGTATTTTGTAAGAATAGCATCTTTAAACTGATTAACAGGCTAACTAGTGACAGACTGCAGTGTCTGGTGTCCTTGGTAGAAGCAGATCTCGAATCGATTGCAGTGGGAGTGACAAGTGGGATATTTGTAATCTTTTACAACACAGCTCTGTAGGAACTTTCCAAATAAATGCACTTGCATACTTGTCTAGCTCATAATCTACTCGGCAGTGCTTAAATGAGAGACTTTATTTCAGATTTGTAAAGCATAGTGATATCTTTCATACAGGTTTCCCAGTGTTTCCAGTTCTGTTTTTACATATGACAACTGGTTGCTTTAAACAGATTGAGTGCTGTCAAAATAGGCATTTTGATCAGAAATTAAGCACAGATATGCACAGAATAGCAGCAGAAACTTTTAGTCAAGAGGTGATTGCACTACTGTTCTGACAACAGCAGCATATATTTTTTTTTTTCTTATTTCTTGTAAAGCATTATTCAGCCCATTATGTAGATGAGTCCAAACCTCTGTTACTCCAAAGGTTGCTAAATGTTCCTCTGTTCAACATGGGAAACAACATGTCCAGTGGGAGATTTAGCTAGCCAAACCCCAAAATTTTCTCAAAAACACATTTCAGTGATGATTTTAAAGGAACCAGCTTTGTGTTTCTTACCATTATTGAGCAAAATTATGCACTTAGTTCTGATTATTTTTAATCACAATAGATTTAAGAACTAAAATACTCCCTTCTCTTGAAACAATAGAATACCAATATACAACTTGATTTCTAGGAAAAAAAAATAGAAAGTAGTCCATGACATTAAAAATGTTTACGTCAGAGAAATTCAAATTTATTCTGTTTGGTGTTTCCCTGTGAAGCTAGAGCTAATCTTACATTTACTCAGTATACACAGTGAAGTGGAAAGTATATGAATGACTGATCACAGATGAAATTCAAGAGACTATTTTTCTATTTTTCCTTTTTTTTTTTTT
>VXAX01003069.1:67772-190272 GCA_013399835.1 Leptocoma aspasia
TTTTACTGATACACAATTTTACATGGTTCAGAGTAAAAATCTGCATGCTTATAGTGAAGTTCAGAGAGTGATTTTCAAGTAGAAGGACTTTGGGGATGCAGGCATTATCATCATCTACAAACTTTCTCGAGGTAACAACTGAAATACGAGAATGTTTCTGTGGTTTTTTTTTTTTAGCAATCCAAATTGAAATTGAAAGAATCACCTTTTTTTCTAGAAACCAGTATTTTTTTCTATAAACCAGAGACCAAGGATGATTGAAAAGGAACAGCTTGGCAGAACATTAAAAGTCAGAAATTTTGACAATCTCAGTCCCTGAGGGCATTCAAATATAGATCAGAAAATAAAAGAAAATAATGTATCTCTTATTGTTGATTGCCTGTGTTTATTGTGACTATATCAGGCTTGGCATGCACTGGTATTAGGTATAAATCCATGTTGTATGAAGTCTTGAAACACTAATGTGGACAGATTTGGGACCAAAACTTCAAGAAAAGCAGTGGAGAGTCTTTGGGAACACAACTAGCATTAAAGGACAATAAATGACCTGTGGAGGAGAACTCATGGACTTTTTTTGGTGAAATATAGGAAACTGAAAGGAAATGAAGAGACAGGAATGCTGAGAAGAACAACATTCTCCGTACTCACAAGGTTTGTTTGATTCACTAGCCCGATATTTAAATATGTGCTTGGTGTATTCACTACGCCTTTTCATAATAGCAGCAGTAAATAGGATGAAAAATGATAATCTTATTGTGTAATAAGGACATTTGGGTTTCAGAGAGTTTCTAATGGAATAGTGAGGCAATTTATTTCAGAAACTGAGTAATTTCTCACTCTGGAAGACTTTAATGTAAGGATAAGTAAATATTGTTCAATTTACTTGCTTGGATTTGTAGTGTGGGGCAGGGATGAAAAAGATGACCTCTTCAAAGGTCTTCTAATGCTATTTATATGGTATTTCTTATTATAGTCATGCTTATAATTTTCCTTCCTAACAAAATAACTAGAAGGTGTATCAATTTAAAATAAACCTACATTCATTCTCACAGGAAACATGTTCATATGGAGCAAGGCTTCAAGATCTCTCAAGATTCTTACATTCTGAATATCAGTCTTGCATTTGCAAGTGTAGAAGCCTTATCTGTGGGTGCAATTAAAATTCAACAGAAATCCATAAATGGCCCAGAATCATTAGTGTTTCTAGACAGTTAGGGTCATAAATCATTTGTGAAATTTATTGGAAACCCAGAGAAGAAAGATTTTCCCTTTGAAATAGTCCAAGACATGACCTTCAGTGTTTCTGCTCTGTATGGAGTCTGAGTAATCACTTGTAGGAATTTTAAAGTTAATATTGTATGAGTGCTCTCAAGAATGTGACAAACTGCCCCTGTTTCGCAAACCTTTGTACAGCAGGCACAGTATTAGTTGTGATGTTTGACCTGGGATAACCAAAGGGGAGCTACTCTTCATGACAAACTTTTCTTTGACAAGACCAAAACCAAAATGCTGCTTTACTCTCTGGACTCTGAAGTAGTTTCACATTTTCTGTTAACAGTCAGTCTTGCATCTTTCCTCCTATCATTCGCTTTTTCTTCATGACACACTGATAAGGCTTAGATTAAAATGTATTTCAGCAGGGGCAGGGCTGAAGTGTGCCTGACACGAGGGACAGCAACAAGAACTTCAGAACAAAAGGCATCTATTTAACAGCTGAGGAGCTGTCTTCAAGGTGTGAGGTTGTCAAGTGTCCAATCAACTACTCTACGTGTGACACGATGAACCATCCCACAGATGAGTAATTTTCAGAATAGAAAAGGGATGGGGATTATTGAAGGAAGTCGGGGTGCCTGTGGCAGGTGAGTGATTGAACCACTGGGTATTTCTTGTAGGATTCTGAATTCCAAAAACACAGAGATGCTTCTGTTGTAGTCTGTTGGAGGTCCCTTAGCAACACGATTCAGAGGTGTTCAGCATATTTGAGACTGAATATATTAAACATGCTAATGTAAAATTTAAGTTTAGAATTTTTTTTTAGGTCCCATAGCAATTACTTTATTATGCTAGCTTTTGTCAGGATTGATCAAGTTAAGCTGGTGTGCCAAATGTATTTTTTTTTCCTCAGGAGCAGGTTGAATCAGTTCTCCAGTGCTGTGCAATGATTGTTGCATTAGCACTCTTTCTTGTCATAGCAGAACTTCAGCAATTCAGCAGGTTGGTCTTATATGCCTTTTTATGAAGGATTTTTAAAATATTTTCTCCCTCAGCTGTATCTAATATGTAAATATGAGGGACAAAAATTGGTCAGTGTTTCCAAAATGGCATGGACCTCCGTGGGCTCATGTATATTCACTATTATTAGGTGGTTCATACGCCTTTAACCCATCACTTAATGGAGCACAAATCAGTCAAGATTTGCATTTTGCTTGCTATTCAAGTTTTCAAACTCATGAGCTCTCTGCCTAACGACAGGAATATTTATCCAGGTTAATTGATAAAATCTCCTCAACATAAAGTGCTCTAGGAAACAATTTCAGAACACTTAGATGTTGCATTAACATCTCATTATTTTATTCAACAACCCCAGAGCAAATAGGGATGTAAGATGAATGATATGTGTTTCCTAATGGCATTTTCTCTAGAAAAAAGCTCATCTCTTGTAAGATATCTGTATGTTCTTTTTCTTACGATCTAAGCATCCTTAAAGATCTTTTCAGCCTTAACTAACAAAATATGAATTCAAAGAAAGAAGTTGCTAGAATTTGAATACCAAATGGTGTAATTCCTTTTTGTATTTTACAGTCAGTTTTAATAGAAAATTTAAAAAAAAAAAAAAAGAAGAGGAAAAATTAGCAGGATTGTCATAAAGTCACAAGCAATATATAAACATGAACAGAACTAAATTTCTTAAATAAATGATTCATTACAAGCTAGTAGTCCAAGCTTTTTTCCCACCTTTGCACTTATTCTTTTTTTGCCTAAGGACAGCTTTCTATGAATTTACATCATGATAAAGGTGTCTTTAAAGCAGTGAAGCAGAGACAAAAATAGACAACTGGAATTTGCTGTGAAATGTCACACACTGTAAAAACTCCAGCACCTCAGGTTAAGTAGTTGCATTTAGTATAGTTTATTCCTGTTATCTGTAAAATATTTATGCAGCTGATTTTCCCCCTATATTAATAAGTGTTTCAGGCCAGGTAATTTCAAATCATCTCAGTATTAATTTTTATTGGCAGCAGACTGAAAGCAAACTCTTGTACTTTACTGCTCTGGTGGGAGAAGGAAGACTAATTGATGTTATTGTAAATGGAAATAAAGCTAAATACTTCTCCTCCATTACTGAATTGAATGAAATTAGGGCAGAGGAGGCTGTTTGTCAATAGCAAGTTATGATGAAAGCCAATTAGAACAAGTCCTGTGTTATAAATAGGAATGCAGTATCACCTTATCAAGCTATGGACAAATCTCTAAAATATATGAGGATATGTCTGTCCAATATGTTTATTTATATAATGTAATAATACAGTAATAATACTGTAATAAACTGCTAAAGTTAAATAAACGTGAATGTGTCTTCATGAATGTGTCTTTAAAGCAAGTACTTTAAAGAAAGTACTTTAAGTGTTTAATTCTCATCAACAAATACTTAATTCTGCTCTTTCAGACAAAAAAGTGGCTTTCAATTTGGTTGTCTTACTCATCTTCCTGCTTTAACATAATTCCCTTTTGCAGACTCTTCCATTTCACAAATTCCTTCCCCATGTTCCCTCTCTAAACAAAAGAAAAAAGGGACTTGCCAGTTCTCTATGACAAACAGAACAGCTGGAAAAAAATCTGACTCATTCTTGTCTATCATGTATACATTATTTTCACTAATATTTTTATACATAAATAGATTTTGTTTAGGTTGCCTTTTATGTCATGCCCACAGCCAGTCACTTTCCTGACATTTTAATGTCAGCCAAATGTTGCTGCCAGGTATGGGAACAAAAGCTCCTCAGGAGAAGGTTGCTGTGTTGGTGGGAGATTACCAGAAAAACCCAGCTGTTGTAAGCAGTGGTTTTGATATCATTGTTGGTTTTATCTACTGTATCAATAATGAGCACACAAGAATGGTTTTAATGAAAATTAAATTCTAATCGCCGTGGGGATTAACTGACCTACCTGTCTGTTCCTGCTGAAATTCAATATTTAGATACCATATTATTATATGCAGCATTTCCTGTTTACGTCCTACTTTATGCTCTGATGAGCAAACCCTTCTGAGTTCTGAGATTTCCATCCAGACATAAATACAGGCACCCTGCCCTGGCACTACAGAGCTGCTCACAGCAGGGGTGGCTCAGGAGTCCTTCAGGACAGTGGCAGATCCTGACTCTGGAGGACTTCGCAGAGCACAGTGACTCTGTCTCCGCCCTCTTTTGCTGCCTGGCTGAAAACAGACCATCATACTTGGATTTCTCTCTGTTTTTCCAGGATCAGTTCATGTGAGTACTTCTTAAGCAAGAGATGGTGATGCTAATAGTCCACTACAGAGTTACTATTGCTCTGTATTTAAATTATTTTTCATTACAAGATCAAATATACTGCCCACAATTTCAAGCATCAAAAATTTTCCTAACTTAGTCATTACTTTTCTAAGTTTTTTTGGTTTTGGGTGGTTTTTTTTTTCTGGTGGGTTTTTTGTTTTGTTTTTTTTTAACTGGGCTACTTTTTGTTCCATCCGCTGTCTCCTAAGTTTTTATTAGGAGGGAAAATGAGTATTCATGTTCTGTTCACCTTCTCCATTCTGATTATTGTTATCATCATATCTATGCATCTGTTCTTTTTTAATAATGCATTTTCTTAGCCCATTAAGCTACCTTTCCGAACTATATGTGCCCTTCTACACCTTTTCCTCTCCTTAATTTTCTTTAAATTGTGTCCTCCATCAGTCTATGATTTTTTTTTCATTTCTCTTTCAATTTTTAATTCTAAGCTATTCCTAAGTAATACCATATGTTTAGTCTCTGTGAAATTAGTGGGAGAGTGGACAGATAAAGATGTCTGACTTCCAAAATACTTTATTAGTTGCTTCTCCTGCTTCCATTTCCATCTCTCCTTAATAGTTACCTCTGTCGTGAAAGCCCAGCACTTCCAAAGAATTACAAGTTTTGCTTTCCACTTATTTTGTGGTAGATGCCTTTTTGGTCCCCAAAAATATTGAATAACTGTTAAAGCTGGGCAAGTATCTTGTTATTTATCATGTTCTTTAAATAGACTAGATGTTTTAAGAACATAATCAGAAATCGATGAAGAGCTGCTGTGTTTTGTTGTAAGTTTTCACTGAATAATTTCAGTGTGATATTTTCACACTGAATGTCATTCACCAGCTTGGTACGATAAACCACTTGATATTAGTATTAAATACTTTTAAAAAGTTGGTTTTCTTTACATCTTTTCTGAATGAACAAATATATCCCCCTCCCTTCAGTCCCTGTCTCCTTTGGAAATTGTATGTGGAAAAAGGAGGGAAACAGCAAGCAAAGTTGTTTTATTCCCCCAAAGTAGCTGGTTTATTTCTGCAAATAACTGATGCAAACTGAACTAAAATGAGTATTGATCTGGAGACAAATCTAGCCCTAGAAAACTTCTGTGTTTGCAGCAAGCTTCATAAAGAAAAAAGGCTGTTAAAAGTTGTTATTTGTTTCACTTGTAATAGTATTAAGTGTAAAACTAGCAGACTTGATGATTATAGGATGCATATTTAACTCAAGGTGAATAGAAGGTTGTCTTAAGAAGGTTTGTTTTAAGATTCAAGTAAGTGCTACATAGAATAAAAAGCTTCATAATTAAGAAATCTGATCCATTTTGTTTTGCTGAAGTATCTGATCTATTTGTTCAATGACACTGCAGCCCCAGAGGTACCAGACCTCTTGAGCCTCACGAAACTGCTGCTGTCCAGGAAGAGAAACAGAGAACGATACAGAGCTGGGAGGGGGCAGAGAGAGATTTTTATTGGAAGCTGTTAAAGTGGTTGCTATGAGACCTTCTCCAGCTAACACAGGCACAGCAGTGTGTGAGGCTGTTAAATCATAGCTCTTGCATTATACCTTCCCTTTCTGCCTTTTTTTCTTTTTTTTCCCTAACACAGCTTTTATAGTTGTTTGAGATAAGAGAAAACACCTGCCAGTTGCTTATTCTTCTGTTTCAGTCCCTTCTGCTGCTTTGTGAAAGATGGAGCTAGAAAATGCAATGATCAGCTCCTCGAGCAGTTCTTCAGCAGGCTCCAGAGAGTACAAGGTGGTGATGCTGGGAGCAGGGGGAGTTGGCAAAAGCGGTAAGTTTCAGCTACAATATTTTGGGAGAGAAGGCATGAATTGGGAGCGTAAAGTTCACCAGAAAAGGACATTGTTTAATGAGGGGTTTCTTTCCTCTTTCTCTTGCACATGGCTTGGATAAAAGAGTATAGTTCGTGACTGGGGCAATGAGTCAGCTTAATTTGTTACAGACTGAAACGCTGCAAAGCTTTTTAATTGGTTATTTGTGTAGGGCTGACCTTGGGTCTGTTGTGTGTGAGGAGAGAGCAGTCGGGCTGCTGCTGTGAGTTTACAGCAAGTGCCCGTGTCACTCTCCCACTTGGTGAGGGGTGGTGGTTTGCTGGACAGTGTGGATGTAACTTGTTGGCCAGAGGGTCCTTGTGCTCAGGCAGAAATCGAACTAACTGCAAAGTCAGCTGTACAGTGCAGAGTGTGAGGGATGCCTGCAGTGACTCTATTTTCTTCTCCACCTTTTTTTTCTTTTTTTTTTTCTTTTTTTTTTTTTTTTTCTGAGTGTCATTGTGGCTCAGCTGAGTTTAGTCTCCTCTCTAGTCTGGACAGGTACAGCATGCCTGCCTGAGTCTCAGTCCAGGCTATGAGGCAGATTTGCAGCATATTTTAATATCCCTGTCTACAACTGGCAAGATATGCTAGCGTCTGACAATGATATCTCTTCTGAGGAGTCATTATTTTCTCTGGACAGTGTTTTCTTTTTTCCCAGATATTATCAGCTTTGATTTATTCTCACTGAAACCAGCATTCTCTGTTCTTACAAAGACTTTGCTGAACACGCAGAGTTTGTCTCAGAAGTCGGTATATTGAGCTGGCCACACAACAAGAATTGTATTACATCTTCTGGAAATTCAAAACAACAGAAAGAGAAACAAAATTACAAAAAGCAGGATAATATAACGTAATACATCCCGGCTAGATTCCAAGGAATTTTCAGGATAACTAGGTGTGACACTAAATTGTAATAACTGTGTAGATCAAACAAGTTTTATTTATGTTCAAGTAACAAGATGAAGTATAGGTGCAAAAAGTTAAAAATTGTGAGTGAATATAATTTTCTTTCTGTATCCATAATATTTGTGGTTTTGTTATATTTGGATTCAACTTCAGTGGCACATCTTTCAGTGAAAGCTATTTCCCATCAGTATTGCTTAACCAAGCAAACAGTTCTTGCACAGATGTTACTTTATAATCAACATATAAAATGGAAAAGACCAAAATATTGGTAATCTTGGATTAAATTCCTGCAATTTTAGATTATCTTTTCCATAGAAAAACAGGTATCCAGGATGTGCCAGCTGGAACTTTCAGTGAAATATCTTTTTTTTTTTTTTTCCTTATTTATGTCTATGTTAGTTTCTTTTTTCTTTTTTTTTTTTTTTTCCCTGAGTGTGTCCAAAAGATTGCAGCAATTTCCCCCACCCCAAAACATATGTTTGTAAGAATAATGCAATTTTGAAAACTTGTTCACCACAAAGTATTACAAACTATACCACATTCATAGCGTGACTGAATCATAGCAACCAAACTTTACACACATGTGGAGGAAATTTCTGAGTTTCTATTTTGTATTAGATAAGAGTTGAAATCACAAATTTATTTAATTCAAATTTCTGTGTTCAGAAAGTGTTAGCTGTTAATTTAATGAGAATAAAGCTTTTAAATCTGTGGATTGAACAAGGTATGATACATCTCCAAAGCTGAGAAACACATAATTAACAATTAGAATTGTGTGGTCTAAGGAAAGAAAAGATGGGATTAAGTGGATATTTATGAATTTCTATAGGATTAATGAAAACTTTCTCTTGTTATCATGGAAGTGAAACTTCTGGGTAAAAAAGAAATATCCTAGCAACCAAATATTATTAAGAGTTCATAAGAAAGGAGGTGGGCAGTTCAACATTTACTGGCAATGAACTTCTGATGATAGTTCAACTGATAGAATTCAGAGAGAGATAAAAAGTAAAAATAGATGTAATTCCATAAATCTTTAATTCATTCTGACTGTTACATAAACAAGATTAATTTACACTGGATTAAGAACAGAAAAAGGCCTTAATGATTACTTTCATTCTACAAGATGAGTTCTGCTTTCCCCTAGTGACTTAGATTCAATGTGCCCAGGAAATTATGAATTTAGCCATAAAAATGAATCAAAGTAGAATAAGAATGAAAGAAAAAAAATAGTTCAGTTTCGGATTTTGATTTTGAGAAATCAGTGATATGTGGTTTGATATATGGATAACATCCTGCCTTCTTTTTCCCATCTTCTCCCTTCTTTGCTTCAAAGTCATGATAAAAACAGTAACAGCTGGAGTTAAATTACTGAGTGGGAAACCTCTTTCGGATGAAAGCCTTTCCATTCCTCAATTCATTCAAATATTAAATAATTCAGGTTTGGAATGAATTTTCCATAGGAACCAAGCTGCAAAAATATTAGATTCCTTTTTTACCCTGGATGTAGTTCACTTCCAGAGCTCCCCTGGGCATATTGAACTTGTTTTTCCAACTGTCCCCTGCTCTCTAACTGTGACACTTTTTCATGGGGTGGAAAGAGGAGGAGGGGACCAAAAATGGATGTTCTTCTGGCATTGGATTATTCAGCTTGTCTCTTCACTTTTCTGCTCCAAGATGGTAGACAGTCCAGGAGGACAGCCAACATCATTTTATTTGTGCTATTCAGTGTGGTGTAAACTTCACATGAATTGGTAAAAGAAGATGAACTCCGTGTATCCAAGTCTGACACTCATCACATGCAGAGTAATAATGTATAAACTGCAAATGGTCTAAGAATAGTTACTTAAGGGTTCTCACATTTCAAAATCAATTCTGGAAAACTAATACTAATTTAGAAAAAAAAAAAATCTGCCATTATTTTATAGGAGGAAAAAACACCACCTCAAAACCCAGCTCTGGGAGAAACAGGTAGTAGTTGTGTCTAATGAAAATATACAAAGCTAGCTGTAAATTTTTATTGGAGTTGATTTCTGTACTGTAATTATGGAGTATAGATTTCCTAGAATGAGTTACACCTTCTAAGACTTATGAAAACAGAATTCTTTTTGTTTTCAGAGCAATATGTTAATTTCTTATGTTGTGTAAGTTTTACTCATCATCAAGAACATCCAGTACAGACTGATGCAAGTTCCGAGCAAATTTATGCTAGAACCAATAATTAAATTGAAATTAAACTGAAATAAATAAAGTAAATTTTGTATTGACTCTCATTCAAATATAGTCTGTAGTCCATATCAAAATTATGTATTTCTAATTATAGTTACATTTTAATTAAAAATGAGCAATTGGCACTTGTTCTTCTCTGCTCTGATGACAAATATCAGGCCACCTCAGTACCACTCAAACCTACATGAAGTTATCTGACATTCAAACCCTGAGAACCTCGGTGATTCTGAAACCTGTTTTGCTCACAAATGCCTTCAGAGGTCAGTAAGCAAGGTTCTCTCATGGTCCTTGCCTGATGCAGATCAGACCTCTGGGGTTTGCTCTGTTTTTCAGTGTTACAAATAAAAACATCCACAAGAGAGCCTTTCAATCTCAGGACCATCTATTGCTGCCTTATATTTAGCAAACCACTTACACTGATAATAATACCTGACTGCAGCACATTCTGCAAAACATTAGTGCTGATTAACCCAGGGGTTGCAAAGTGATTGCTAAAATGAACAAATTGATGTACCTGTGCAACTGAATAAAATAAAAAACCTCCCTCTGATGAAAATTATTACCTAAGCAATCTCCAAACACTGATCAGATTGCACCATAACCCACCATTATATTCATCTTCTTGGTTGAATAAAAATATTATTTTAGTGTTTTCTTATTTGGTTATTTCTTCCTAACCCTGCTTAACAATGATTTATTTAAGGGTGAAGATGTTCTACAGTTATTCCAGGCAAATAAAATTACATGTTTATGCATAGCATAGGTTTATAATAGATGTAAAGTGAATTTCTTGTTAGCTATCTTACGGAAGTTGCATTTCAGATGAGAAGAGGAATTATTTAAAAAACCAAAACTAATAAATATCTCTTGCTAATAGGATAGATTTTTTATCTTGGAGAAAATGTTCATTTTTCAATATTTATTTCTCAAATTGATTGCCAGATGATCTGTTGCCACCATACAAAATTTGAAGATATTTTAAAATAATTGCCTAAAGACTTTTGTAAAACTAATATACTTACAATTTAATTGTATATTGGAAAGTAGTTAGAAATGTATTTTCAGGCTTCAATCTTAAAAAGAATTTTAAAAAGTGGAATAGAAGAAATTAAGAAAAGATTCTTTCAAGGATATTGGAGGACTAGTGTAAGGAAATGTATTCTCAGACTGGCTAAGAGAGGCATTCTTACACATTGATTTCCTTGATTTTTTTCGTTTTTTTGGGTTTGTTTTTGGTTTTGTGGTGGTTTTTTTTGGGGGGGGGTTGTTTGGGTTTTTTGGTGGTGTTTTTTTTTTTTGTTTGTTTGTTTGTTTTGTTTGTTTTGTTTGGTTTTTTTTCCATTGTGGCATAAAGGCTGCGTTTCTACAGATGCAGGTGACTCATCCAATTAATTTCAAGATCATGTGTACACAATAACTTCCAAAAGGTGTGAAAACAATTATGTTCTCTATGATGTGGGAACTTCGGTGTGAGGAATTAAGTTAAATCTGCACTTTTCTTTCATTTATGTACTCAGCTGCCATTTTTTTTTCTGGACTGGTTTTACCTCTTATTCTGCCTTGATAAAGAGAATTATGTGCCTATTGCTTTCAAGCATCTCCTCATAACAAGAGTCCCCAGTAAATAGAGCACCACGGAGTGTGTGCTGGAGAGCTGGCCCACTGCAGCTGTTTGTAAACTCCCTGGAGATAAATTAACGTATGATCCAGGTTACACTGGAAAGGATGAAGGGAAAAGGTAGAGATTCCACTGGTACCAAAAGTGCTGAGCTTGAAAAGCACCACTTGGGCCTGCTGATGCTGATCCTACCCCACCACTGGGCTCGGTGTCACAGAGCACTCTCCAGACATTGATCAAATACCTCAGCAGCACTTTTTTTTTTTTTTTTCTCTGGGGGTTGTTGGTTTTGATTTGGTTTCTTATTTTCCCCAGGAATATTCTCAGGTACAGCTGTGCTTCCCTAAGTGCCTGGTAAATGAATCAAAAGAAAGGGTTTGGTCTTCTCTTGTATCCTGAGGCAAGCCAACCACCAGGATGAAGGCGTTGGAATTTAGTTACTGCTCAGGATGAGTCAAGGTGAAAAAAGTTCCCTTTTAAGGGTTTGGGCATGATGTGGATTAGAGTTAAGACAAGCTAAATTCCTTTTTTACCCCTCAAAGTCAACACAAGTGTAGTTTTTGTTGTTTTAGCTTTTCTTTCTTCTCCTCTAACAGCAAAAAATGCCAATTTTTTATTTAAGTGGAGAAGAAATTTAAATATTTGTCAACAAAGACACACATCTGTATGCCATCTGAAACTAATTGCTTGTTCCCTCATCATTCTCTGTCTGAAAAACAAACAAACAAAAAAGTAAAAAAGTAATCCAGATTTTTAATTCTTCAGGTGTTTCAGGGAAATTATTCAACTTATTCAGATTAAAAACAATAGAAAAAGAAGGATGAAAGAATATATATTTTTTTACTAGAGGCAAACTTCCTTCTTAGTAACAGTTCTGAAAGGGTAAGGGTACTGACCTTTCAAAATGACATATAAATTCCTTTGGTCACTTCATGGTGCTGCCTGCGATCTCTGATTAGCTGTGACCTGGTACAGAAGTGACACTGGGAGGCTGGGAAAGGAAGAGAGCAGACAGATGAACCCTGACAGTGGTGCAGACCAAAGCACATGGTAATTCTTCTTCACAATTATGTATCCATGGAGAAAAAAAATCCTAACTGAATGCTCTAAGCCACCACCTCTGTTTGTCCTGTCTGGGATGCTGCAAACTGAACAGCAGCCATAGTTCTGATGCAGAACTGCAGGTGTTTCATGCAAAATAATGGTGGTGCATGTTGTATTTTATTGCCATGAAAAAACAAACAAACACCTTGTAAAGAACGGCCACCAATGCCAGACAATCACATCCCCAGGTATGGGTAACTTCCAGTTTTCTCATAAACCAGATTAAGCTCTAGGGATTGTACAAAGGCAGAGTTCCTGGTAGGTTTGTGATCTTTGATAACAAAACTGTCCATGTGTTTTAATTTCCTTCGCCTAGTTTCAGGTAGATAATTGAACTTGCTTCAAGCTTGATTTTGTGTAATTACAACTTCTAGACATTTTATCTTCTCTCTTTGTTAACAACTTCAAGAAAATCTGTGTTTTCTGTTGGCACTTGTAGACAATGATGAGTTCACACCTCGATCTTCTTTCACTGCAATACACTGAATATCTGAAACTTCACTTGTAGGACCTTATTTTCCTGGTCAAAGATTCTTGTATGCTTAATTATAGAGACCTAATATTTCTACATAATATATTCTGAGTATGAATTCCAAAAATTGACATGTTCTTCTATTAGTGGCCTTACTAGAAGAAAGATTGCCTTCTGGTTTCCTCTGTAAAGTTATTTTTTGTTCCTCAGAGAATACTGAATCCTTTTATTCAGGTTTAGTTCAAAGGTCTCATGTAGAGAAATATCTGTAGTAACTTGAAGCTATTTTCTCTTTCTCCTAGTGCAGTCACCTCTGCTACCACATCTCTCATGATGACCTAAATTCTGTGTTTTCATATGTGTTATCTCATTTGGGACCATTGAATCTGAGAATTCAAATTATTCTGGACCCCTTTCTGATATTCTTCATTTATCTTTAATGTATATGTTATCAACTTAAAAGGATTAAATACATTATTTATCAATCAATTTCTTTTGCCTATGGGCAGACCCTGTGGACAGAATTGTTTGCCTCAGGGAAATGAGTAAAAGATGTTTTCATTATTTTGGCACATAGTTCAATGGGTGGAGGATTCATTTATGCCCTCTGTATTTAATGTGGGGGGTTCTGCATGTGAGTTACCAACTCAGTGCTGAGAAATCTGGCTGGAGTCCTGGATTCTTCAGCACTAGAAGATGCCTGATAAATAGGACAGAGTTCAAAGAAAACCAACAGAGATGATAAAAGGACTGACACAGTATGATTTATGATGACAAACCACTATGGCTGTATCCAAATAGCTGCTGCAGACAGTAATTCATGATTATTTATTGTGCCACTTGCATATATATCCAGAGATTCCATGTAAATGGATGCAGCTGTGATGTGGGTGGGTTGATCTACCCAGCTTCTCCCATCGTAACATCCAGATGATGAATACCCACCTGGCTAAGGCCAATGACCTGGTCACTTCCATGCCCCTTTGGAACAGGGGATGGAGAACTCACAATATTTAAGAGTAATGAATATCAAGAGAAGAACACATATATTCCAAAATTTGAGGAGGAAAACAGCCAGAATTGCTTCATGGAGAGTAATGAAATTGGAATTAGAATATATATGTATAATGTATAATTAGAGATATATGAGATCATCAAGACAAACTTCCTTTGGTCAATAAGAGGGGCATATGCCCTTCCTTAAGGATTTCCTTAAATGCGAGGTGGAGCAGATTGTGGAAGAGTCTTTGAAAGGAACAGGCTGCTGAAAGTTTTGTTAGTCTAAATGCTTTACATTAAGACAGAACACGTTACAGAGATTGAACGCTAAAGAGCAAATATACCAGAACAGGAAAAGCATTTGGAGTTTTCAAATTCTCCTATAGAAGAGGACTACTATCATCCTCAAAATTATGAGATGTGTTGAAAGCCATCAGGACTTTTGGCTGATGTGGCATTAATAATGTAGATATCCAGAAGTTTTCTTTGTGTTCAGACTGCTAAACAGAGGTGCTTAGGCTAGTCTCAAGATTGGATTTGTTTGTTGTGTGCAAAAAAAAAGTTATTTATGTTGCCTCAAACAGAACTAAAAGGCGTCCTTCTGAGTGTAAAGGCTCCTGTAGAACTGGAAACATGCTGAGATAGCACCCTGAAAGTACAGGCCACCTCATGTGTGTGCTGGGTAGTGGTGCAGACGGAAGGCAAACAGATTTGTTAGCTCACCTCCTGCTGTTCTCTGTTCCTGGGATAGAAATGGAATTCAATGATTCAGGGTCTGCACCCACACTGCCTCTGTGTGAACAATTATGTGAGCGACCCAAGGGAATGGCCTGAAGCTGACCTGGGGAAGGTTTAGTTTGGATACCAGGAAAAAGTTCTTCCCCAAGGGATGTTTGGGCAATAACAGATTCCCCAGGGAATGGTCACAGCACCAGACTGACAGAGATCAAGAACCATTTGGACAACGCTCTCAGACGTGGGGTGGGATTCTTGGGGATGGCCCTGCTCAGGGACAAGAGATGGATTTGATGATCCTTGTAAGCGCCTTCCAAGCCAGGGTATTCTATCATTCTAAGTGATAAGTACTCACAGAAGGTAATATTAGTGAATCTGCTTTTCATGGTGTTTCATTAAACCAGAGCTTCATTTAGAGGGAAGATTTCAGTGACTTGAGCATTGCTCAGCTTTTCCCATTCACAGTGCTTGCTATAAAGAGACAGAAAACCTTCCAGGCTATTCCTCAGCAACGGGAATTGGACTATCAAGGACTCTCCTAGCTTCAGCCACGCACAAATCTGCCATTTGAAATGCCCAGACTGAAGTCTCAAACAAGGGAACAAGCACTGTTTCATGACAATGACTGGGCACTGTCAGTATCTTTGCTGTAAACAATCTGTTGAGGCAGCCATAGGAACCATTTCCCTTCCAAGCTGTCCCTGCTGCTGAGCTGAACCATCTGCAGCATTTTTGGCACGTGCTATCTGCTAGAATTTGGATGAGATTAATTCCATTAGGGACACCCTTGAAAGCACAATTAAGAAATCTTTTTTTCTTCTGTTGCTGCTTTCATCTCTTGTCTTTCCATACTTTCCATTTTATTCCCTTCCATTCCGCTAGTAATCCTTTTCCACTTTTAATTTGTTCTTTGACTTTAATAAGTCTCCCTTTATGCCTGAAAGCCTGTCTAATTTTCTTTCCTAGAAGCTGTAAGTCTCATCATGCTCACACAACTCCAGTGACAGGAATTGGGTGTTACCAGAGTGTTGTGCAGAGTCCCAGTTTCAGAGGAAGTGTGCTGGGAAGGCAGTGTTTCTGCAAGCCCTAGAAATCTGCTAAAGCATTACCTGCCCACTAAGCAGTGCAGACACTTGCTAAAATCACTTTGTTTCAAGGTGGGTGGGGAAAATCCACAACTGATGAGGGTGTCAGTGTGTGCGAAAAGGACTATCTCAGGAGATGCCAAGTTATGTATTGTTGCCAATGTCATGTATTTGGTCTCCAAAAAAGTTATGTTTTCAACACATGTAGTCAGTGTTTTATCTTTTCATTAAAACCCTAGAACTAAACGAGTTATTTCAGGGGTCCCAAAGGTGGGCTCACAAATATTTATGAGTTTTAAAAATTAATTTCATAAGTTTTGGCAAAGTAACAGCTGTAGTCAGCTGAGAGACTGATGCACGTAGTTCTTCTTCAGCTTACACTGACTTATGAGAGGAGCTGCTGTGTAATTTCTTTCCTTGCAATCTCTGTGAAGTGCTAATGTAATTCTGTAATTCTTGTCCATTTTCACATGCCCAAAATAAATGAGTCCTAACTGAAAGTCATATTCTCTGTCAAATCCTGTGATTCCTATACTAACTTGATTGTTCTGTCAGATTCTGTGATTTCTTTATAACTTTACTAGCCTACTACCTGCATGACAGCTTGCTGTGTTACACTGAACTTTCCCCTGCTGAACAGAATCTGCAGTGTCTTTACAGAAATGTCTCTTTAGCAGCTTGCAAAATGTGTACTGTTATTTTAGATTTTTAGTCAGGATGTTCAAAACCAAACCCAAGTGTTGTCAAATTCTCAGTTGTTTCAAGAACAGCAGCTTCTTAAGTCATCCAGAATGCTTGACAGGCTTTAAAAATCCCCCTTCTCTGATTTTTTTCTGGACTTCCTTATATAGAAATGATGTTCTTAATTTGATTAAAAAGCAGTCATTAGACATTTTCTTCACAGTGAATGATCTTACTTGGGCTGCCTGGTGGCATGATCATTTGATCACTCATCACACACAGCATGGCAGAGCTCTGCTCTCTGCAGTATCTGACACAGGGTACAGCCCAAGGATGTGTTCCTGGGCCTCATGAGGGCCTCATATATTTGTAGACATGTCCTAGAAACACACTATTTCTCTCCTGGGATTAGAGGAGAAAAAGAACAATCTATTATATTATACAAGTATATAATGTATAATATATAATATATGAGCTCCACAAATCAGGTTCTTTTGCCTTTCTTCCACTTATAGCAGTTTCAATGGATTTCCCAGAGTAAAAAAAAATTGTTAATTTGCAACATAATCTCTCTCTCAGTGTACACTCTGTTTACTAGTCTGTTCCTATAAAATGGTAGTCAAAAGCCCCACTTTTCAAATCTTTCCCAAGATACTTAAAAGTTATTAAATGCCTGACATAACAAGGAGTGCATCACATAAGCTTCCTCTTTTTTTTTCCTTTTTTTGCCCAGGTAACAAGCCCAAAATTACAATTGGCTCTGATATATGGTGAGGCGGAAGAAGTTACGAAAAAGTCAAAAGAGAAGATATAAAATAAATAATCCAAGCAGTTTGTATGGGAAAGGTTAACGGACATCAACAACTAAGAATAGAGAACAAAACAATAGAAAAAAAATAGAGACATAGAAAAAGATTGAGAAAACAGAAAACTAGAGATAGATGAGTAAAGGAATGATAAAAGAGTAAAGGGATAGAGGGAAAATGCAGCAATTTTTACTTCAAAGAGCACTGGTTTCAGATGCTGTCTTTCCACTGCAATTATCCTATGAGGTGCTAATAGTCCATAGTCATATCCCAACCTGCTGCACATACTGGTAGCCAAAATGCACATAGAGGTGCATTTAGGGGATCATTCTCCTACCTCTGTGACTTCTTATCTCATGTTTCTCACTCAGTGGCTCTCTGGAAGAGGAAGCTGGAGAGGCATCATCACAGCTGTACACTGGCATGGGTCCATGCCTTCAGGTAACAAGCCACAGGACGAGAGAAAATGGCCTCCAGTTGTGCCAGGGAAGGTTTAGGTTGAAAATTAGGAAATATTTCTTCAGTGAAAGGGGGCTCAGGTATTGCAAAAAGCTGTCCATTGCAAAAGGACAGTGGAAGATTCACAATTTCTGGAAGTATTAAAAGAACTTGTGCATGTGGTGAATAGGGACGTGGTTTTGTGGTGATCCTGTCAATGCTGAGTTAATGGCTGAGCTTGATGATCTTAGGGCTCTTTTCAAACCTTAATTTTGCTATGATTCTGTGATTCTAAGTCTTCTGAGCGCAGGCCTTTTTTGCTGTCCTCAGCCATGTACAAGGCTGTGTAAATCCAACATTAATATAAATTTATGGGGTGCTAGGCAAAGCGGTGCTTCTCGTGTCTGGTGTTCTGACAAGCATCCAGAATGGAGAGGAGTTTTTGGGTCCCAGCCTCAGCAACATATAGCACCCTGTGAAATCAGTGGGAGGCACAGCATTTATCAGGCTCTTCTATGTTCTTTAAAGAACTAGATTCCTCCACACACAAAAATCTTCAGTGGAATTATGAATCACAGTGATGCTAAAGGGATATCTTCTGTGGTATCAAGAAATAAAATTCTGTTTTCCCCCGATCTGGGAAAAAATGGCAATATGCAAAACAAATATATGCATGTTTCTATATGTTTTCTCTTATTCTTTGTGACCCAGCTCTTACCTTTGCTCTCACTCCCCAGCTTTTACTGCTTATAACAATATAAACAAAACGCTACTTCACTATAATAAATTTTGAACAAGTGGCAGTAGGAGGAAAAATCTAAACAAAATGCCAGTGACTATAAACAAATTTAAATACACATATCCCTGAAACATGCTCATGAAAGGTTTATTTAGTGTAAAGTAACACACATCTTCACTCTTTAAGGAAAATAGTTGTTAGCGCCAATGTTATTCAAAGAATTTACAGAAAGCTGTGCAAAACCCAGTGAGGTAACAAGTTGGGCTGATTGACAGTGACAGCATATTTAAAAAATAGTATTATGTGGTGATTTAAAGTTTTCATTCCTTAATTTCATTTACCTAAAAATAACTACGGATGAAATTGTTTTGCGAAGCTTTGTTTTATGCTTCTAAAGCATGGCTGTACATACTGGACAAGTTTCTGTATAATAAGTTTCTAGCAATACTTAAAGCAGTTTTGTGTGTTGGGATACTTTAGGGTGTGTAGTTCAAACACATTTTCAAGCTTGTGAATAAGATGCATTTCTGACTGGCTAGAGGTAGGAAAAATGCGGAAATTTAAATTTTTATTCCAAGAAATTGTTAATTGCTCCCTTTCTGACTCTGAGAATCACAAATAAAGTTAGTAAAAATCATAGACAGTGAGTACTTTACAGGGTTGGAACACTTGGGAATATCTTTAGTACCACTGATGTTAATTCAGTCACAATAAAAAGCAGGATGTGGATTGGGAAGAGATGCGATATGTTGTAGTAGACATGATTGCTCAGGAAATAACCTAGGTAGACACAATACCAGTTTGTACTGGGATGAAAGTTTCTGAGGGAATCAAATATTTCCTTGGCTCACGGTAAAATTTCAATGCCAGAGACAAATACCATGAATAATTCTTTTCAGGTTCAGTGCATAACAAGCTGCTAAAAAATCATTAAGATGTTGGTGATAGAATTACTTATCTCTGAGTACTAATTCCTTCCACCCACATTTATATCTTTTCTTCTTGCAGGCTCTTCCTTTAAGTATATGATAGAATTTATGAGAGAAGTAGAAAATGTAAAATACCACCTGTTTATGTTAGTAAATGGTGTAGAGCCCATGCTATCTTTCAAAAAGCTTTTTATTTTTCCCATAAACTTAGTGTAAGTGTATTTCCTGTTAATAAAATATTTACCAGGAACATGGCAATGTGGAAGGGCTTAGATTTGCAATCTATTGTGAAAGGGTTTTTCTGTTCCCATTTCATTTTATTTTATTTATATGTCTAGTTTATTTCTGTATTTATATTAATCTCAGGAGGTTTAACACATGATGAATTTCTCACAATGGCACAGTGTTTAAAAGTTACCTATCTTCAGAACCCTCTCTAGCTAAACTGACAACCAAATACATATTTGTTTACTTAGTGGAAAACCAAGATAGGATGGGCCTTATTTGTTCTGTCGGTGTCTTATGTGTCATATCTGTTCAGCTCAGTGATTACTGTCAGTATTGTGGCATTTAAAAGAAGACCTGAAGAGAGTGGAAATGCAATTTGTGTTCAGTGCTGCCTCACACATCACAAAGAAAACTGGCAGCTTGACCTTAGCAGTAGAGCAGAAAGAATACAACTCTTTCTTCTATACACTGAGAGCTGCAGCCAAATGAATGCATCTTAATGGGGAAGTTCACTCACGCCAGAGTAGGAGGGGAGGGGATGGAAACAGGGAAATACTGTGCAGCTGAAGAAAAAAAAAAAAAAAAAAACCACTGTGTTTATTCCTGACTGTCTTTGGAATTACCGTAGAATGCCTTGACCCCTATTTTCTGCCCTACCCACTGAAATATCTGAATTAAAGTGGTTAAAGCAGTGTGTGGTTAAGTGGGATGGAGCAGAGAGAGGGAAAGATGAAGGAATTGCCCTTGTGATTTCTGTAGAATTGGAGAGAAGCATCAAAGAGTATTGTGCCCACCTGATATTATAACAGAGTTTATAAGAGCATTGAAAGGGCAATGAACCACAAAAGTGTTTTGTGTTTGATATATTATGGAAGAGAACAGCTAACAGGATTAATAATTCTGGGCTACAGGAGAGTTCCCAAAGTTTAAAACCTAAGCTTTTGGTTAGGGAATTACAGTGAATTGATCACAACCAATATCCAAAAGCAATTGTGGTGAATTGATCCAGCTACTTTCTTGCTCCCCAGTCCTACAGGAAAGAAAGGAAAAGAAAGGGAAAGGAGGGAAGGGAAGGGAGGGGAAGGGAAGGGAAGGGTAGTTCCGGGAAGGGAAGGGAAGGGTAGTTCCGGGAAGGGAAGGGAAGGGTAGTTCCGGGAAGGGAAGGGAAGGGTAGTTCCGGGAAGGGAAGGGAAGGGTAGTTCCGGGAAGGGAAGGGAAGGGTAGTTCCGGGAAGGGAAGGGAAGGGTAGTTCCGGGAAGGGAAGGGAAGGGTAGTTCCGGGAAGGGAAGGGAAGGGTAGTTCCGGGAAGGGAAGGGAAGGGTAGTTCCGGGAAGGGAAGGGAAGGGTAGTTCCGGGAAGGGAAGGGAAGGGTAGTTCCGGGAAGGGAAGGGAAGGGTAGTTCCGGGAAGGGAAGGGAAGGGTAGTTCCGGGAAGGGAAGGGAAGGGTAGTTCCGGGAAGGGAAGGGAAGGGTAGTTCCGGGAAGGGAAGGGAAGGGTAGTTCCGGGAAGGGAAGGGAAGGGTAGTTCCGGGAAGGGAAGGGAAGGGTAGTTCCGGGAAGGGAAGGGAAGGGTAGTTCCGGGAAGGGAAGGGAAGGGTAGTTCCGGGAAGGGAAGGGAAGGGTAGTTCCGGGAAGGGAAGGGAAGGGTAGTTCCGGGAAGGGAAGGGAAGGGTAGTTCCGGGAAGGGAAGGGAAGGGTAGTTCCGGGAAGGGAAGGGAAGGCTTGTGGCTGGAGATAACAGTTTAACAGCTGAAACAAAAGCTGTGAATACAAGCTACTTGTATTCACATATACTATTGTCACTGCAGGCAGATTTTTAGCCAGTTCCTGAAAAGCAGGGCCTTGGCTCACATAATGGCTGCTCAGGAATACACATGCCATACCCAGGGATGATTCTGCTTCTTCCTGCTTTCCTTGAACTTTTATTCCTGAGTACGATATCATTTGATATTAATATTTCTCTAATCAGTTCAGATCAGCTGTGTGTCCCCACAGGTTCTTGACTACTTCTGTTGGAGGCACAGTGGGAAAAAGAAAAAGCCTTAATGTGGTGCAGAACAGTTCAGCAATGACCAAAATATTGGTGAATTATCAACACTGTTAAGTTACAGAACCAAAACCTGCCACCATATGGGGTGCTGTGAAGAAAATTAACTTCACTACAGCCACCTCCAATACAGCAATTTATAGCATGAAAAGGAGTGAAGGAAATGTGGGACTTTTTTGTAGTTTGTATCTATAACATCACAACTAACTATGCATTAGTACTGACATGCTCTTCTGTTTTGTTGAAAAGTTGGAGGCCACAAATCCTGTGGGAACCAGCATTATTTTCCTTCTGTTCCCTCTTTGTTTATAACTTGACTGCTTTTTTCTCACTTGTTTTTTTTTTTTGTAGAAACATGATAGTTTGAAACTGACTGCTGTTGGCATGGAGGTGTTTCTGCTGTACATCTTACATGTGTATGGTTTTCCTGAAGGTCATCTGAAATATTCTCTGTCCAGCTGTGTTTCTGGGGAACACCACCACTGAATCCAGCTGAGCCTTTTGGTCAGGTGCTGAGGTATTTACATAGTGCTTGAATTTTTTTCCACACAGGAGGAAGTCTATGGCACAGCAGCTGAAATGAGGTTAGCAGATTTAAGCATAATCAAATCATCATTGCCAAGTGGTGGGTCAGCAGCACCAACATTTTTTTTTGCCATTTCTAAAGTACCTATAGTTCCAAGGAGACTTAAATCTGTTAGATTCCTTTCCTGTAAGGAATGTCTCCAAGCCCATAGGGACCAGTATTGCAGCCATCCTCCACAGCAGGCCTTTAATTTCAGTTTCTCCATCCAGCACAGTATTCCCAGCTCAGTCTGGGAGGCCAGGCTGCTTTTGAGGCTCAGGACTGTTCAATTCAGCTGTTTTATTACAACTGAGGAGGTCTCTGCCAGCATCAACCACGTGCAGGATCAGACACAAAGCAGCAGGGCCAGTGGAATGGGTCAGCAGCATTCCCCCTGCAGAGCTGGTGGCACATGGGACAGATCCCTCTATAGCAGTGCTGTTGCTCTCATCATCTTTGTGACACTGGATGCAGCACTCATTGTCCAAGTGGTTTTATCGTTTGTTTTTTTTTAAAGGCCTGGTCATTTCTTGGCCTTGTCAGCATTTCTGGCAAATCCTTAGATCTGCTCAGTGGCAGGGAATGGTGATTCAGAACTCCAGTAGTCAGTACTGAAGAATGCAGTGAACAATACTGATAGCTGTCAAAGACAGATGAGGTTTTGTCCCTCTTTCTTTCAGTGAAAATAATTTAACAGACATAAATGCCACAGAACATATATATAAAAATATCCCCCCCGCCCCCCCATTCTCTCCCCTATTTCATCTGATCTAATTGAGTGCTTTAAACTGTAGTTTGTGGGTATATATTTCTGTGTTGTTTCCCCTGTCACCATCTTGGGCCATACTTATTCTTGAAAAATACACATCTATTTGTTAATTTTTGGACATTGAAAAGACTCAGAAAGCTCAAGTGAAGTCCTGTCTATTGGTCCCTAGACAGCCATAAATTTTTGCTTGGATTTTAATTTTCAGCTTTTTGATTCATAAATGTGCCTGATTAATAAGCTCATCATTTACTTATAAATAAAAAGAAATTTAAGTTACATCATGTGTAGCAATCAAATCACTAGTATTGCAGCAGCTGGTGCATATGCTGGTTGAATTTAGAAAGCTATTGCAAACAAAATTAATGAGTAAATGTAAATATCTTTCTGGTCTAAGATTCCCAGTTCCCTGACCGTAGCTTGGTGCCACCTTGCTCTAATTATCTGATGGCAAAACTTGCATTGAAAAACAGAATCTTAACCTTTTCTGTGATTTACATATTTTGTCCTATTTTGTGGTCTAGTGTCCATCTCTCTGCTCCTGTTTCTCATCAACAAAATGAGCCCAGAGGTATTTGCCTTCCTTTGTATGCAAGAAACTCTCTGCATTTTCTTTCTGCAAGAAGCTTCTGCAAGAAGCTCTTTGCATTTTCAAATGCAAAATACCTTTTTAAAGCTGCTGAGTGACGCATCTTTGCAGATGCTTCAGCCACAACCTGTCATTATGTGCAGCATAGCTCTATAGCTGGTACCAGGTGAAAAGTTCTTTGAACTCTATCCAGCAATGCCACCTCAATAATCAAACTAAGAGATAACCCTAAACATTAGGTAAATTCTGTAAAGATGATACAACTAGGCATAATGGCTCAAGGTGAGAGAATCTACAATATGTTCTGGTAAATTAAACAATCTGTAAAATCAGTGTGTATCTCTTCAAACAGAATTTTGAATACAGTACACAGGTATAAATGGGATATTAGGCAGATATTCCTGTCTGTGAGGGAGGTGAGGCCGTGGCACAGGGTGGCCAGAGAAGCTGTGGCTGTCCCTGGATCCCTGGAAGTGTCCAAGGCCAGGCTGGACGGGGCTGGGACCAGCCTGGGATAGTGGAAGGTGTCCCTGCCCATGGCA
Source organism: Leptocoma aspasia (assembly GCA_013399835.1). Taxonomy (NCBI): domain Eukaryota; kingdom Metazoa; phylum Chordata; class Aves; order Passeriformes; family Nectariniidae; genus Leptocoma; species Leptocoma aspasia. The sequence continues at coordinate 91,612 of VXAX01003069.1, forward strand.
GGGGGTGGCTGTTCAAGGTCTCTTCCAACCCAAACTGTTCTATGATTCTATAATACTTAGTTGCTAAAACCACTGGGTTGTTGAGCAGATGTGGAAGCACAACCAGCTCCTTCTTCTCCATGCTTTGGGCAGGATCCTGTTTTGTTCCTCTTCCCTGAGATTTGCTCCCAAAGAAAAACTCCAGAAGACAAAATAATAGTTTATTTCAAACCTTGATGGACTTGCATGTGGCATATCTGTTTAGGCGTTCAGGACTCAGGCAGATGTGGGATTTGCCAGAAAGAAGCATTCAATAAATTCTTTGAGGAGAAATTTGGATACTAAAGCTGACTAATGCAGGTAATATTCTGAATCTAGACGTCTAGGCTCTCTGAAGTTCATGGATTGAGGACGCCAGTATTGGACACTTAATGCTTTCTATTGTTTGAGACAAACCTGGATTAGGGAGCACCTGGGATGTAAAACTCTCAAAGAGTAGGTGGGAATAGCCATAATTCAACTCTGGGCAAGGGTGATTGATGTAATTGATGCCAAGAGTTTTTGAAGATGATGAATTGTAGTATTCAGTAGCAGTTCCCATAATTGCAAAGTTTAAGAGTGTTTCCTCTTATTTATATAAAATGTATCTGATGGAATAACTCAATTTTTTTAATATATCTTCCCTCTATTAAAACCATCCATAGCTCTGTTGGAAAGAATGGCCTTGTTTAAACAGAAAATATATAGTGTACTCATCAGTGTGATGTGTATCTTCCTCAGACCTTAATCCAGTCACTATGTGAGATTTTTCAGTCCCTAGCCTAAAGAGCTCGTTTCTTTTAGCTCCTGAAGACTGATGAATCTAACTTTGGAGCTCTCTAACACAGCAACCTTCAACATGCTCACAGGCAAAGATTGAAGTTACATTCCACTTTTATTAAAGCAAGTAAGATTTATGAATTTTTTATTTTCAGCAAGGCAAGCAGTAAGCACTGGCTGTCCTACTGCAATCTTCTTTTCATCCATTTTGCAAGGGGAACAATTTAGCTTCTACATATGACAAAAAGGGGAATCAGTTATTTAGACAGTCTTAATTTTGTTTGCAGAAGGCACCCTAGATTTTTGTAGAAATTTTACAACATGTATGTTACCTCAAATAGTTTTAAGGATCTCTTAAGAAAGAAGCAACATCACAAAGTACATTTCTGCAAGGACTATTTTTAATCTTAGAATAGCTAGGTTTTCCAGAAATGCAGGATTGAAGGCAGCTGACAGCTTGCAATGCTTTGCTTGCATTCAGGCAGACAATTCCTACTAGACAGTTACTTGATATTCATAGTTTCACTGAAGCAAGTTAAGTCAACAGTTTCAAAATGGTATCACCATATTTAGAGAGTTTGGTGAGCGGTGAGTCAGAGCTTTGTGGAGCAGACATGTCTTCTGACATCGATATCACTTTGTCTGCCGTGCTTCTCACTTTCACTGGCACTTGTTCTTGATTGATCTCTTGTTCTGCACCACTTGATTCATCACGGTCAGCGATCCACGGGCATGAAAAATTCATCCCGATACAACAGATATTTTGTAGCTTATGATATTTCTTTCCCTTGGGTTTCAAGACAATTAATTCCTCCAGAGAGCAGAAAACTTACAGATAATAGCAATTCTGGCATTTCTGTGGTGAGAGCAAGCACAATTTTGTGTCTCCATTCTCTTGCACAAGAATAAAGATAGCGTGTTACAAAGATTAATTATGTAAATAATCAAAAAGTAATTTGTCTGAGTGGGTGTGCAAAGGCATTTATTTCTTCCTTTATGCTAAGTTCTACTTAGCACTATGTACTAAATTTCCAGAAAGTTGTATAGATCTGTATCAGCAGCAATTTTTTGTAAGGAGAGTTCCCTTTTTAAACTACATATTTTACTTAGATAAATAAGTTCCAATATGTCTTGGTGTTGCTATACCTTTATTTGTTAAATGTCTACTTGTCTATATCAAATTTGGTCTCTCACAAGCATAATAGCCCTGTAAAGTGTGCTTCTCTTTAAACTTGCAGTTGACATCAGCTTTTTCACCACAGCTCCCAATTAAAAGAACTAGGATAATATTCTGCCTCCAGATACTATGGAAAATCTGAAATTAAAACTATGAAATCAGCCATTATTTGGTCCAAGAGATGAATAGAGAGCTCTTAAGTCACAGGCCAAAGTCTTATCCCTGAAATTACCTTTCCTCTTTTAGAATGGGAGTCAAATTTACAAATCATTAGACCTAGAAAATGTGATATTTGATAAATGCTGTCTGATGCCTTTTATGTTATTTTCTGTTAGACAAAGTGGCATCTGAAACAATCAAAGAGACAAATGAAGTGAGAACTTTGCATAAGAGACAGATGATATGTAATTTAAGCTATCTAGTGGCTGACTACAGTAATTGAGTTGAACAAATTACTTTCCTCCACAAGCAGTGGAGCTGTCTGGTGCAATATGTGTAAACAGCTTGTGCTCATGGGATGGGGCTGGGCTCTGAGGTGCATAACTGAGGTAAAACTCAAATCATGCACCTGCTTGTGCCTAGACTCTCACCACCCCCTAGCTTGTGCTTCTCTCTCTCACCATATATTCAGATTAAACAGATATATCTAGTCAATTCCTTTTTCTATTTTGGAAAAAATAGGTATTTTCTTTTTACATTTCAAATGCTGTGTTATATTACAATTCCCGTGTCACTGCAATAGAGGGCATCTCTTATATTATTTTGCCTCATGCTACATCCCTAATACTTCCTGAGAACTGACATAAGTCTGATGAGAGTAATTTATTGGAAAACAATTTTTACAGGTGCTTTATGTGTGTTCAGGGATGCAGAAGCTCCATTAGTGAACACTGCAGGTCAATTCCAGTCTCCTCTGACCAATGCTGTGATTGTAATGAGCTGCATTCCATTAAAATGTCAAAAGACATTGAGCAGTAACACATGTTTAGATGTAACTGGGTAATCCTTCAGGTGACTAGATTTCCAAAAGCAGAATGACATCATGTCACTCTCTTATATGTGGTAGCCTCCATGGAAGGAATATCTTGGCTATACCATTAAAATGGGTCATATAGATTGAGGTTCCTGTCAGATTATGTGTTTTGGAAAGTCTGCCTGGGTCTGAAGGTACCCTTTCTCTGTTTGAATTCTATTTCTGTCAGATTTGATTGAGTCAATTAAATTTCAGACTGTTTTTCATGCAGCCCAGGACATGGTTTGTGCTCTTGGCTGCCAGGGCTTACTGCTGGCTCATGCTGAACCTGTTTTTTCACCAGCACCCCAACTTCCCTTTCCCAGGGCTGCTACTTGGCCACTCGTCCCCAGGTTTATGCTTGTGTCCAGCATTACTCTGTCCCAGATGCAGAATCTGCCATTTGCTCTTTCAGTTGAATTCCATGCAAGTGGTGTTTGCCCAATGCCCTCTGCAAGGGCTCTCATCCCTTAAGAAAGTCAGCCAAGAGGGATCTTCTTACTGCGCCAAGAATTCAGTTTCTATTGCTCCTCTAGACCCCACCTTAAAAGTCAATCATAAAAATTAAATGGATTTTACTAGCAATTTTCTGAATGTCTTGCTCTCCATCAGCTATTGAACAAGCCTCAGGGATTTCTCCGACTTTTTTCTCTGTCTATTTCTGGCCAACTCTCTCAGAACATTCAGTGCATAGCCAGACCTCAGGAGTAAGCAAGGGAAAGCTAAGGCCAGAATGAAAGTAGCATTGGGAAAAACATCAGCATTTCTTTTGGTGTGACCCATGTCACCATATAAAGCTACCTAGTAGAAAACATACCTGGAATGAGATGAGGTGTTCAACAGCTTCAATATATGGCTTTCCAGAAGGCTTCAAAGGAGAGAAATGCAGACCACCCAGCCTGTTCCAGATTCAAAGTGGATGGAATCTGTCCCAGATCCCATTTAATAGCAATTTAATAATAACTGATACAGCTGCAAGACTTGTGGAGAAGATTACAGTGAACGAGGTGCCTTTATGAGAGAAATTACTATGGTCAAGTGTCTTGAAATATATAAAAATAAGCTAAAACCCAATTTCTGTTAAATACTTTTCAAAACTGATGCGCATTTGCTCCAAAACCAGCTCTTAACAAAAATCAATTCAGTTATTGCAAAATATGTAAAAACACTCTGTGCACCTGCCTTCTCATTATCCACTTGAGGATAACAGACTGTAAAAGGAAGGTAAAAAGAAACAGATTCTGGCGGTAATTTTATTCAATAATCTAAGGAACCAACAATATAACACTCCGTGTTAAAAAATAAATGGAGAAGGTGACTCTCCTCTTCTGGATGTTCTGTGGGTGGCTGGATCAGTCTGACTGAATGTTTGGTTGATTTTCCTTTCTGTTACATAAGGTTGTGGTTAACATGGTCCTCCAAAGCCAGCTGAAGATAGTGGCAAGATTTATGTTGACTTTATTGTGCTGTGAACAGAGTGTGTAATAACCTCTGTGTATTTAACTGCACCAGAAGTTTTACTGTATATACATACAGAAATTTTACTTCATATACATAAATACCCTTAATCTTCCCTCAGTTCTCAGAGTTTTTCCTATGCAGTGATAGATACACAGCAGAAATTTTACAGAATTTTCCTTTCTACACTGACATCAGATAGGAGTTGAGTTTCAGTTTTATGTGAAGTGCATTGTTCTTCAAAATACTCAGTTGTCTTTTTTTTTTTTCTCTTTGGTTGTACAGAAATGTTGAAAAATCTCAGATTGCTGTAAGTACTTGAAAGCAATAAGCCTAAAATTTGTGCAGTTTGAGAATACAGAAACACAGCAAAATGCCAATTCAGTCACTGAGAATTAATTTTGATGTCTTACATGATGGAAGCCTGCTTAATGCTTTCAAAACATTTTAGGCTCAGGTACAGAAGTCTTTTCCTACTTACAAAAGGACAGATCTCTATCTTAATATTCATACATCAAACAAACTACTCACTTTTAATTTTTAGAGGGTGAAGAGGACAGAGGAATTCCTACATTCCACACATGCAAGATCTTGCTCTGGGGTTTAGGCACAAAAATATGCAGTTCACTTGAAGGAAGCACTTAAGGATGTAGTTGTGCAGTTACTGTCTTGGGGAAAGAGATAATCCTTGCCCAATACCTAAATCAATGGTTGTCCTTGTATTAGAAAAAAGCCCCTGAAAAGCCATCTCTATTAGGAGAACATAACCAAGGCAAACATTTCCATTGAGAGAAAGGAATTAAATAGGTATTTAAACAGTATGTCAATGGATAAATTGAATTACATTCTAATATCTGCTTTTTTAAAACCTTTCTATAAACTAATGAGCCTCATCTGTCCAAAAGAGCAATTAAAGAGCTCATCTACAGAATTTAATGACCTCTCACATTGAGAAGTTAGTTGATATTAATTTTTTTTTCTCCTTCAACTTAATATGCAGATTTATTTAATGGAGAATAGGGTTATTTACCAAAGTGCTGGGAAAATGTCTCTAGCAGCATCTAAAGAGAGCAGATCATATATGATACCATCTATTTAATTTTGATTTTGGCACTTGACTATCATACAGTAATAAAAAGTTAAACCACAATGAGTATTTAAAAGAATAAAATGCATAAATTATTTACAGGAAACTAAACAGACTATTGTTCTAAAAGCTCTGGTCTTCTTTTGTATGAACACACACTTCTAATGACTTGCATTAAAAAAAAAAGAAAAAAAGAGGCAGAGGGAGGAACGACTGAATTAAATGGCAGCAGTAAGGAATAGTACATGGAGAGCTCATTGCCATTTCTATTCCAGGTACATTTACATGTATTTATTTGCAATATTCTAGATTGTCCCCTGTGTTTTTCATACATAGAGAGTAGCCAAAAAGCCAAAAGCCAAGTAAAGCACAAGGAAGAAAGGGACTAACACACTTAAAGTTTCTGCTGACAAGAAGCAACTTTTCATAGTTCTCCTAAGTCCTGATCCACTTCTCTCTGTGCAGAACTGCTCTTTGGATTCTGACAAAAAAAATACACAAAATTAGAATGCAAACACCTGAAGAATCTGAGTTATTGGGGAACATCAAGACAGTCCTAGATGAAAAGACTTAGGCAGAGTAAATTTTATGCATTTCATCCTCTGAATGTTTCTTCAGTGTACAGAGTGTAAATTGTGCCTCTTTTTGACCATTTGAAGTAATGGAGATGCACAAAAATGAAGACTCTCAAGAGGAATTTTTCTCAGGCAGAAACAGTACCTACTGTTCAATCCTCCACTTGAGAGGTCCAAATCAAAGAACTTGAAATCAGATTAAAAATTCCTTTATTTTCAAGGGATTTTGTGACTGCTTAAAAGAGCACTGCAGCACTGCTACGCTCTTCTTATGCATTTTCAGAGTTGATGAAGTAAGACTTCTAAAATCCTTCCTGAACAGCCCATTTGCTGAGGTAGCTTGAGTTTATTAATAACCAAATATTTTAGATGAGAGTAAATTTCAGGTCCAGTTACTTCAGAGAAAGTACAGAAACAGATATTTGAACAGATATATTATGAGGAAAACTGAAAGGAAAAAATATTCAGATGTTGCAAATGGATGTTGGGATTATAATTTGGGCCACAGCAAAAGTAACATTCAGGCCTAGATTCTCTGAAAATCAAGGTGAGGACTCCTGCTTAAGTTTATACTCAAAGACTGCTTTATGGAAAAAAGTGTGTGAGCCTTCAGGCTCTTTTAGAAATATTCTCTCCATAGAAAAACATGTTCCTGTACAACTTGTACATATACTGAGAATTAATAATCAGGCCAAGAACTCAAAAATCCAACAACTGAAATAATAAATAATTTATAGTGCTTTTGATCTGATGCTCAATATAATAAATTGAGGTGAATCCATAGAATTAAATGAATATGGAGCAAATCCTATGTTAGAGAAAGGCTTCAGATAGGGCAGCCATCATTTAAAAAGATGGGATTGGTGAAACATTCTTTGTTAGATCAGCTCAGCATCTAAACTGAGAAAAAATAGAACTCTGTGTTTAAATAAAATTATAGTTGTGCAAGTACATATGATAGAAAGCAAAAAGGTACTTCCCGTACTTCAACACAATGAAATAAAATCAAGCAAGATAAACTTTAGCTTTGCTGGATGATAACCTCTTTTACAGAATATTCTATAGAGGAGTATTTGACAGATGATTTTTACATGAATACTTTCTCTTTATGTTGCAAGGTAAGGGATAAGCATAAGCTAATCAAAGCTACATTTAACTAGCAATTATTAAAGGAAAAAAAAAGGAATCATTTTTTTACGAATGAAATGGTCAGTGACACCTATTACTGTGCTCTCAGGACCAGACTGTTTTTCTTAAAAATGAATCTGCTCTTTGTGAGCCAGGAGCAATCATTATTTTCAGCAGATTTCAAGCCTCTATTGGAGAGAGAGAGCTTTTAACACTCCATAGAGACTTTACAGAAGAAAAGATTTTAATTAAAAAAAAACCCTACAGTTAAACTGAAGCTACATTAATTGACAGTGAGTAACCTTTGAATTATGGGGAAAACAGTAATTTCCTTTCTTATGATTCACTCAAGCTTTTCTTCCTAGTCAAATATGCCATGGTTGCATTCTTGTCCTTTGATTCAGGTTCATCAAAAATGCAAATGACTCCTGTAAAAATCAAGAATTTGCTAATTGCCTTTCCACAATGCATTATCTTTTTTATTTTAACAATGTGGCAGAAGCTCAGACCCACTGTAAAACTTCAATTTTTCATTAGGGACTTGAAACCATTTTTTGCTTTGTTTTTTGGGCGCAAAGAGGGTGATATTGCACTTCCCACTTGCTGTTTTATCTTCTCATTGACAATTTAGCTTGCTGACAGGAATGCATTACCTTCTGGCAGGAGTAACTGGCACAGAGCTCATTAACCTGGTGGCTGGTACCCGGGACCCTTTGGCCCAGACCATAACTGTGGACAGCTGTGAGCTCCTGGTGCCTGAGAGCAGCTCTGCAGAGCGAGTTCTTTGCTGCTGAAGACTTCAGTGATGAATTTTCAGCATGCAGATCTATTGAAACAGTGCCTGAGCAGCATCTGTTGTCTTCAGGCACCTAAATTATTTATATGTCTTTTTAATTACACTTTTCTTTTGAAATGTCCTATCTTTATATGCGATGTAGAAGTGAATATCTTTAACTGGTAACATTTAAATGTGGTTTTAATTTTCTCAGAGTCATTATTTCTCCAACTTTGCTCTCAGCTATACCCTGTGTAACTGCAAGTCAATTGTAACAGGAATTACCACAATAGTTGTTAAAGGGACACATCTACAGGAGTCTAGAGCAATACTTGTGAGCTAGAGTGCATGATTTATAATCAGTTGTCCATAAAATGAATATAATTATAAAATGACACTGTTTTGAGCAGTATTCTGATCTTGTATTCTTCTGACACCTTTTCCAAAGAGAATAATGATATGAATTCATAATTTTATATATTTCCTGGATAGGAAACACAGATCTAGATTCTGCTATCACGTCCAAAAAATGTCAATGAGTCTTCAGGAGCTGAGGTTGTCTTAGCCAACAAGTTTCTTGCTAGGTGATCATAAAATCACAGAATCATAGAACCGCAGAATGACCTGGGTTGGAAGAGATCTTAAAGATCATGTAGGTCCAACTCCCCTGCCATGGGAAGGGGCACCTTACATTAGACCAGGGTGCCCTCTTTGGATATACTTCTTACAGTGAAGGTTCTTAACATACATCAACAATTTAAAAAAAAATGCTACTCACTTTCTTGTGGGAGAGAAACCAAAATGAAGGTATGAAAACTTGTCTGTTGGTTTTACAGCTCTCAAGAGAAATGTGCTGTTTATCTTCATAGTAGACTTTTAGGAAGGAACTGGGAAAAATCTTACAATAGTCTTTAAATGATCTTTTAAATCTCACATGTGCACTAAATAGAATATATACATATTTTTAAAATGAAATGTGCCTTTCACAAATTTTCTTTGCAGACATTTTTGAAAGACATGTACATTGTTAAAATTGCATGATAGTGCAGATGAGTCATCTCCCCGTTTTGAGTCATTTAACCTCTCATTTTCATTACGAGCAATGTCTTTGTATTGCAGAAACTGGCCTTTTTTAGTTATGTTATGATGGCTTTAGCTTCTTTTGCTGTGTATAGAGGTATTTGCTCACATTTTCAAGTCTTGGCCACTAAACTCTGCAATTATCCTCAGCTTGTGTAGCTCAGTGGGACTGAATATTTTACTTCTTTGATATTGCATAGCTTACCTTGTATATAAAAATGGTCATGCAGTTTCTAATAATTGCATTGCATTTTGCAACAATCAGATCAAAACCTAGAACAGAAGGCAGGAATAATTTTGTAAAATTGTCGCTCTGTAATCTCATTAATCTTTCACAGGATTTTCTTCCTTCTGAGTTATTCTGAAGGAGCATCACTAACCCACACTACTTACCTGCTAAGATGGGGACAATCTGTAATTACACAGCGAAGAATACCTGGGCAGAAAATGTAAAGTAAATCAGCTTACAGAGAGTAGCATTCCTTGCTGAGCACAGAAGGAATGTGTCTGTTTTGTCCACTCAGAAAGAGGAAATTCATCCATTCTTGAGGAAGAGGCAGGAAAGGCATCTCAGCTGTGTGCAGCACACTGAACAGGGCAGATATTCCCAAGCCCAGATCCTGCCTTGCCTGATCTAGCAGCCAACAACCTTGTCTTGCAACCTTTCCCAAACAGATCATTAGGAACAGTAACCATTATTTGTGCCGGTGTGCATTTGGACTCCATAACTCTTATTTCTTCATTTACTTCTTTCACTTCACTGTTTATGCTGTGAGAACTCTAGAGTGGCATATTTTCAGCTTGGGCACTTATCCAAGACACATGCCATCTATCTTTGCATATGCTGGGCTGCTAATACTCAGTGAAAGCATTCCCTTAGTTTGTTTGTGAATTGCTTTATTTTCCAGTTTGGTCTTCTCCTCCCAGTACGGCACACCATGTTCACTGTAATTCAGACAACCCCGGGGTCCAATCACATTGATAGCACACACAATAAAACTGACAGGCCGACAAATGCTGACCTATCAAACACAGTGTGGCCAATGGCTCTATATATGCCAATCAATTGGATCAATGTGAAATGGTTCCATATATCTTTATTTTTTTTCTTCCATTGACCGATGTGCTACATCATGGGAGAGTAATGATGGAGGGTAAAATGAATTTTCATTGGCATATGTCATCTTGTATTGCTGTTTTAAATATTGAGGATATTTGTCAAAAGACATGCCTTGTCACAGATTTTGTCATTTATTTATCACTGATGATCTTAAAGGCAAATTTGAAACTGGAACATAATTTTCACAGTGAGGTTTACAGCCACAAGATCTTTTACATTAATTTTGACACATAAAACTCAGGAATACCCTGGACTTATGATGTATGATATAATATTTACATTAAAAATATGTTATTTCCTCATGGTTTCCATGTGAAGTCCAGCTTATTTCTTGAAATTCTCTCTATGTTATCCTATTTTATGGTAGTAGGCTTCTTGAAGAAGAAAGCAGGTTTGGTTTTAAAACTCTACTCAAGATGGTCATCTGACAATTTTAGAGTCATCTAATTCCTTTCCTGGACAGCAAGTGTTTTTAATAAAGAAGGATCATATAAAGAATATACACATTTACACAACCATGAAATCAGCAGGCAGTGAAAAATGTGTATTTCACTGTACTCTCCATGAAGCCCACTAGAAAGCTGTTCCTGGTGTCTGGATGAACACAATCCCATGCATGTTTTGCATGTGACATGATTCACCCACCTCACAGCATTTAAAGATTCCCATATATTCCTTGAATTGTCAGAAATCACTGGTCCAGCCATTCTATTGAAATGATAAAGTGCATGGTATTGAACAGGTAAATAACAACATTGCAGAGATCTGTGTCCTCTGGAGTGTATTTCCTACTAATATTGTCACCCCTCCAAGTTCACTACCTGACCAAGTGGCCAAAAAACCAATAATACCTCTGTATTTTTCTTCACCTGTGAATTTGTACAGCATGGTATCCAGCATTTCTGAAGTGGTTTTACCATGAAAATTATTATACACGTGTGAAATATTAGTCTTATAAACATCCACGTTGTGATTACTTTAGAAATGAAAACAAAATAACATGCACATATATAATTTCTTAATTCAGTGAGTTCTTTATTTTGAAATGAGCTTCAGTGTTGATAAGAGCATGAATAAACTGAAGTAGGAAAATCAATCACTCTCAGGATCATGCACGTATCTTCTATAAATGCTTCAAGAGGTGCAGCGCTATCAGATCTGATGATGCCAAGCATTCTTTCTGAAATTATATCTTGTTATTTAATTCATATGTCATGCTGAGTAAAATGGTATCATTTAGAAGAGTAAAAAGTTTCATTTAGTAATGGGAGCTAAGAAAAGATTTATCTACAAAATTAGTGCATGTTGCCTCAAAATGCTGCAGCAATGGAAAAAGAGAATAACATTCACGAGAAAAAAATATTTTAAATATGAAATTCACCCTATAAGGCTGAATTATAATCTTCACTGCACACAACTTCAAATCTTCCCCAGTTCAGTATTTAATACTTGAAAATTATGACCTTAAAATAAAGCCTGTTATGATCTTTTCTCAGTGACTCAAAACAGTCTTGTAAATTTTCTTGTGGGATGAATTCTCCACAACTCAGAGCAGATACTCCAAACATATTCAATTATAACTGTATGTTTGAATCCTAATGAAAAAAATTCTCAAATATATGATTGAACACTTTCATAGATAAATTATTTAACCATTTTTCTGAATAACCTCTCTACCAGAGATTCTTAGTATGATTAGGTCTCACCAGCATACAGAATTGATCCAAAATTCAATCAGTTTGTACCACAGGTTTACACCAAAGTTGCTTAGGTCTGATGACTAGAGGACAAATAATTTAATTATTTCAGTAAGAATAAGAGAGACAAATACCTAAAATGTATTTTTTTCCCAAAAGTTCAGTTTTATGTTGACAGCTTTTAACTCATTTTTTCCATTAAGGTTCTCTTCAGTTTTAACAGCTTTTGTCCTTTCATCTTAAACACATCCATTTGTGCTGGCAACAGCTGTACCTCTGTTTTAGAGAAAACAATTGGATAGAGTTAAAATGATGCCTCATTTCTCTTCTATTAACTCTAAAACCTCCACCATAGTGTAGGACTTACAATTCTTTTAAATTAATAGTGGTGGTTACATATACATAATACATATGTGCACACTTACTGGTTTTTTTGGGTTTGTTTTTTTTTTTTTGTTTCTCCTTTTCTAATTTCATCTGACAATAGAAAGCCTCTCTAAAGATAAATATACACATAGTATTTATAGCAAATTTTATCTAGGACAAGTCTTCCTAAATAGCCTAAATAAAAGAGAAGGTATAACAAGCAGATGAAGGAGGAAAAAGTCAAAAAGGAGAATTTAAGACTAAGCATAATAAATAGTGGTGATATTCCAGCAGTTGTTTATCTGTTGCACTTAGGTGATTTCTTGGGCTGACATTATGGGAATATTTAAAATGTTAAGAATTGAAAGAAACAGGATATATGGCTTTTTGCACAGGATTTTACCTACGTGAAATACACCTAATTTAAACATGTAAGACATAGTTGTTTACAGCTAGTGTAATCTAAAGGCCTTTACGCCCACTGGAGAGAGTAGAAATTCCAAGATATGATTCAGCAATTGTTGAATAATGTAACTATGGCATCTTTTATTTTGTGACAAATATAAAGATTGTTTTCAATTAATTTTAATATATTTTTATATATGTCACTGCAACAGTAGTCTCCTCCAAGTTTAAGAAAATCTCTTCTGCCCATCTGTCTTGTGCTATAAACTCAGCAGAGATATCCAGAATGTTTCCTAGTCATTGGTGAAGAAACCAAAAGTTTAGATCACCTCTGCTATGGAGAGAGGCTGAGAGCTGTGGGTTCTTCAGCTTCAAGAGTTGAAGACTCTGTGAAGACCTTTGTGAGGCCTTTCTTAAAGGAGATTTACAGGAAAAGATGGAGAGAGAACTTTGACTGAGCCTGTAGCTATAGGATGAGGACTAACAGTTTGTAACAGAAAGAGTTAATTCAGAGCAGTACTTTCAAATAATTCCTTTTATGATAAATATGCTGGGGCACTGGCACAGGATGTCCAGAGAAGCTCTGGCTGTGCCATTCCTGGAAGTGTCCAAGGCCAGGTTGAACAGGGCTTGGAGCAACCTGGGATAGTAGAAGGCAGTGGCAGGATGTGGAACTGGTTGAGCTTTAAGTCCTTTGGTCCTTTCCAATCAAAACCGTTCTCTGAAGCTCTGGTTCTATGAAAGTTAATGGTGCACAAGCTGTGAAATCACAACTGCCACTGTTTATAGCGATTAGTACCATGAAACATCGCTCAAAGAAAATAAATTATATTGCCTTAGAGGATTTTATTATTAACTGGTGACAAACCACCCTGGCAAGTCCTGTAATTTCAGATTTAAAAAACTTCCTTTATTCTTTGTTTGCTGACATCTACAGTTATATTGGTGCCACCATTAAAACAAAGCAGAATTACAGACAGCTCCCATTCACTGTGCCTGGGGTTGAAATAAAAGTGGCGTGTCACTTTTCAAGACCTGTAAAGTACTATGTCTACTTTAAATATGAAATGTAGTTGTCTTGAAACCTTTTTAGTTAGTTCCACAAAAGACTCATGAAATAACACTTCAGAGCACCTCTTGTGTGAACAAATGGCAGTTTGTGAACTATGTAGAGGATATTTCATGACAGCAGATGGTATTTGAATGTTAGATTTACATCCTTGTGTATTAGATGAAATTTTGGGGTTAATTAATATATTCTACCCAAAAGTCTGTAAATATTCCAAATACAAGAATCCTTAATTTGATCTAATTCACCATCTTTTCAGGTTATATATTATACTTCACAGCAATCAACATATTTCTCATATAAATATTGCCAGAAGCTAAAATGTTAATTTTACACTTTCCCAGCTAATCAGGAAAAAAAATAACATGTTTCTACTTGATTTAACTTGAAATGTAATTTCACAATCTTTGACTTTTTCCTAATATTTTTCCTCAAACCCTGTCTTTTTTTAACAGGAAATATAATACGTAAATTAAACTGATTGTATGTGATATATGTGCTGCCTTCTTAACTGAGAAAGACTGTGTCACACAAATTATAATGGACTTCTGGTTGCATTCAGTGTACAATTTGTATGTCCTACAGAATCCTAAAGGAAGATGTGTTTGTTTATCTGTGGTGCCCCAATAAATGTATTTTAATATTCATTTTAGGGACACAGTATATGTTTTTGTAGCAGTACTGTCAGTAAACAGAGACAAGTTTGTGTTTTTTAAGTTGTGCATGAATAGATTTTCATTCTGTCCCTTTGATCCAACCCGAACATCACACGTTAAATGAGGTTGAGAGACAGAGGTTCAAATAGGGCATTATGGCAGTGCAGAAATAAATGGTCTGCAGCTTTGGGATGTAAATATACGTGTGTGTGTGTTTATGTTTATATGTTCATGTGTGTCTCTGCGAACAATTATGTGCATGATTGTGTATATAAGCACCATTTTTCACCCTGTGTTTAACATTTATGTATGAAATGCAGAATTAGGCAGGTAAAACCATGATTTATTGTTGGATGATGCCACTAGCTGCTTATTCAGTATTCATCATTGCACGCAGTGCAAATTCAACCACAAGATTTATGCTAAGGAAAAACTTCAGATAACTAATGGAATGCTTAGTTCTGTCTACATTTCTCAAAGGTAAAAAAAAAATAGAGAAAAGATAAACAGCATTTCTCTTTGAGTTACTTATATGCAACGTTCCTCTCCCATAGTTATTTCAGCAATAGTTATTTTAAAAGTAGTTAAAATGAATGACACTTTTTTATTTGATTCTGGGTGAAACTCAAGCCTTTGTCACCCAAAGTTCCATGACAGCTTTTAGGAAATATGGAACTGTGGTAGGGGTAAGAAATAAGCATTGTCTCCCACTAGCAACCCTCCTCTTTTGTCTAGATAGGTGTTTTATGTGCCTTAAGCATTACATGGGTATAGTTGGGGGAAAAAAACCCAGCTCTTCTGAAGAACTGTGAGATACCATTAATTCCTAGGCAAGTAGTGGAAATTCAGCTCCTTGCTGGTGTCTAGGGTGCAGTTCCTTTGTGACTTCAAGGCATTAAAGAAATCATAAGTAATGTTCACACAAGAGAATGTTGTTGAAATGAAAGGGAAGTGTGATGATATTATCAAATAAAATGAGCTACAAAATTCTGAATTAAATTATCCACAGAAGAAGCTTGAATAGACTTTTTGAGCAATTAGCTTGGGTAAAGGCGAGGATCAGTGCAGGATTAGTGGTTTAATGTTTTTGTAACCCCTGAGTCACTGCACCCTCATCATAAGTCTATTATAATGAGAGACATGAAGTTTATTAGCTGAGCTCAATCTGTAAATTGTTTCTTCCCAGAAATCACCCAGCCATTGGTGCTGGGCCAGATGGTGACTCTCAATTTTTGGCAGTGCTCTGAGCTTCAGTGTGTTGCTGTAATGTTTGTTGTGCTCAGATGGCTCATGCAACTAAATTCTAAATATTGAGTGTAAGCTGCTGCACCTGTTCTAAAGGTGAAGTTACCTGCTGCAGATTCTCCAGTCAAAACCTAGCAGTTGCAGGCAACTGTGACATTTGGAATGTTCAATCTGCCTCACTTGGGCACAAATATCTGCCTTATCAAACATCTGCACTCGAGCTGCTGAAATGAATGTTCACTTTAGGGCTGTGGGTAGGACCCAAGGACCACTTTAAACTGGCTTCAGTGAACATCAGATGGAGACCAGAAGACAGAAAACAAATTTGAAAGTCATTCAGCTCTAGGACTGAACACAGATGTCTATATGTAGGCAAAGACTAGAATTTCAGTGTCTCTCCCTAGTATAAGTATGAATTTCAGTGTGACAATAAATACTAAAAAAAATTAGAAAAAAATTTGTAAAGAACACATAAAGATGAACCAACTCACCCATTGAAACATTTGCATTTATATGTAATAGATTCATAATATTACACTACATCATGATGTCTTTGAACTTTTGACTGTTTTATGCAAACAGACCTCAAAAATAATCTATTTCCCCCTTACTAAGCCAAATGTCAGCTTCAAACTGCTATGCTGTACATATTTGACTGTACTGCATACATGGTTTTCTTAATTTTGCTCTTATTTATAGCTGGTAAATTACACTCAAGCTGTAATTTAAAAAAACAGGTAGGGTGGCAGCAGAGATACACCCACCTAAAATAAATAAATCCCCAGCTGCAGCTTGGAATATCATTACTTCAGCATTTTAATGGCCTACAAGTCTTTGTTAAAGAGTTTGGTCAGATCCTTCCCAGCTCCCCAAAACTCAGGAGCTTTATCACCAAAGCCAAGGAGTGCAGAAAGTCAGAACCTCCCTTTCAGAGGAATAACTTCAAAATTCCTGATGGTTACTGCTGATCCTGCTGTTTATTAAGGAAACCTGCCTTTGCTTGCTGCCCCTAAATGATTTTCTATCTGACTAATAGCAGCTTCAGCTCTTTTAGAAAAAAAAAAAAATATCGTGGATGATAGCAGGGAAGCGTGTAGGTCTATTAGGAAGGAAAATCCTGAGGTAAAGGTGACAGCTTTACGACACCAGCCCCTGCTTTATTTACAGTAACTCATTTTGTATCTAGTGTTTCATATTGGTGAAGCCAAGGGCTGGAGCTGTTTGTTATTTACACCAACCCCGTGAGGGGGAGGGTGGTATCCAAGGGGGCAGAAAATAGGTCTGCTGATTAGAACAGTAAATTAGGGGAAGGCAGAAAGACAGAGGAGAATAACTGGATTCCACAGACATGCATAAACATTTCATGTTGTTTGCTACTTGTTACTTGGCTTCCCTATAAACTGTGAGCCAGAAGTCTTTAAGGTAATAATAAAGCTTCCCTCCTCATCCCTCCCTGAGTTATTTATCTCTCTGGTTTGTCAGACCTTCTGTTTGTCTGACCTCTGCTACGGTTAAAAAACAAGAAGTTGTTTAGTTCAGGGTGTTGAAACTGCCAAGGAGGCAAAACTATCCTCTGTACAGCTGCATAAGCACTTGTTTTTGATCTAGGTGAAAAGGAAACCCATATGTGGGAGGTAAATTTATCTTTTCCTTCTTCCATACTGGATTTAGCTCTCCAAAAAGTGCCCTGAGGATCACTGGTCTCCATGCACCAGTTCAGAGACCATCACAGAGCGGTCTTCCTGAGCTGTGAGTTCTCAGGGTATTTTACAAAGTTCTGCCTTCTTTCATGATAGATTTTATCTATATTGTGTCAGCTTCAATAAAAAAGTTAAAAAACTGAGATTGTCAGCTGTGCAAACAGATTAACCAATTACCAAGACGACATGCAAGTCTTGTAGCATATTTAGTTTCTTCAAAAGTTTTGTTTCTCAAAACACTTATTTATTTCATATATAAATGTCACAAATGTATTGCACAGATTTCACTATTTATTCTTTAAATATATAGTTTAATAGCAGTGTCTCTAAATATCTAAATATCTGAAAATCTCCAGAATAGCTTTTGGTTTGATGTGATTTTCAACCTTGTATCTTTCTGCTAACTCAAAATTATACTAAGAGAATTCACTGAGGATTGCTAAATTTTTGCAAATTAGCAGATTATACCCAATTTTGGCAATTCACATGAGCATAATTTTGTCTTTAGACATACAAATAGCCTCATTGTCTTTAAAGTAAAGCAAGTGCTCCAGTTTCAACTTCAAAAGCATATATGATTAGAGGTAGCAACGAACATGCTTTATGAAATTATACATTTTGATATACTGATGGCAACTAGAATTTTGTTTAATTCACTTCTGTTATTTGCTCTTTTTTGCACGATTTCTGCTTTCTTGACTTTTTGTGTCTTCTTTATGGACATCTTTGACAATTTTAAAAGCATTTAAAGATCTCACTTGAAGTTATTTTTCAAATGTTATATCACAGTAAGGAGAAAACTTTTGCCAAATGCTTTTGAAAAGGTGAATTTATCACAAAGGAAATAAGGCAAATTCACATGAACAGCCACTGGTGCTGTGACCAGTGAGTTTCCTAAGCTCTGACAGGGTCAGGTTTCTAACAAATTGCATCATTCTGATGAGAAACTGGAATGTGAAACCATTTTGTAGGTGTCTTTTCTTTTTTCCCACAGAAAATACTGGTGCATCTCTTTCTTTCTCTCTCTCTCTGTCCCTCTCTCTCTCCCCCCACCGCCTCTCTCTTCATCTATTTATCTATCTGTGTGTATATATATATTTGTATCGATTCTCTCACTGGAAAACTTCTGAGGAAAAATAAAATCTGCTGAATGAAATATCCTAGTTGAGAATAAATGCCTCCTGAATGCTACTGACAGCTCTTGTTCTGGCTTGGTCATTAGGTGAAATCAGTCAATTTGCAATTGGCAGCAAATAATTTGAACATGGCCCATGTACTCTATATTTACTTGGGTTTTATCTATGCACAGATTTGAAGAGCATGTATGATTGTAACTCTTTTTTTATGTCTTGGCTAACTGAGTTAGATGAATTCTAGATCTGAGTGTTTATAAAAATTTCTTTCTCTGCAAGAAAAGATATTTTTCCATTTAAAAAATAATCAGGAGTTGATTTTTTATACTAAAAAAAATTCAAACAGAAAGTTGTGTTTAATATCTCTTCTTTCTTTCCCCCTTTATAAAAACATCAAAGTTTTGAGGCATGAAATTATACATGCACCAAAGGAAAGTTATAGGTAATAATTGTATTCATTTGCAAAACATAAAGGCAAATAACCACAGTTATATGTGGATATAAGATAAATTTCAGCCTAAATAGAAAGGTTTGCCTCTTATTTTTCAGAGTCACAATTTCACTCATTATGGTTTATTCTGAAGATATTTAAATACTCCTGCTGAAGGGCATTGTGGAAAGAGCAGTGCACAAGTAAAAAATTAAATTAAATGCCAACTAATATCAATGGAGAAGCTCACAGTAATTTCTGTGTATCTTGGTTTATATACTTCAAAACCTTTGTGCAAGGATCTCTCAAAGGAAGAAGCCCTTTTTTCAAAGGTTCCAAGACCTACAATGCATGCCATGTAAAACTGAAGTAAAACCTATAGTGAAAGACATACTGCAGAAGAGAAAAATAGATTTCCACAAATGGACAGAGATAATTCGTTCTGTGCTTTAGGTGACTGCTGCAGAATATATATTCCCTGAATCAGAAACAGAGAGAAATGCAAAAAGCAGATTGTTCAATGGATTGGATTTGGACAGATACTGGCACTGAAATGATGTTCAGGTAATGGAATGCAATGACCTCATAGTTGAATGTTAGAAACCAGGCTTAATGTCCAGACCTTTTTTGCTTACTTCCTTTTGATTGAGTGACTTTATTTTCCAGTTATAAATACTTGCCATTCAGCCAAAGACTTTGCTGACTAAAACACTGATGACTGATGAGTCATTCTGTCACATCTATATCACTGTACCTTTGAAAAAGTCCTGATTCTCCCCTTTTCTGGTAACTGAGCTGAGTCATTTCTGAATCAGCATAGCACAATGTCATCACACCGTTAGCATGCAGAGTACTTCAATATCATCTTAATCACTGAACCCCTAAAAGTCCTCCTAAGTCCTTTACATATACATATATACTTAAGGAAACACTTCCAGTTGTTGTAACCTAAATATGTGTGGGGTTTTTTGTGCTTAAGGTAGTCATAAGCTTATCAGGGTCTAAAAAAGTTTCTCTATGGTTTTCAGCTGCCAAATCATGATTTTTAGGGAGATGAGTTATGATGCCTCTGCACCACCAAGACAAAATTTTGGTATTATAATTACTGTAGAGACTGGGAAAACATAAATCCTAGTCCTATGATGGAGTAGATGAAGTAAATCTCCTGACCCTGGGGAAAAATTATTTTTGCTAAGGAGATCTGATTACAGAACAAGTTTCCACAGCAATTAGGAAAATCAAGAAATGGCTACATATATCTGTCTTTTATGGCCTTTTATGAATAAGTTAATTTTAATTCGAAGGATTTTTTTTTCAAAGTTCAAAAATGCTTTTTATTTATCTATCTCATCCCAATATATTTTGTAACAATTGAAATTTCAGAAATCCTGAGTGTTTACTGCAATTTGCATTGCCTCTAATGTACATTGCAAGACTTGTTAAGTAAGGTCACCATGCTTGTTTGGGGAGAGTGGGAAGATTTGGGAGGTTGTTTCAGTTTGGCTTGGTCAGTTGGTTGTTTGGTTGGGGTTTTTTACCTGCTGCTGGTTTTTCATGGAGAGGTCTAGGGTCACCAAATAGGGCTCCTGCCAGCCATCAAGTGAAGGTGATGTACAGCACCATAAACCCCTGAGACTGCTGGTTCACACCAGAATAAATGACACCAAGGGCAGAGAGTGCATTATGAAATACACAAAAGTGAGCTTAGCCCAGAAGAATGAGAGACTGAAACTCAGCCTATTCTGGGGCCTAAGTGTTCCTGGGTCATGAGTAATTTCCTTCCAGCTGTAGGGGAAAAAAAAAAAAAAGCCCAAAAAAAACCAAAAAAAAACCAAACAGAAAAAAACCAATATTGTCTTTCCATGTTGCTGGTATTGAGAACTTTAACATTTCTTATTCACACTGAGGATACACTACTGAATCAGGTAACGTAGGTTTTCTCTGTGAAATTACAACCAACCCTCTAGAACTTTTTTATGTGCTTTGCAGCTTTCTGACCTTTTCAGTGGCACACTAATGCTGTAATAAATCACCTCTTTTAGTGCCTGAAGGGCTACCTTTCACCCCCAAACCTGTCTGGCAACTGTGCCTGCTGTCAATATATCACCATATAATATAGTGTGTACATGTGTCAAGCCATATGAGTGTGCTTTTGGAAGATGTCAATTTCCAGCCAAGCTTGTACTGAGAGAGCAGGAAGAGGACGAGAGGCCTCATTTCACTTTTTCATCCTTGTTCTTTCTAGGCTTTTGATCTCTATCACTAACTTGAATGTCTCGTGCAAAATGCTTGGTCTCATGCCGCCTGCCTCCTTTCATCCACGTAATTTCATGTTGAAGGGATTGGTTAAGATTGTTCTTAAAAATTTCATGGTTTTACCAGCTTGTTTTTAGATGAGCAGTTAAGGAATGCATTCATAGCCAAATCTTGCTGGCGATGTGGCAATCCCGTAGATCTCAGAGCTTCCTGTCCCTGTTGGTGTTGCCTTGGTTTTCTTGCAGGTTTGGAAAGTGAGGCAGAAAAGATGCTGGTGATAATCAAATGATAGAGAGCTGGTAGCAGTGTCAAAAGCTCAAAACACCTCTCCCCAGATTCACACAATCACATAAAATTTCCTCAGTTTTTCAGTGATTACTACGTAAAGTGAAAGTAACAGAAATCATAAGGGTCGGTATTGTCCTCTGAGATAGCTTATTATTTCTTGTTGTTTTGTCTCCATGTTACTGCTGTTTTCTGGATCTAGAAACTCTCTTCTTCCCAATTAACTTCAGACTCTGAAGTATTTAGATGTTAAGACACTATAGTCTTTTCCATATCCTTAAAATATTAAAGCTACTGTTTAGAACTGTAGGATGTCTATTACAGCATGGCTAAAATTTCAGGGCCAGCTTGGATGGGATTTTGAGATACCTGATCTAGTGGGAGATGTCCCTGCCCATGGCAGGAGGTTGGTCTTTGAAGCCCCTTTAAGCCCAAATTCTTCTCTGTTTCTATGAATATTGCTACCTCCATGATTTTTATTTTCCCTGCATAACCATATTCTGTATTTTCCTCATTTCCAGGCTTTCTCAATAGTTTGATTTGTTTTTTGGGGGACAGTTCATAATACCAGGCTTTTAGATTTGGGCATGTTCATGCATGGATGCAGGGGGAATAAACTGAGGAGCCTCACCCTTCTGAAAGAAATGCTTTCAGTACAGTAGCAAAGACATTAAGAACTCATGTTGGTGCAAGAGTTAATGTGGCAGGTTTGACTTTGTTGTGAAGTGTTGCCTAATTAGCTGAGAGAGAAAATATCTGAGATATGACAAGTAAAATATGTTGAGTGCAAAGTCACCTCAGCAGTGAGGAACACTTCTCCACTCATATAATGCAAATGATGTGGTATTTAGCTCCACTGAGATAAATAACTCCACTAAGAGAAATGTAAATTTAAATATACGAGTAGGAAACATATTATAGAGGACAACATTCTGGGAATAATCAAATGTTTTTGAGGAATCAAAATATTTATTGGGATTTTAACAATATTCTGGAGTCGGTTTTCTGACTTAAGGTGTATCTTCAGAAATGCTTCCTTCTTTATTAGTCTACTTCCTTTAAATATGATTTGACCACTATGGTTAACAGAAAAAAAATATGTCTGATATTGAAAGAAAGAATGAGAGAATTTCTGATAAAAATACAATATTTTAGATTTTGTTTACATTTTCATTTAAAAGGAAAGCCAGCATATTAAGCTACCTTAATACTGAAAAATGAAAAAAAAATTATGAAAGTGATAAATAATTGTCTATAAATTGTGTTAATTTATAGTAGAAGGATAAATATATGTAATTTATTATAAAATATATAACAGTTGTGTTAGTAAATCAGTTACATATTTTCAAAAAGGCTGATGCCATCAATCCAAACCAGTAAATTTTCCTTTATTTGGTACAGTTTCCTGTCTCGAATTTCATCTAAACCAATTTTCTCACAGTAAAGTATTTTTATTTCAATGCAAGGTGTATCAGCAGCAGGAAACAAGATCATAATTTGAATCATCAACAACACCCATCACTCTCTACAATTGCCTTGAGAGGAGGTTGGAACCAGGTGGAGGTCAATATCTTCTTCCAGGTAACAAGCAGCAGGACAGGAAGGAATGGCCTGAAGTTGTGCCAGAGAAGGCTTAGATTGAATATTAGGGAAAAAATTTCTTTACTAAAAGGTTTATAAAGCATTTGCACAGGCTGCCCAGGGCAGTGTTGGAGTCCCCGTCCCTGGAGGGATTTAAAAGCCATGCGGATGTGGCACTTGGGGACAAGGGTCAGTGGTGGCCTGGGCAGTGCTGGGGAATGGTTGGACTTGGAGGTCCTTTCCAACCTAAAGGATTCCGTGGTTCTATAAACTTTCAAAAAGACATCTGAATGCTTGAGAGAGGCACAAAATGTTATATATCACCACAGGCAGATAGGCACCTAAAGCCTGTTTAGTCAAAGGGAATTGGCTGCCAACGGTATCTGTGAATCTGGATGTTATCCTCAATTCACTATAACTGATACATTGAGAAAACCTGGCACTGGAAAGGAAAGAATGAATAAAAACCTCATCTCAGTTTTAACCCTGAATAAGATTTCTGTGAGGATTTAAATGGAAGAGTTGTGTCGTCTTCTTTGATGTGTCATCAATTTTCCAGACCATAGGTTTGATGTTCAGAAAAGTTGGTACCACATTACAGAGCAGCAGCTACTCTCTCCCACTCACGAGGAAATACAGCTGCTGTCACTGCCAATTCCTCACTGCTTGATGTATGGGGTGTAATTTTCACGTGGAAGGTAGCACAGCAGCTAACCACTAGTTTGTGTTAGGAAACCTGCAAACAACCTCAATTTGCCCCTACATGAAACAGCAGCAAACCAAGCCTGAGCATCTCAGGTTATCATTACAGGGAAACATGTCAACAGTTAAAAAAAAAAAAAGAATGGGAGGGAAATAAATGTGGCTGCTGAGAGGTTTTTCTTCCACTGAATGAAATTACTTTATCCTTTTTTGAAAGTGTTTTTCCCAGTGAAGTAATGATACTTGAGGCTGGTAGCAGCAAACCAGAGCCTGCTTGTATGAAGAACGACCCTATATTTCTCTTGTTTGCTGTATTCCCTTTGTAGAAATGAGATTTATCCATTGACTTTAATTGAAATGTGTCTATCTGCAATGGGTCAAGATCAGATCTATTCTTCTCTGAAATAATATGTGAAAATTGAGTCTTTCTAGTTTTATTTAATGTATTCTGCTATAAAAATCACATTATCCTGAAGCCTGCTTTAAAACCTATTTATGTCATTATATTTTGGATTGCTCACTAATGGAAGGCTTAAGTTGCCATTGGATTTGCTAACTGAAGAACAGTAGAAGACACATTAGGTTTTCTCTCTGATTTTAACTTGATGGAAGAAACACGGTGGGAAAATGCACTAATGGTAGCATTTACCAGCAGTAATTTCTGTTTATTAAGGCATCTTGTCAAGTCACATAAGCTAAGCAGGGTAGGGAATGTTCAGTATTTTTGTGGGAGAATCTCAGAGAAGGGATCAGGGATACACTACCAAGGAAATGGTTTGTAAGTGGTAGCAATCTACCTTATCATTATTGTCAATTTGTATCATATTATGATGATGTCTCTTATGTGGGCAGTAAGTGCAACTCTCATCTACTACCTTGTTTCCTTAACCACTAAATGGAATTTTTCACACAAATTTTACAATGCAGCGTGTTCTGCCCTCTGACCTGGAACTGAGTCTGGATGTAGATATTAATGTTAGTTAGAAGTCTTCAGTACAGCCATTTTTCACTAGAATGTGCTGATTCAGAAGACATGGAACTTTTCTGCCATGAGAGCACTGCTCCTGAATGGCATTTTCCTACAAGTTTCCCATGTCTAGGATGAATTTTTTTCACAATTTCTCCTTTCATCCTTCAGTCCATGCTGGGAAAACTGTAACCACTGCCTAGTATTTGTAATTTTTCTACTAATGACACCTTAAAGGAAAATAACGAGAACTTATATCTCTACATCTAATGATTATAGGAAAGATCAAGGTGAGAACTGCTTTGTGATTAGTGATTTTCATCTATTCATTCAAGATCATCCAAAACAAAAGATGCTTTTCTACCTTTTTTCCCACTCACCTTCTTCCTAATTCTTTATTTTACTCCTAGGGAACACGTTGTCTCAACACATAGGTTTCTGCATCAAGTCTTTCGTTTCATTCTGATGCAAGAGGAGTAATTAAAAAACTGAATATTTTCCAAAGAAAGCATCTGACTTTCTCTGTTACCACTAACTGCACCTCAACATATTTTGATTACAGTCTGCTCTTTACAGTGGTAGGAGAGTGGATAAGAAGGAGTTCCCTGTTTCTGCTCCAGCTGCCCTTGTAACTTGATTTTCTTTTTCTGTTTAAAATTTGCATGGGGTTTTGTGTGTTTGATTTTCATCCTAATAATACAGATTGAATTAAAAATACTTTTGATTTTAAGACTATTCCTTTCTGATACATGATATTCTTTTCAGGAGACTTCAGCTTCTATATGTGAAAATAACACCCAGCAATTTAGCAAAAAAAAGTATAAAAAACCAATGCTGTACCAGCATCCCAGCCTGTGAAGGAGATTGTGTTACAGAAAGCTTCTGTATTTTTCTAGTACACCAGAATGTGTTTAATACAGAAATAAAATTCCACTTACCTTCATTTCAGAGCTAATGCTCAATAAATAATACATTGTAAAACCTAAAAAATTAATAATTGCAGCTCACAGATCTTGCAGTGTTCACTCCTGAAACAAGTGGTAAAGCTTTTGGCCAATTCCTTAAAGGGTATGACAATGTAAAAATGGCTGTATTGGGCCACAACAAAGGTGTCTTGAGACTGATCTCCTGTCAGTGCTTCTAGTCTGTAATGGTGTTTGGGGAAGAACAAAGTAAAAGACATTAAAACTTCTGCTTAGAAATCCTCACATTCTCTGGAACTATGAAGATGAGTGCATTTTTGTGGGGTGAGATATTTGAGTTTACTGCAACCAGTTTTAAAAAATCAAAGTTTTTGATCTAGCTATACACTTTGCCATTTATACACACTTTGCCTCATGTCATGAGGCAATCATGCAAATAACTATAATCAATGTACAAAAATACCTTATTGCTAGAAAATTTGCTCTGTATCTCTAGGTACCTGCCCTTTACCCTTTAAATTTCATGAAGTACAGTAAAAAATACCCTGCATTTGACATCACTCTTCTTCTCACACATCTTTTTGACCCAAATGAATGCTCCTCAGACCCCATGACTCGTTTTGTTTTGTTCAGGTGACTAAACCTATCAGTTATTTATTCTAAAACATACTGTAATCTATATGTGTATAGATGTATAGCACGTGTAGATAAAACAAATGCAAAGAAAACCAAAGGAAATATCTTACATACTCCAATCACATAGTCCTTTGAAAAACTGTCACCTAGCTGATAGAGAAAAGGGTTCCTAGGAAATTTTAGGAAAACAAACTCAGAAATGCAACATATTTTGTTCAAAACCAAAAAGGCTGCAGATGGGCTGGCTGTGACTTCATTAATTGTATATGAAACTCGCTCAGGTTTTTCTGCTAACTCTCCCACCCCAAGATGATCATAAATCTAGGGCCATTTAAATTATCCTTGTGTTTTACAAAACAGTGGTTTCCATATGAAAGCTTCTTCCTGGAAAGCAAAATGTTTTATTAAGTTTTTGAGCTCTAAATATTTTAGGACACCAAACCTTCATTTCCAGAACTGATATTAGTTGTATATCTGATTATAGATGTGATCCTTATTAAAATGTCATACATTAAATTAGCCTTTACCTACCTGAAACTGAGAATAGAGGGGGAAAAATCTCCAAAAGACCATAACATTTCACTGACTCAATCATTTCATTTAAAAAACTCTTTAAAATCAGAGGTTTTTTCCATTTTCCATGTTTGAATCTTATTCCAGGCAGATCTTGTCCCCTCATATGATGTCTAAAAATATTTTCTAATCCATAGCCTAAATTAGTTCATGACTAATATTTCTCATTTGTTTCATAGCAAAATTTTTGTTTAATTTTAATACTTTTTACTTTTCTCATTCTTTCTGACTTTGAGTCATTAAAATTGCAGAAACTGAACACAGATGAAATCTTTCTCAGATTACTTTTAGAGAATATTGATTTTATTTTCTCTTCCTAATATACTTCATAATTATTGGTGTCTCCAAAAACTCAAAGTTACTGTGAGTGTTAATGCTGTTCATAGAGCTCATTAGACTATTGAAAAAACAAACAAACAAACCTGTCTTTACCCCTTACTATTCACAGAATAAGAGAATGAAAAAGTAGTTTGAGTTGGAAGGAACCCACAAGGATCTCTGAGTCCAGCTCCTGGCACTTCACAGGACCACCCCCAACAATCCCACCTTGTCCCTGAGAGCACTGTCCAAACGCTCCTGCAACTCTGTTGGGATTGGTGCTGTGCCCATTCCCTGGGGAGCCTGTTCCAGTGCCCAAGCACCCTCTGGGTGAAGAACCTTTCCTGCTATCCAAGCTAAGCCTCCCCTGACTCAGCCTCAGGCCATTCCCTGGGTGCTGTCCCTGTCCCCACAGAGCAGAGATCAGGGCCTGCCCCTCCTCTCCCCTCACCAGGAGCTGTGGCTGCACTGGGGTCTCCCCTCAGTCTCCTCCAGGCTGAACAGACCCAGCGCCCTCAGCCGCTCCTCACGCGGCTTCCCCTCAAGGCTCTTCACCATCTTTGTTGCCCTCCTTTGGAGGCTCTCACAGGTCTGAAGGCCTTTCTTGTACTGAGGCACCCAAAACTGCTGACATTATTGAAGGTGAGGCCGGCCCAGCCCAGAGCAGAGCGGGACAATCCCCTCCCTTGCCCGGCGGGTGATGCTGGGCCTGGTGCCCCCCAGGACAGGGATGTCCCTCCTGGCTGCCAGGGCACTGCTGACTCAAGTTCCACCAGGACCCCCAGGTCCCTTTCCATGGCACTGCTTTCCAGGATCTCATTCCCCAGTCTGTCTGCACATCCAGCGCTGCCCCAAACCAGGTGCAGAATCCAGAATTTGCCCTTGTTGAACTTCGCATGGTTGGTGTCTGTTGGTTAAGATTCAGTGGGGAATAACGGCAAATGATGATTTATCTGATGCGCCAATCTAAAACTTCATAGTTAGTTATAGCGATGTTTGTAATTTTCCATGCTAACAAAATAGAAGTAAACATTCCAGTCTTCAGGCATGAACTTTTGAAAAGACAATACATTTTAGGAGATGACTCCTAAGGTCTTGTGGCCATGAAACCACCTGAAAGACAAGAACTGTTCAAACTCTTTAATATTTCAGAAATAAAATAGTAGCAATATAATGCTTGCCTAGTTATTGAAGTAGTCTAATTTTGATAAAATATAATTTGTATATGTTTATTAATATGCGAATGTTTTATTAAATGATAAAATCGGGTATGTTCAACTTGCCCTTACCATGTTTTAGAAAGTTATTTAATGTTACATATAGACAGAGGCAGGATTGCACGTGAAATTTTAAAATGAAACATATTTATCTCTGCTTTTTCCATGACAATGTCTCCTCCTATGATGCACTATTTGTAGACTCTGTACTTTCTTTGCCACCTTCACTATTCTAGTGATATCTATGTGCTCTTCTATTTTTTCATGAATTTCATGAACTAATCCTCAAATCCACTGACTTTACCATATTATATTTTGTTTAGTGTCCATCTTCTACACTGGTCTCATTGAAACCTCAAAGTTTATAGAAAACACGAATTAAGGATCCACTGGAAGGGTGGATCTAAATTAAAATTATGTGAATCAACCCTATAGAATCACTGGTCTCTGAGATACAACTACTGTGGTAATTTTGTTAGAGTGTTTAAAGTGTAGGATTTTGTGATGAGGGTAAAGATTCTGTTGGAAACAGATTTATTATACCATCACACCATCACACAGAAGAGTGTCAATATGTGGAAGCTCTTGGGTGACTAAAGAGGGACAGCAAGCTCAGGATGAAATATTCACATCAGGGATACTATTAGCATAATAAATATTGTGTAAGCTTGCAATGTACTCTCCAACCTTGAAAAATAGTTGTAGGACGGATTTCAAAGTTTTTGGTATAAATAAAACTTAGAATAAATTAGAAGAAGAGTGGGATTCTATTCTATGTGCTTTCACAGCTGTAGGAGTATCAAAAATTTTTTCCTATTGGCTTTTGAGCCCACTCACACGTATATATTTTTAAGATTAATACTTTCTTTCGTTTAAATTTATTATTGCTGTACTGGTCAAAAGAATGCTTCAGAATAAATATGTGACCTCGGCCTTTTTCTAAGCATAGAATTTTCTACTCAGTGGTTAATAAAACAATTTTAAGAAGGATTTAGAATTATATTGAAAGTAGAAAACAGGACTAAATTTATTATTCAAAGAAAACATATATTTCTATGCCAGCATAGGTATAATGTACAGCTTTTTAGATAGTTAATGAACACTGTATGAGCATGTTTGGAAAAAAAATCTGAAGGATTTGATCTGAAGGATCTGAATCCCTCTCTTGTTTGAAAAAGATAGAAAAACTTTAAAGTTTCATAGTTACTCATGCATGTCAGGTTTACATTTGCTCAGCTGGGGCAACCTGCATTTGCTTAGCCACAGATGGATATAAAGAAGATGCTATTCATCTGAAACAATGATCCTTTTACTCATCGTAGCTTCTGTGTGATGTACATGTCTCATTTAAATGAAATGATCTTCACAGTGTCATAAAATATTCATTAAAAATTTTCAGACAACTTGCAATTCAAAATGTTTCACAATATCTGCTATGGATTAAAAGGGTTTTGCTTGGTTTGGTTTGGTTTTTTTAACCATTTCTTTACTGACATTGTTTTCACATGTATATGTATTTATTCAAGAATTAGTCTTACCAATTTATTCTATTTTAAAATCCTGCTTTAAAGCCACATTTTGTATTTTGTGTGTGGCATAAATCAGGGCCAAGGGTCCCTAATTTATAGACCTGTAAAAATCTGCTGTAGTATAATTTGGATTTCCAAAGGGAAAAATTCACAAAATATTCAATGACAGTTTGAATTTGTTAGGTGTGAGTGTTAATTTATATGGAAAAAAAAAGGTAATGGATGAGGAAAACCACGGGACCAAGAAGAATATTTTCAACACACAGCATGAAATACAAACACCATTTTTCTGTTAGTTTTTGAAATTAATTGACTCTGGGAATTGACTTTGGAGCTGATTTTAGTAGCAATGAAGAAGCCAGCATATTCCAGCTGAGGTAGGTGTCCTGCTGGGGAGCCCAGATAGGGCAGATCTAATTCCCAAGGCTCCAGCTGAGCTATGAGGTTTCATGCTAGTGATGATTGAAGGTCCTTCTCCCCTGGGAAGCACTCCACCAACTTTCAACCATCATTCAGAACTAATTTCTTCACATCCAGCAGCCAAGTCTGTGGAATGCCTGCTAAAACTGGACAAAGCTGTTGTTGCACATCAGGTGTTTGGAGACTTCTTTGTCCTTCATCCTCCTGGTATAAGGAACTTATTTTTTTGTAGCCACAAATAAGGTATTCCTTTCCCTTAGACAAAGTGACCAGCTATGCCTGCTCTGAAAATACTTTCTGCATTAATATGAAGTTAGGTATAGCAGAAAATACAGATTCTTATCTTAAGGAGCACGCTGAGGAAGATGGGTTGTGATTCCCACTACTTACCCACCAATTTCCTTAGCTTGCATTGTAATTCAATGCAAAATTCAACATCAATTCCTTCTGTACCCTGTTCCTATGAGAGAGTGTTAAATCCCTCTGTAGAGGTGACAAAGACCAAAAAGGCCAAAGAATTCCTTCTCCTGGTGATTAGCAGGAGCCTGTGACAAAGGGCTGTCAGGAAAGAAATTGTGGGGCAAAATGTATAAAGAAGGGAGCTTTTATTTATCATTTTCCCAAGGAGATGAGTGTAAGGCATTCTCACTTCATTACTTTGAGTGTTTCTCTTCACACCTTTCTCAAATTCTGTACCTCTCCGGATTAATTTTATATACAATCATAGAAACATAGAACCATTCAGACTGGAAAAGATCTCCAAGATCATCAGGTCCAGCCATTAACCCAGCACTGCAAAGGCCTCCACTAAACCATGTCCTCACACTCACATTCCTTCGGAACACTTCCACTTTTGCATGCCGCAGTAGAAAACTTGATATTTAATACAACATCATGCTTCCAAATTATTTCAGTCCTCTTGAATCCTGTGGATTTGATGAGGATATAAATGATGTATTTACTTGTGGCTGTCTTAGGTGAGAGGAAAAACATTTACCATGAGTTCTGCCTGTCCTCTGAGAATTTTTGTTTCAATTATAACTACAGATTTTGTGACGCAGGCATAGCTCCAAAAAGAAACAGAATGAGATCAGATGCAGAATAATTTGGGGTGTTTTTTAAAGAAAAAAAAATGCTTGGCAAGAGAAAATAGCAGGTAGTGAAGCAAATTGAATTAATTTGTGGTACAGAGACTCAGAAAGCTGGAAATGTGTAGGCACGAACCATATGAGCAGCATCTCTGCTAGCTGCCTTAGCTTCTAAGATCAAACTAGGCAGATCACATCAGGCATCAAATAATGAATTTGCTCTTCATAAACCACTAACAGCAATCAGATGGAGGTGGCTAAAAATCTGTCACGATTAAAAAAAAAATACAAACAAAACAGGTGTCTCTCCTGGAAATAAAAGTGTCAAACATGCATAGTGCTTAAACATAATGCATCTGAAAACATATAATACAGAAGACATGAGTGTGACTGTATGTTGATTTATTGCTCTATAATATATATGGACTGAATGAGCTTTTTCTTGCACAGTTACCTTCTCTGGGTATCTATGAATTTATAATGCTGCTTGTTAGCATTTATATTTGTCTACACTAAAGATGCAATAATTTATTAACATGCTAATAAATGTTTAATACTTCTTCTCTTTATCATTTTATAAAACTATCTCCCTAGCCTCTCTTTCTTGAAAATATGAGAAGGACAAGCATGAAACTAAAACAATGCTGTTTGAAAAGTTGATGTATTTATATGCAGATTTTTAAAATGTCTCACATCTTGCTCATAACCTCTGTCGTGCATGTTGTTGAAAGTAGCTGAGACATTCAAAACATGAGGCAAAATCTCATGTTGGATTTCAGGTGTTGTGACTGATACTTACATTTCAGGTAGGGTACTTTTAAAAAAATATCTCTATAATAGCTTTAGATGAATTTTAAAGTCAAAAAAAAAAAAAAGGAAAGAAAGTGGTTCAAAAGTCAAGCAGTATTTTAAAAGTTCTGTTTGACCCCCCTTTTTTCTCTTCTATTTAATTAGAATTCACATATTTAACTGTTGAAAGGCTTTTATTTACAACTGTCATTGTTTGAGAGATACAATTAATTTTCAAATTATTTAAAATTCAAACTCTTGAGGAAAAAAAACAACAAAGAAAATGCAACTTCCCATGTTCTTCTAATTGCTGATGATGTTACCATAGTCACTGAATGTCCAGGTTTACTTTTATGGCTTTTCAAGGCCAATGAACTTCAGATGTCATGTTGGACAGGATATGAAATTTTATGTCTTTCTATATAAATTGGAATTTCACTTCCAGCTTGCCACCTGTTCCAATTGGCAGAATGCAGTTTTCCTGAAGCCTCATGTAACTTTCCTAAAATTTCTGAAAGCAGTTAATATTCAGTCATAAAGCAGTCTCTTCAGAAGAAAGGTTTTCTGGGTTAAGGGAAGGCTTCATCTGTTGCAAAAAGTTTAATGAATTAGGAACCACTAAATACACCAGAAAGCAAATTAGGCACTCCAGTTTG
Source organism: Leptocoma aspasia (assembly GCA_013399835.1). Taxonomy (NCBI): domain Eukaryota; kingdom Metazoa; phylum Chordata; class Aves; order Passeriformes; family Nectariniidae; genus Leptocoma; species Leptocoma aspasia. The sequence continues at coordinate 124,463 of VXAX01003069.1, forward strand.
TGGCACTTTGTAGCACCGTGAAAACTTTTATGAATCAGTTTTGTAAATCATGTTTTATGTTTTTGTCATGGCAATTTTCATCTGTATGCAATATCAGATTAACGGTATTTACCAAGTGTTAAAAACATGTAAGATTTTAACACAGGAGTTGATAAAATGCAGTTTGAAAACAAAGAAATTAAGACAATTAAGGATATTTAATTCATATTTTTTCTTAATTTAGACATTAATTAGCAGACATAAAACAAAATTGTGCTCACAATCTGAGCTGATACTTGCATGAGTGAATTATCCATGTGTTCTTCTACCTGTTTCTATTTAATGGTGGTGACATAATAATTTTTTCTTCCCTCTCTCTTTTTCCTCTGCAGCAATGACAATGCAGTTCATTAGCCATCGGTTCCCTGACTACCATGACCCGACTATAGGTGAGTATAGGCTTTTCTCCCCTTCATCCATTTCAGTTTCTCTGCCTGCATGAGACTGAGAGACAGTGGGAAACTGCTCATAAAAGGCCCTTAGATAGAAGCAGGATTTGCAAACTTCAGAATCCACCTTAATTTTGTGATGACAATTGAGTTGTGTCATGGTCTTACCATAGATATTTCTTCCTAATGTTCTTTATAGAAAATCTCTTTCAAAAACTGCGTTCTGCAGTTGTAACTATTCATGCCTTGTAACTATTAATGCCGTGCATTTATAACTGCAGAATATGAAACAAAATTGCTAAAGAATGTGAAAACTCAAATCTGAAGTGGGGTTTGTTTGTCTGTTTTTTAAAGTTCTGTTATTTTAGTGCTATTTCCCAGTATTAAAGTCTTAGCAACCATCTCTAGGAACATCGGATCACTACTCAATTTAATAGAGTTGTGCTGTGGGATTACACACTCTGCTAACTTTGTTGGGTTTACCTACTTTATAAACTTTGACAATAACAGAAATTCACACATATCTACTTTACACTTTATGACAATGCATATTTTTATCTGAAATAAACTTCAAATGCTGAGTGACTGTCAGAACTACATATTTATTTATTTATTTAAGAGTGCCTTTATTATTTTGTTTTACTTATACTTGCATTTATACACACTATCCATCTGCAATATTTAATTATAACAAGGAAAAGATGGCAGAATCTGGGTCCAATAAGTGAAGAAGGCACTAAAACCATCCACATTTACAAAGATTTCTTTGAGGGAAAAAAGAAATCAATTCCTCTCAGCCAAAAAATTTTTTGTTTTCTTTGAAATTTTCAAGTATTTTGAACTCACCTTTAACTTCTATAAAATTACTGTATTGCTATACAGAGCAGACAATGACAGCTTTTCTTTGTATTTATTATTTCTATAGTATTCCACATTTCCTGGATTTTAAGTCTTGGTAAATGGTTTTAACTTTAATAATGAAAAAATGTATAAACTCTTCATGTCACTAGTAATTTTATAGCTGTTTAAAAAATTGTGAAACACCAGTGGAATGTGTCAGCTCTAAAGAAGGCAAAACTACTCTGGAATTGCTATAAATTCATTTGCTGTTCTCAGGAAGAAAAATGAAATAATGAAATCTAATTGGAAAAGAGGAACATTATTAGTTATCGACATCACTAAGTTATGTACATACATCCATCGTGATTATTAGTTATCCACCTGCCATCAGTATCTATTCCTATATTGTATCTCATCATAATCTTAACTTATTGGTCTCTAGACACCACCACAATATGAATAATAGACAGCCATAAAGAGAGGGAAAGCTTATGATGCATTCCAAGTACATACTGCAGGAATGCCCTGAGGACTTGGTCAGGATGAAGGTCTCCTTGGGTGAGAAAATGTTTCTACTCAGTAAAACCAACACTAAAGAAGAGGAGAGAGGGTAAAAGTGAGCAGGGAATTATTGAATTCCATCTCACCCAGCTGGCTAGACACAGAACTGGAAGTACCAGTTTTTCTCTTCAGCACTTCTTTTTCTCAGAACATGATGAGGACATCCTGAAAAAGTCTTATTAACTATCTGGGCTCTAAAACACATACTAAACAGAAGAGAATGATCTTGGGCTAAGTATGTATGTTTTTACTTAGGTAAATTTGTGGTATGAGCCCTTAAAATTGACAAAAAAACAAGTAGAAGGAATCACTTGCTGTCACATCTATAATAACAAAACACATACTTTTCAAATGACAGCCCATTGAAAAGTTTATACTGTTGAGATGGTTTTTGCTACTTTTAAGCTATGGGTCTCAACTCACAGAATTAATCTCATGTTTAGTTACACATGCACTGGCAAGGATATTTTTACGATTTAGACCATCAGCCTAAAAAATAAGGGGATCCAAACTGAGCACTTCCAGGGCCAAGACTATGCTGATGTCAGGAGATACCAGAGGAAGGCTATTTCTCTAAAGTCATGAGGAGACAGACACTGATGCTTTGTCTCATGGGGAAGTTATCATCTAAGGCCAGAGCAGTGATGTCTGCAGCCAGTTTTGTTTCTCACTGTAACCCAGCAGCAGATGATGCAGAAATTACAAAAAAACAGGGCACATATGAAATCTACATTCAAGCTGGCTGAGTGACAAAGCAGAAAAATAAATACAGTTTTTCTTCTCTCTCTAAGATGCCTGATCTCTCTGGATATCAATTTATTGCCTTTCCCTTATGCCATACATTTCAGGCCACTTCAATTCCTCAGCAATTTTTATCTTGTTTGTGGAACCTATGGGTTGGCCTGAACTTTTATGGGCACCTGGCCTCACTTTTTTTGTGTACTTCTTTGGAAATATCTAGTTCTGTGTACCTGCTCTTTTATTTCTCTGGGCATTTTTAAGGAACAAAGGTTTCTGTGGAGGTCACTGAATGGGTGATATTTTACGGAAAAAAAAGTTCTATAGTGTGTTTAAACGATAATCCACAGATTCCCAGTGTTAACCAAACTCTTGAGACTACAGTTCTCCAGCTGAGCATTAAGATAAGGTGGATTGTCTCACTTGTTTGACATGTACATAAGAGTCTAATAAATACCTACCCAATTTTTTTCTGTTGTTCTTGCACTACCTATTACATTTTCTTTGTTTTCTATGATATGACATTGTGGTTGCAGTGACCATGATGCTTAACTGTGTAAAATCAGCCAAGATTTAAAGAGGGAGTGTTGACAGAATTTATGCTGTACCTCCTTGCACTTGATGGGACTTTTTCTAATTAATTCTCCTAAAACAAATAGATGGGCATCAGATAGTGAAATAGAGGGACCATTGTAAATAGCATCATTGTCCCTGAAATCTCAGAAGTCTATCACTTTCAGTTTTAAGGGCAAGTTGTTGATGACCCTGGGGCTACCAAAATATCAATAACCACTTTGTCATTTTTAACTTTTCATTGTCCACTTTAAGCATTGGCATGGAAGTGGAACAATAATTTCAGCTGGTTTTCATTTCTGTAGATTCCTGTGAAATAATTTGTTATACATACATATACTTCAAGTGTGTTAATTTTGATCTTGAAAGGGCTATGCAAATAGATTTAGATATATTTACATATTTTTTCTCTATATATTTATGATTTATGAAAGGAATACCTAGACTTTTGAAGAATTTAATGGATGTTGTGATGTCACAAAAGTGCAAGATTTTCTTAAAGAAGATTACTATAAATTTATTTGAAGGAAAAGGCTGAGGTTTTATTTGTTTGGTTGGTTGGTTTTTTTCCAGATGATGTTTGCTGGTTTTTGGTTTGGTTTTATAAGTACACAGAGAATTTTTGTTAAAATAAGAGTTTATAATTAAGAGTTATTTTATTTATTTGAAAAACTCCCTGTACATTGTGGAACAGATGTAAAGTGTCAAAATAAATTTGTATAATAAATGTTTCCTTCAGATGTAGGAAACCTTCTTTTATTTCATCTGATTCTCTTAGTTTGAAAAAGATAAGATTTTGAGAAACTTAAACTGCAGACATAATATATAGTGTGCATACACATAAATAAGTGTGCATACACATAAATACAGAAATAGATGTGTCAGTATCCATTTAAAATATAGAGTAAACATTGATTAAAAAGTTAAATGCTACCTGAATTGCTAATTTTGATGCTGTCACTTTGAGTTTAATGCCACTTCAAGATCAAATGGGTATAATGGCCATATTTTAGGTTTGCTACAAGCATTAGAGCTCAAAATTTTGAGACAGAAGCATAGTACTTTTGTAAGTAAAGGGGGAGAGGAAGGGTAAAATTAGGCTGTATGTAAGAAACAATCAGAGCTTAGCACTTTGTGAAAATAAAATTATTTTAGCACACTTTTTTTAATTGTAGTCAACAATGGGCATAAATTCCAAATGGCAGTGGATGTGATAATTTTCTGGAACAAATGGCTAAGAGCAATTTACAGTCTGCACAGTCTTTGGCAACATCGCAGAGAGTTAATGCAAGTGGAGTGTCAGGAAAGGAAACACGACATAGAGAAGCAATCTGGACAGGATCCAAGATGCTCGTTAGCCATGTGACTAATCTTGAAATGAATACATAATGCAAACGAGATGCGAGAGCAGCTTCCTGTTTTGGTGAGATATCACTGCATGAGATTGTGTCAAATGAGCAGTTGAGGGCATTAAGGCTGTGTCAGTGTCAAACTCTAATTGAAATGGGTGTGGGACGGAAAGCACTCTAGCATTGAGCACATGAATTTCCATGAGGTTTCCTAACGAAGTGATGCATTCACCAATGCATCAAATAAAATGCATTTACTCATCTTTAATAAGATGTTGGAAGCGTGGGGGTGAATTTCAGACAAAAAAAAAAGTGTAAAATGTAGCTGGAAATATTCTAGGTTTATATAATGCGTACCAAAAAAAGTCAGTGATATAAAGGTTATATCTGTTTTGAAGGTACAATAGTGAAAAAGGATAAAGCAAAGGAAATTCAAACTCATTAAAAATTAAAGAAGACAAAGGTGGAACACATCTGCTAGATCTGGGGAGAGGCATCTTACCACAAAAGTTCTATTCATATTTATATTTAGGGTACAAAAAGTTAGTAGAACATTTCTGCTCTTACATAAAACATGAATGCATGTGTAGACCATCCCTTTTTCTTTCATTCATCATTCTCCATATATTTACTGGTCTTATCTGAGATGGGATAAAAAATTGATATAAAATGATCAATTTGTCTCCAAGGACTGTCTCCCAAGGGTATTCACACTGATTATGTAGACGTAGCAATATTGCCTCTGTTTTCTATATTCATCATTGTTCAAAACAAGAAATGAAGATTGTACAAGAATACTGGTGCATGCCTTTGAATCACATTCTTAAACTTGTGTTTTTATTTTTCATTTTGCAGTCTGTTGGTATTATTTGCATTATTAAGAGATTAATAATCACTTTTGGTGTAGAGCATTTTGACTCAGGTATATCAAAAAGTGCTGAGATTATGGCTGCTTTGCACATTTAGACATCCAGATTATAATGTCTGCACATGAATCATGTATTTTGGTTCCAATTATGTGAGATTCAGGGAGATTTAGGAATGGAGATTCAGTTCTTTGCTCACTTCCACTTCCTTTATCACAGCTTGTGGGAGCCATTTGAGATCCTCTGGAGCGTGTCCAGAGAAGGGAACAGAGATGGTCTGGAGCACAAGTTTGAGAAGTGACCAAGGGAGATGTGGGGGCTTAGCCTGGAGAAAAGGAGGCTCAGGGGGGACCTTGTGGCTCTGCACAACTCCCTGACAGAGGGGACAGCCAAGGGGGGGTCTCCTCCCAGGGAACAGGCACAGGACAAAAGGAAATGGCCTCAACTTGCTCCAGAGAAGGTTTACATTGGATAAATATTTTTTTTTCCCCTGAAAGGGTATTAAGCAGTGGCACAGGCTGCCAGGGCAGTCATCAGCTCCCATCCCTAGAGGGATTTAAAAGCCCTGTAGGTGTGGCACTTGGGGACATGGGTTAGTGGGTGGGCTGGACAGTGCTGGGTTAACAGTTTGACTCGGTGATTTCAGGGCTCTTTTCCAGCCTAAAATGTTCTGTGAAGGATTCTGTGCCCTGAAGTCCTGCTTTGGTTCAGGATCCCGACCCAGGAGGCTGTAGATCTTCCAGAAGTTGTGTGTGGCTGATATCTGTCCCTCTGTGAGTGTGACACAGGATCTATGGATCACCAGAGCCCTTCTAGTCCAGTGAATGAAAACCAGAAAATATTCCCAAGAACATAGCAAACATCAAGACTGCAGTATGTGCAACTAGATAGCATCCACACTTCAGAGTAAGGAGCTTTTAGCTACCTACCTTGCATATAGACACATGCTTTGTAGGTTTCTAAATCTAGATGCCTGAAGATGAATTGTGGTGCCTTCTCTGACAGGTTGTCAGAAGGAGAACCTTCACAAATCACTGTGATACCTCTCAGAGTGTCTGGATAGGACAAAATGAACAGTGAGATTTGCTGTGCACAATCCTTGCTAAGGTGGCAAAAGAGAGGAGCACATTGTCATGTGTCTGGCAGTGCAGGTTCTTCCATAGTAAGAGAAAAATAAGCCATGCATAGAAAAGTACGGAGTAGCATCAAGAAATTAAGAATGGGAAAAGTGCCCAAACTGCTCAGTTAGATTTCAAGGAGGCAATAACACACCTTCTGCTTAGCGTTACTATTTCATCCTACTATGAAAGAAAATACAAATTATTTGAAAGTACAGAGAGGGGAGACCGGAAAATCACAGAAGATTTTTCTCTCTCTGGTGGAAACAATTTGACTTGAAAACCAAAAATAATCCTATTTCTCTTTGAGATATTTCTTTTTAAAAGGCAATATTTTCCCTCTAAAGTGCACAATAACTATAGTTGGATAATCTCTCAACATTTCAGCATATGTTTGTCTTAGATGAAGTTTCAGATCATGATGAAATTTGATTCTTTCTGTTGAGAACTTTTTTCTTGTTAAAGGGCTAGTCTGGTCCTATTCTGAACATGCTACGTTACTCAGATACATGATCACCTGCTCTAATGTTAAACTTTCTTTGAACTTTTCTTTCATAAGACAGCTATTCAGTCCTACATTGTTTTCAGACTTCATGCAAGAAATTATCAAACATTCATATCAAGTTGCATTTTTCTGTCTGTACTTAAGGGTAATCACCCCTAAAATCCTGGTCATAATCTTAATGTCTGACATTCAGGTTTTCTTACAAACATGACTCATGGAATTATTTTGAGGGCTGTTTACATCAGGTGACAGTTCTTTTTCGACTAACATTTTCAAACACCAGGGAAACATTGCTTAATCTAATAATTTTATTTTAGTAATGTCTCTGATACAAAAAATATCAGAGAAGCAAATGCAGTGTCTTTTTACAGAGTAGGTACCCCAGAGGGCAGATTCTCCAGTCATCATCTCCCCTCTCAAATCACCAAACACCTCCTCAAAGCCTGGATGTTGGTCAGAACACCTTGAACAGAATTTTGGCTTGCACTTTAGCCTTGGTAATGCAGTGGTCTGCCCTTAGAAAACTGAACACTGCAGTTCTGCTGGCAGATTCACCTCAGGCACAGCAGTGCCAGAAAGCAGCTACAGCTATGAGCCCCTGCTTCACCATGCTGTGAAGTCTCAGAGGAGGAAATAGTGTAGAGATCAAGTGTAGACCTATCTATCTAGAGCTATTAATATTATAACATATTAATATACAAGGATATTAGTATGTGTATGTAGCTATTAATACCTGGAGCTATTCTTTACCCTAAAGCATGGGCAAGGAATGATGCATGAGCTATCACCTGCTAGGAGCAGACACTGGAGACTCTGAAACAGTCTGTAGTTTTGTGAGATGAAATAAGCCAAATATTAAAACTCATTTGTGAAGAAATCCCACCTTTTATCTCTGCCCTTTTCCCAGCCTCACTGGCTCTCTGGCATTCACTGAACAGTTTTTCAAGCTGATTCAGTAGTATTCCAAAAGAAAACTAAGCCACTCCAACATAGAATAGCTGCCTAATAGGTTACTGAGTTTAATAATTTTGGTGAAAAAAATAGTTCGTAAAGCTCAAAAAGTCAAAAAAGATCATGTAGAAACAAATACGTGGAAATTGGGGTATAGCAGGGAATGAAAGAGATCAGAAATGGTTTTATTTCTGGGGCAGGCAAGGTGTGAAAACTTAGTCAAGCATCTCATGCATTCACTCTCAGACACTAGTCCATGAGCCAAAATTCCTTCACAAGTTGATCCCTGTTGTCAAAAACAACAGTGGCAATTACCTGTGCCACAAGTCCCAAGGCCTGGGATGACTTGGGCTATTGTCCATCTCCAGATGAGGAAAACTGGTTAAATGGTCTTTTGCCCTTTCATGGCTCTATATATTCTCAGCTGGAGCATTTATCTAATCTGAATTGCCTTAATTGATAATCTGGCTAATGATATGACTTTCGTTTCTGCATTGTTTTAGAAATTAAGAAAACAAACAAATGATTCAGTTTACTATGAGTAAAACCTGACAGATGGCAGGAGTGGTCAGTAGAGTTAAATCCAGTTGGTGGACAGCTCAGAGGGGTGCTATGATTCTGTGATTATATTTCTCCCATATCTCTGCTCAACAAATGCTTACTATGGCTGGAAGAGGACAGAAAAGGGTTTACCCTGTGTGCTGTCGTGAGAGATCTGTGCTTGTCTCATGTTCACATGCAAAAAAGCACCAATACCCCTTAGCTGCTAATGGTTCATATTTATTATTTTCCATACTCCATTAATTTCATTGTGTTAGAAGTAAAATATATTCCTGCCTCAGCCATCTTCTCTTCTCTGAATAAAGGGTCAGTGGAAGAACAAGATATGGTATTTTACCCTTCTATTTCTTCTGGAAACCTGAGATTGTGTACCTGCTAAATACAGAAAGAAGAAAAAAAACCAAAAACTGTAAAGAAGTATGACTTTGTGGTTGCTCTTCTTAAGCACTGATTAGTCAGATTAAAACGGAGGAAGGGAGAAAAAAGCCTTTTTCTTATAAGTGTGACAATACAAAAGCATTTCTGGGGTATATTTTATAACTATAGTAATAGTAAGAATAATTATTAAAATTATAAAAAGCATAAAAAACATTTTTATTAAAATTATTTTATAATATCTGCTATATTCAGAGTGTAGAAAGAGTCAGCCAAGAATAGAAACCATTATTAAAATTTTTTGTCTGCTCTACACAAAATAGTAAATTTTTTTCTCCATACTAGCTTTGTACAGGGCAGAAGACTTTCAATTCAGCAATGGGGATTTTGGTTTGATTCCATCGAAAAGTCTTTGCTTCCCTCTGTTTTGATCCACCGAGTCTCTGACTGATCAATCTAGTAGTTTGAAGCAACAAAAGAGCTTAAGTGGTTCTTCTGCTGACAGAAGAGGATATTCTTAGAGCTGAGGTCTTCAAACCTCCTTTCAGGCCTACAATTATACCCTAATATTAACCCAAAAAAAGAAAATCGAGGCAATATCTCCTTCTTAGGTTCTTCTCTGCTCTCTCGTTTCACTGGCACACTTTCATTGGGTTGAGCCCCTCATATGATCTGTGGAGTTCAGCTCTAAACCTTTAGATCCTGACTGATTTTGGCTGCAAGAAAGGTCTGCATCTGGATGGTGACATCAAAAACTGGAGAGTTTATATGTTTACCCAGAACTGCTATCCACAGTGAAGCCACACACATACTGTAGTTTCTAATGAGCAGGGTAAGCATGCAAAGTGATAGAGCATGATTATCTCACCCTAAACTCTGCATCTCATATTAGTTAGATTAATAACGCTCCAAAATATGAAATACAATAAAGAAAGCCTAGGTTCTTGGAGCTAAAGTGGGGTAGAGTGTCATGTTGTGTGGCAGCTGAGGATGTCCAATGTCCTGGGAATTGTATGGCTGGAGCTGGAATGAGCACCAAACTCACTCTGTGGCCTTAGCCCAGTGGTTCTCCCATGGGTGTCACAAATTCAGTGATTGTAATTACCATTAGGGTCATGAACTTAGAATGACCTGAAGCAAAACTTCCAGCCCATGAACAGGGAAAACTTGCTTACCTGTATCCTGTATATTGTGATTAGCAAAATTATTCCATAAATGATTTTTGAAATTTAAAGAGAAACCCATGCCACGGTTTTCTAGAGGAGGATGATTTATCACACTCAATTCAAAATTCTCCATCGCAAGACAAATGTTTCTATTAACCTTTCTTTCATGGAAGCCAGCAGCCATCTACACCTTACTAAATCCAATGCACCATCCATGCTAATAACCATGCAGATGTAGCCAACTTGCTAATTACTTCCCCTGAAATGACAAGAAGTGAATTCATAGATGTCAGATCCTCCCACCCAGTAGCACAAGCACGGACTTGAAAGAGTGGTGAAATTGCTACCTGCTATTCTTGTTCCCCAAGATAAGGGTACTTGGACTCCTGTTAATTATCATGTTTTGATTAAACAGGAGTACTTTGTTCACTTTGTTCCTGTACACCTTTGAATGAAATGAAATTTTTCTGGAAGCAGAGAAAGTAATGATATGCTTTTATTAAATATTAGTAGCATTATCCACATTGCAAGCAGTTCCTAACAGCAAGTGCAATGTTTTGCCTGAGTTATCTTTAACCTTAAGTTGCAAAATTGCTAACTTTTGCAGAGAAATTGTAATTTCTCTGTGAGAGCTAGTTATGAGAAAAATAGCTTTATTCACTTAGGTTGGGAGCACTTAAAAAGTAAAATTTAGCCTGTTTGGAGGACTGGACTGCAAGTTATGATGAAGAGTTGAGCAAGTTTTCTGAGCAACAAACTTGGTCCTATATAATGATTAATATAAATTAAGTCCCATATGGGCATATTTGCAGATTAAAATCATAAATGGTGACTTTGTTGATTACAGCATTTGCATCAAAACTGAAAGCTGCTCCACTGAACCAAATTATTCAGATCGATTGTGTCAGTGCTTCATTTAAATCCATGCTGTATCTCAGCAGAAAGTTGTCATTTAAAAGAGGTGACTCATCCCAGAAGAATTCTATGTTTCGCTATATGTTGCTATGTAAGAATGTGTCCATCCATGTGTTTGAGGAAATGAAGGAAGCCGGCTGTGTTGCTTTCCATACTTCACCTTGGCTATATAAATTGTAAAATAAATTTGATCTTGATCAGAACTCATAACCACTCTGTGGCCTTGTGAAAAAGCATTTTGCTTTAATTAATAATAATTTTATTTTGGAGGGGGAAACACTTATCTACAACTAGAAAATAAAATGGTGCAAACAGTAAAAAATGAATATATAGTATAGTATTATAAAAATACCTACTGTTTCTGTAGAAGGAGATATTTGCATTTTGTTGGTTTTTTGTGCTTAATTTTCAATCTGCTAATTGCCCTAATATTTTTCTCAGGAGTGGATGAAGTCACATATACTATTATGCTCACATATCCTGCTGTAATTTACAAACTTTGGGCCCTAATGACAGAGATCTGACTGGGCGTAAGGTGCTGCAAGACCAGAAAAGGTAGCAATGAGTTTGCCTTGCTGGATACCAAGGTTTTGTATTTTTATCTCCTTTGTCTGAGAATAGGTGTTTTACATTGAATTTTCTATTGTACATTGTGTTTTGTATCCTTGTTGATTCCTCCATATAGATGAAAATTTTTCCCATGCAAAACTGTTCAACAAAATCATTCTTAATTTTAGTTCTTCTTGAAAGCTGGGCAGGCCATTGCCTCCTTTTCCAACTGCTTTGTTAATAAACTTCATGATCGTGAAAACCCAAAGGGAGAGGAGAAACTAAATTTAGCTGGCTCAGGGTTCAATTCCCTCAGATTTCTCATCACACAAAACATTTTAGAGCATTTAGTAATGCTGTTTTGCTTTTCTTTTTCCTTTTTTTTTTACTTACCATAGACTAAGTGAGATGAAGCTGCTTTTGCTTCCGATGCTTTTCAGCACAGAATGAAAAGGCACCACAGTAATGAAACAGCAAGCTGACATTCAAGAAGAGGTTCTTATACACATCTTATACACATCTACTGATGTGTAAAACTGAAAAAAAAAAAAAAAATAGAAGATGGAATGTGCAATGGATAACCCATTTCCCGATTTAAAAGGCAATGAGTGCATTTCAGGTCACCAAGAAAGCTGGCATGTTCTTACCCAAAACCGAAAATCAATCAGGCTGCTTCAGCAGCTCAGTGTTATCAGTCCTGCCCTGCAGAGCACAGATCTGAAACATTAGGCAGCCCAACAAGAGGGAGAAAGTTAATTTGAGAGCAGCTGTTTTAAGACAGATACATAATGGCATTAGGAGAGGAGCACTGTGGAGAGGTGAGAGCTGAACAGAAATGCCCATTAGGCTGAGGAAGCTTTTAGGTGAATTATTGGAAGCAGATACAGCCAAAGCCTGAGGTAAAGGAGTCAGACAAGAGTATGATGAAGGTGGCTGTTAAAAATTACTAATAATGAGTAGTCAGGCTGCATGGGACTTACTGGGCCTAAACTGAAGTTTTTATTCTGCTACAATGATTCTGGGTGTTCAACAGGTTGCCCAGAGGGGTTTTGAACTCCCCATCCCTGGAAGTGTTCAAGGGCAGGTTGGGCAGGGCTTTGAATAACTTTAGTCTAGTGGAAGGTGTCCCTTCCCATGGCAGGGGAGTTGGAATGAGATTTTTTTAGGTCCCTCCCAATTCAAACAATTCTGTGATTCTATGGTTCTGTGCACTGTGCCCCTCTAAGCATTTAGACACCACTTTTCATTGATGAGGATTAAATGCAGAGGTTTGTTTGAGGATCTGGGCATAACATAGTTGTGCTTCTGCTTTCCATTGAAGATATTAGCAATTCTTATATTAGGAGGACAAAATCAACTACAAGTTGTTCTGCTTTTTTGTTTTCAAACATATGTAATGAAATAATTACTTTCTTTTTGTTTTTAACTTATTTTATTTACATCTTCACTCCTTGAAATTATGAATTATCTTATAAACTGTATAATCATGGAATAATTTTCATTGGAAGGGACTACAAATATCATTAATTCCAGCTTCACTGCCATGGGTAGGGACACCTTTGATGACCAGGTTTCTCCAAGCCTTGTCCAACCTGGCCTTGAACACTCCCAGGAATGGGGCAGCCACAGCTTCTCTGGGGAACCCGTGGCATTGAAAACTCTGGGATAATATTTATGTGCCACTGAAGGAGCAGAAACCTCTAAAACAGAACACAGCAATTAGCTAAAAGCGTGTCATGACACTGAACAAAGGCTAAGTAAAGGAAACATCGTGTTTTCAATTGGAATTAGGGAGAGATGGAATCCACAACAGTGATACGCATTTGAATTTAGCAAGGCCATTTGAAAATATTACAGGAGATTTTCTGAAGACATATGTGGCCAAAGCCTTGGTTCAGTATCTTGTCTGTAAATATGTTTATGGTGATTTGAATGCTAAAATGAAAACAGAGATACAGAGATTTCTGTATTTATTGTCGTGCAACTGAATGCACAATGAATAAATGAATGAATTCCTTTTATGATAAGTACTTAATATGAATAAAGCTTTATTTTTTCTCAGATTATTTTAATTTTCTCAGGGCCTACACTATAGGATTTTTATAGGCTAGCAGAGAAGTAATATCTACCTTAAATGCTGCATTACTTACCTATGTCTCTTTCATAGAAAGAGCTAAGGTGTTGAAAACATGTAGTGACTGAAAGAAGTGTTTCCAGCTGGATTTAGAAAGGAAGACATATTTTTTTTTTTCTCTCTCTTCTGCACACTATCATCAAGATTCTTCTGCCTGGAATGATGTTGTCTGTTGCCATCACTTTTGTAGGCTGGTAACAGGCAATGTGTGCTGTTAGCATGAAACTGAGTGAAACCTGAAGGATCTGACAAAGACATGACAAAGCTAAACAAATGACAAATGGCAAATACAGCTCAACTCTGGGAAACAAAAAACATCATCCCTGGCAAGAAAAATACAAAATATTCCTAATTGCAGATAGAATCACAGAATAAGCTGAGTTAGGAGGGACCCACAAGGATCAAGTTGGCCCAAGTCCCACTCCTGGCCCTGCACAGGACATCCCCAAGAATCACACCAGGTATAATAATGTAACAGAGCTGGAACGGGAACATTTAAATATCCTAGTTAATAGCCTACTACTAATACCCCTATTTGCATTACATTAAAGGATACTGCTATCTACGTGAGTATTTACAAAATACAGGGCAATCAAATCCGTCAGTCCTGCTCCTCTAAACCACCCATTGCTTATCATGTGTGCAGAGCTTATAGGAAGGCAACCTCTGTGACTTGGTGTCCTTGTCTGCAAAATGCTGATAGCAATGCTCACCCAAATTGTAAAACACTCGTAGTCCAGGAAAATAATTATATGCTAAGGGAGGTTTTAATAGCAATGTGTTTTGATGGGTAATTCTTATGACATGCATATTCTTATCTCAAAGAGGAGGAGTTTATGTGTAGTATTTGGTACAGTGGTTTATGTCTCTGTTCATCCAGTCTTTTCATTTAAAAACTCCCTGCTGTAGATAGAAACAGCACCCATACAGGCAAAGACTCATGACCATCCTACATTCAGGAGCATTGCTAAATTAAAATGCATTTGTAGCAGATAATCTAAGCACACCAAGAGCTGTGTCTCCTGCTGTTGCTTTGGCACACAGGGAGAACAAGAGGCAGAATTCCAGGTGTGGCTGACTGAGTTTGGATTCCTTCTGGTGGCTTGACACCTCCTCAGTCAAATAAAATATCTTTTGGCTCACCTGTGTGTGTGAATCTGATAATTTTTAACTGCAATTGGTATTGTACAAGACAAAGAAGAGAGATTTTATTTAGACGGCATAGAAACAGAATTAACAAATGGAAGCAAGAAGCATGTGACCTATATTTCAGGGATGGGAACATGTCTGTAATGCAGACGAAAAACCCAATACAACTTCCCTTTAAATTGTACACCATTTAAATCCATTTGTTGTGAAGCAGTTACCTGCCCATAACTGAAAAAGTACTTTGATATATTTTTTATGAATGCAGCTTCTCTAAGGTAATTGGTCATAACACAACCTTGCATTAATTACTGTCCTATAAAAAAAGAAATCTGAAAAAAGATCATGCATTAATTTTAAACACACACACAAAAAAAAAAAAAAAAAAGCCTGATAACATAAAGTTTAAAGATTTTTTTTCTTTAATTTTTTAACACTGCAAAGGGCAATTAAAAATGGAAAAAGAGAATTTAAAAAAAAACAAGCCAAAAGAAAGCAAACAAACAAAACAAAACAAAACAAACAAACAAACAAAAAAACCACACAAAAAAAACCCCCAACAACAAAACAAACACCCAAAAAGAAACAAATGGAAAAAAAAAAAAAAACAAACACTAACCTTCCAAGAACCTTTCTTGGTATAATTTAGACATTCACTAAATGGGGAAAGAATTTAAAATTAGAAAGAAATAAGTACCATTCAGAAAACAGTTGGATCTCTGTTTTTTGTCCTACCCTGCAATACATTAAACAACCAGTATTCATTGAAGCCATATGATATCATCCTCTGAGAAGAATTTTGTATCTACTTTTATTTTAATTTTCAATCTTTGTAGAAAATAAGATTCTAAAAAAATCAACATTATATGTATGAAAAAAAATTGTCTTTCATGGTACAATTAATATATCCACACGTTGTTCAGATTACAAGGATGTGAGAGTTTTGTTTTGTTTTCTTTTTGGTACCCTAAAAAATGTTCATTCTTGCAGTCAGTGTTTGAAACGCAATTAGCAATATCAGTAATCTCCATCCACAGAATTTTACCCAAACCAAAAGCTGAGACTTTAAGATTAACCTCACTGAAAAAAGACTAATCCTGAGCTTAATCTGAACAATACAGTTACAGGCTGGTCTATTGCCTGATGTTTGATTATCATTCATGTCTATTTTGTATGTTCTTTTAATGCTTTACTGAAATAGCAGCTGGATTTTGGCCTTTTATTAAATACCACTCCTTAGAGCTGTAGGGTGTAAAGCATAGTGGATTTACACATGGTTTAGAAGCCCCCAAATTAGTTTTAAAGGGAGCATTATATTCATATTATAAATTAATTAGGTGAAAGAAAGTTTAGCATACTCAAACACTATGAGTAGTGTAAATACAGCAGACACCATTTGTAAAGCAGATAATTTTTAAAAGGAGGATATTGGAGTGTGAGTTTATTAGAGTTCCTGATGAAGATTTTCCTACTTTGTTTCATATAGATTTAGATGCAGTTTCAGAGGAACATCTTCGCTTCTGTTCTTTGTCCACATGTGAGCAGCTTGTTCCTGCTCTTTACAGCAAGGTCTCAGAACTTCCCTTACCATGACTATAAATTGTACCATGCTGCTTGGATGACAAAGACCAGCCACACAGTAATCCCTTCTGAAATCCTATGGGAAACATGTAAAAATACCAGGATTTCTGCTTAACCTCATAGCTACCAATGAACCAAAAGATATGGGTGCAAAATACAGAATTATCCAACTCTTGACCTCTAGGAAGTGGTTTCTTTCCAGGTTAATGCCTCTGCCTCATAATTTTAAATAAAATAAAGATGTTTGCCCATGTAATAGACAGAAAAGAGAATTACACCTGTATTTACATTACTTTCTGAGATTAAATCCCAATTTTAAAGTATTAATTGTAGAGCAGAACTAAGTGGTACAGCTCTTCCTCTTGGTGTTTATGACATGATATGGGAAACATGGGTTTCAATTTATGGATCTTTCTTCTGCCTGCTGCCTTGGAAGGAATGAAAAACCCAGGAGATCAGTGAATCCATAGGTAGATGGAAAGGCAGGGCCTCTCATAAGAGTGACTGTGTTTGAGCATTAAGAAGGTGATTAAGGAGGTGAAGCTCATAAGTGGGTGCTATGATTTGCTCTCTGGTATTAGGGTGTGTTGGCTCAAGACAGAGACTCCTTTGGCAAGTGTGCACTTTAGGACTTCCTCTTAAATGTGTGCCTGAAGAAAATTAGGGGTTAAAAGTCCCACTTTTTCTATCTACATGCAGGTTGAAAATACCTGCTTATCACACCCCAACCGAGGACATTTTTAGGCTTTTCTTTATTATCTGTACTATCCTGCTTTTTGCACGTAGGCAGAGAGAATATTACAAAGGAAATTCATATCTCCTTCCTGTTTCATCTCTACATTTCTTGGGGCAAAAGAAAATCTTACATGTGAAAAGCATTTACCTAGAAAACTGTTTAGGTTCATGTACGTGGTCAAAACATATCAAAACATGTTTCTCTACCACCAACAGAAGACGTCAGCATACATCAAGAATGAAAATGGGACAGTGATTCTAACATCCCTTTGTGAAGTGTTTTAAGGTCCATAGTTAGGGAAAACAAAATAAATGAAAATTACAAAATTTTCATTCAGTGTTATGTCTGCAAAGTAAAAATATTATAAAGATGGTCTCCCTCCACATTTTAACAGCTGAAACTTTACTGATGACGGTGACATAATATCAGGGTACACCTGGAGCAGCTCAGCAGGGTAGATATCTGAAAGCTGTGGCTTATATTCAGAGACCAGTAGGTCTTTTCGTTATAACTAACTCTGAACTTGTAAATACTTTCCCTGGGGGAAAAAAAAAAAAAGACAGGATTTATCTAGGTTCATTTTTATCCAAGTAAAATTTAAGTAGGAAAATTTTTCTCCACATTAACTGTTTTAAAACTTCTGTATAAAGATTCATATTGGTCTAAGTGAAAAGGGAACTAGGACCACTGGCTTTAGAGAATCCAGCTGCAGAGCCAAGAATGCAAGCTAAATTTATGGAAGTAATATAATTACGTATGCAGTAATGTAATGCAAATGGACACCCACCTGCATAGAAGTACATTAATACTTGATATTATCAATAGAATTCATGTGAAGGGAATACCATTCTTGATTTTACATATTTTACTAGTTTGCTTTTAATTTTTGGTTAGCAGAAAAGAAGAAAAAAAAAAAAAAAGAAGAAAATCTACTTGCATTGTCATGCAATTATAAATTACTTAAACTGCAAGTAGTCCAATTCCTTTTATATGGTCCCTCTTTGCCACAGAGTTTCTTATTCAGCAATCCCTACAAAAAGATCTATTAACCAAAACATATGGTGGTTGGAGTGCTCTGGTTTTCTCAGCAAGGTAATATATCATACAATTAATTAAGCCTCTGGGCCGTCTTGATATCAATGGGATTAAGTATTTTTTTAAAGAAAGTAATGTGCCTATTTGCTGAATTGAGGCTTAAAATAAAGGGGAAAATACTGTATGTGATTATGTCATAAAAGACATAGCATAAAAGACAGCAGGCTTAACAGGAGGGGCCTGAGTTAAGGTTGTACAGATTTTTATCCAAGTGCTTTAGTCTTTTTTCTTCTGCTGACAGAAAGCAGATTTTTCCATGCTTTTATAAAGTGTTGTACGATGCAACACATATATCATGGCACAAACCGGCACATCCCAAGAATTCCAACTACCTGCCATATAATAATATAATCCTGCCATATAATAATTATAATCCCATGTTATAGTCTCAATATTATTTCAGCAGTGATTGAGAGCCTGCTGCTGAGGGTCTCTGCTAGCGCTGACTCTCAGCACAGGCCCAGCCACAGGCTCACCATGGTTAATGACATTTCTCAGGTACAACAAATGCACTTGTCTTGTCTTCACGCCTCAGTGCACTTCCAAAGCACAGAGCCAGTCGCAAAAAACCTCTCAGGCTGCTCTGCATGATTGTTCAATTAAAGAGCACAGATAATTTCCAAGACTATTTCAAGTATAAACAGTATCTTCGCGCCTTTTAATCTTACGAAGAAAACACAAATGTTGAGAGGGGAATGGAATTGAAATGTGAGGAAAACAGCTTATGCATATAGTAGTTCACCTTTTTTTTGTTTTCATTCTTCGAAATTTAGTTGACAAAATCACGAGCTAAGAGATGGGTCCACAAAGCAGAGTTTCTCCTCCTCTGCCTGCATCTATGATGAGTGTGAGGACACAGATAATAAACAGAATTTATTTTTAAAAAGTTTATTCTCAGCCTTTCTGGAGATATACAGAAGTTTAAACAGTTGCTCTGAGCCAGTTCAGCCACAGGGAGTCTATCCCAATAATTTTGAAAATCTTTAAAATGTGAAAATCTCTGTGAATCTCTAAAAAATCTCTTTGAATGTGTCATTGTGGTAAGTAAAAAAACACTCTGTTGCACAGCACCAGCACAACACCTCTGAATCTTTGTGACCTAAGTAACACTGGGGTCTCTGTTTAATGAAAGGGAAATGTTTCCCTTTTAAAGAAAAGAAAATTTAATTTTTGTATTTTGAGATACTGTGATAGAAGAGACTCTCTTTTGCTAATACTTTGTAGTGATGATAGGATTTCAAAAAGGGACTTTTGAAATAAAGCAATGTTAGGTTAGATTGGAGAGCTTTTGAAAAGCCTACTCCAAACTAGCAAAGCTGTTTCATTTTCCATCCTCTGAGCCACTCATATGCTTAAGCAAACTGCACTGTGTTTTTCAGAGGATGCCTATAAAACTCAAGTCCGAATTGATGATGAACCAGCCTATTTGGATATTCTAGACACTGCTGGACAGGTGAGTAATTTTCCAATGTGAGTCATTCAATCAGAGATAAACTCAAAGATTTTAACACCAGAGGTATGGATCACAGTGCTTAAAACAAGGTTCTTTACTCAAACATGAAGGGAGCAGTGGCAGAATAACATAGGGGAATTAACAAAGGGGAAGATTAAAGGAGTGCTGCAGTATAGAGCAGTATAACTTCCAAATCTCATCAGAGGAGACAGGCTGAAATGAACAATAGATAAAAATATGTTTGTTTCTTTTTCTCTTGTATGCAGGAACATCTATCACAATAATGAAATTAATAAATACTGTGTTGATTGTCTTTCTCATTCCTCCCTTTCTACATGTATTACAGGAATTTTCTGGTCTACTTGTAGACTAAATATTTTGTTACATTTCGTTTTCTCCCCACATTGTGTCTAAATATCAAATGCTCACCCATAAGGAAAAGATCTTAACACCAAAAGGAACACGATGTTACATATACAGGTTTTCCAGAGAAGCTGTGGTGGTCCAATCCCTGAAAGTGTCCAAGGCCAGGTTGGATGGGGCTTGGAGTAACCTGGAATAGTGGAAGGTGTCCCTGCCCATGGCAAGGAGGTTGGAATGAGATGAAATTTAAAGTTTCTTCCAACTCAAACAATCTCCTGATTCTGCCAGTCCTATGACAGCAAGTCTGCTGTGTACTTCATATACTGTAACGAAGAATATGGAGTTAAATATAATCATTTCTTATACCTGACTCAGTTAATTTCCTTTCCACCTCACGATAATTTTGTTGTTTAATCAAAGTGCTGCCACTTGCTGATCTTTTCCTCAGGTGTGTCTCAAGGTCTGTTTGAAGGCTTTTATAGTTTCTCGAGTTGCCGTAGCGTGTGTGCACCTCGTGCAGGAACAAGACAACCAAAAAGGAACTTAAACATACAGACTTAAGTAAACAAAGAAATATTTGGGAAGCAAAAGACAGGTAACCTGGTTCTCAGATTCCCAGAGGTCTGAATGCACCTAAGCTAGCCACTGCAAATGGTGGGGAATGCAGTCTGTTGTCAAATTTAAAGAAAGCTCAGCTATTGTCAATCATTTTAATATATACAATTTTTCCATGATGTTTAAAATTTTTGATCATATGAAAAGGCTAGAACTAAACCTCATTCTTAATTTATGGGAGGAGGATATGATTGCCAAGGTTACAAATTTTGTCAGAACAAACAGTTGCAAGGTAAGAAAAGAAATCAGAATAATTCAGTCAGTGAAAGGTGGTAAGAACAATAATACAAAAAAGCTGGAGTTTTATCTCTAAGTTTTATCTCTATTAGGAAGCAAAACATCTAAAATATTAGAGGTCCATGGTATGCAGTGGCCAAGTAATGAAATGTGATGCAAATATTTCATAGAATCATAGATTTTTAAAGGTTGGAAAGTATCTTGAAGATCTTTGAGTCCAACCATTAACCCAGCACCCCCAAGCCCACCACTAAACCACGTCTCCAAGTGCCACAGCCACATGTGTTTTAAATCCCTCAGAGGATGTTGACTCCACCACTGGTTATCCAGGGCTTGATAATCCTCTCAGAAAAGAAATTTTTCCTCATGTCCAATCTAAACCTCCCCTGTTCCCTCATTCTTCTTTGTAGCAAGCAGAGGCCTGTGCAGAAGCACCACACTCAGCAGATTTGTCATTCCAGGCCATTTTACAGCCTGGGCATAGCTATTTTACTTCTGTTGAAATGTTGAAATGAACCAACCAAGTTGATATGATATGAGCAAATCTCTGCTTTAAACTCCCCTGTTGTTCCAATGTAGATTGTCATCACTAAAACACGTTCCCAGCGTAGCTAGTAAGCTCTTCCCACTTTCCCTCCCCACAATTTTTCAGGAGCTGTCCGTTCTAAGTGTCCTGGATTTAGCTGCTTGTCTTTGTAGATGTCTTTGGATTTGTTGCCTCTCTATCTGCACTACACAGCTCCAGAATAAATCAAGACCTAATCCAACTCCCATTGAAGTCAGCAGCTGAAATAGGCTCTTTCTTCACAGAGCACTTAATGGTGCTCTCACTGAAGCTCACACAAATTCTGCTCTGACTTTGGTGACTCAGGGTAAAAATCCAAAGCACCCATTTGTGCTGCTGCTGATGTGTGCCTTGATGGTACCTAGATGTTTTTATTCCCCCGAGTTTTGTGTCAAATTGGAGATGGTGTTACAGTTTCTAAATCAGGCAGTGGTAAATTCATTTGTCTGGGTGTTCTCACAGTCATAAATACTTCATCGTCAACTTTGAATAATGACTTTAATCACTTCAGGAGATCAAGGAGCTAAAATTGTAATTCATCCTTATTTAGGAAACACAATAAGTCAATAGAGAAACTGACTAAATTTAACATATTTTGTTGTTGTGCTGGAGGATATGTTTCAACAAATATGTTTCTCCTTTCCCTTCTGTACCTATGGACTAATTAAGAATTTCAACACTGACCAAATTAACTATTAATAATTAACACACTTTTTAATTGTCAAATCTAGACTTAAAAATCCACATGTGATTTCTAACCTGACACTGCATAAAAATCTTCATTACTTTAACTAGTTGTTCCAATTGGAAGTCCTTAAAACATAAATGGTGCTTCAAAAATACATTTATGTTCTCAACTTTCTGAAGTTATAAAAAAAGCAAACTCAATAGTCAAACAGTGTGAAAACCAGAAACATTAATAAACTTGCTTATCTAGTTACTGATTTTTCTCTTATGCATATACATAGAAACTACAACATAGACCAGTTGCTCATCTGAGGAAGTAAACTGATGTTCCATGAACTCTGGATATATATTTTATACACCATCATTTGCCCTTTTGTGCTCTTCCAATACTGTTTTTCCACTGAAGGCACAACAAGAGGCATTTTCTTAAGGAATGTAAAGGCAAGCAGTTATGCTTCACTGTATATTTCCTAGTATATTATTGTAGTATATTTCCTACACTACACCTGCTTTTCACCACCCTCTATACCTGCCAGCTGGTCAGCCTGTGTTTGCTCACCCCAGTTAGCTTCAGACTGAATGTGTTTGCCTCAGAGAGTTTCAGGAGCAGGTATTGATGTACTTCCTGGTAGCTGGATTGTCAAAAACAGAGCTAACCTGAGCTATTCTTACCAAGAAAGCTTGTAAATATGGTGTGCTGCAAGGAAATGAACAAATAATTGATGCTGGTATTCTTTTTCAGTGGCACAACTGAATCTAGAAGCGTTAGTAATTCCTTTGTTTAGTTATCAATGATGCCTTTGGCTCTTTAACTAGAAGCATTATTCTCAACCCAAAACTTTTGTTTTTGCATCTACATTTCAATTAAAACAAAAAAAAAAAAAAAAAGAGAGAGAAGCAAGTAAAGCCAAACACATTAAATATGAGATTGAGATCATATTTATAAAAATGAGGAAGTTTAATTTTTTAGCTTTTAACTCCCAATGCTAGCTACAATATGGCATATGGAGTATATAGGACGAACTTCATGGAAATCTGCAAATGCAAATTAGTATCCATAAAGATAGCTTGAACTTCCTTGTTCACCCATATGGGACATTTTTTGAGTAACTTTCCCTTGAAATTCACCCATGTCCACTGAGCTTGGAAGCAGTGTTGGAGGAGGTAATTCTGAGATTTCCCTTTTCTTAACCAAACGCGCCATATATAAAAATAATCTGCTTTTACATACATTTAATCTAAATTGAGGTAAACTCTTTGATTTCCAGCAAACTTGCAGGTGCAAACGAAAGGACATTCAGCCCTCAAGCACTTTATTCTGCATTCAGTTCCCCTCACAATTATTCTCAGAGAGTGACAACCCCCAACTGCTCCAACCGCTCACAAAAAGCCTCCACACAGAGTTATAGAAACCTTCTGTTCACTCATTTACGCTTTCTCACCTTCTCTTCTAGCTTAAAAATATGTTGCTACTTCTGGAGCCCAGAAGTATGCTCCTCATGGAGCACACACAGCAGTTATCTCTCCTGCTGTATTTATAAACTGTTGACTGACACAGGAGCTTTTATTCTTGCCACAGCTTTCCCCTGTATGACACATTACCCAATCTCTCTGTGTAGACCTCATGCCGAACACTAAAAGAGCAGCAGAGTTCCCTTCACTGAAAAACAATCTGATCTGACATGTAAAAGAGGCAAAAATTGTTTTCAGATACAAAGCAGGCAAGTATGTGGAAAAATGGGTTTCTGTACCTGTCAGCGAGACAATACATTCCGAGATTATTGCACCAATTTTTGTTTGCTAAAACGTGAGCTTTTTATGATAAACTTAGTGCACAGTATATTTCCCAGGTGTGAGTCAGACACTTGAAAAATGGGCCCTAAAATGTGATGGCATGCCATTTCAGGGAGATTTTCCTTTGTCTGGAGTTGTGTGCATGTGAATTCATTTCCAGGCAGACACTTTTCAACCTGACAACAACAGTGCGCTCTGTACTGAAATCCATCTCTCAAATTGCTAGCAAATCACAGGACATGTTTATCCTGCCAACCTGCAGGACTATGATTCTTACCCCCTGCTTCAGGCTTTGAAGAGGAACCATATTAGTCCCAAGAGCCCTTCAGATAAACACACTTTCTCAGACTAAACACTATAGTCCGATGATTCACTCAGGCTGTTATCTGAGACCCCTCTGCTTATTATCTAAACATGCTGCTCTAATCCTGAATCAATGGAAGTGAAATCTCAATGTACACTAGTGCAGCTTATCTCAAGGAAATGTAAAATGCCTTTTTGGCAGTAATTATGTCTTAATAGGCCTTTACAGCATGTTATTATAAGGGGAAAATAATTTTCTTGCGCTCTCTGCTAGGTACTGTAGTGCATAAATGAAATCCATTTTATTTTTAAGGCATAGGGATATTGAAGTAAGTAGCAACTATTAACACAGTGTATTAGGTGAGAAGAGCATTCGTTTTATTTCCTTTGTATATTGTTCCACAAGCTGTTGAAAACATACTTAAAAAGTCAAATCATAACACTGAAAATTTCCTGGGATCTCAAGACAAGTTGTTCGGTACTTTCTGGGAAGAGCTAAAATCTCTCCCTTGACCTAGTCATTTTCTTTGCCAATGGACAGATTATGGAGAAATACTTATTTGGCACAGATACAGAGTGGAAAAAACAGTTGCAGTAAATCACAGATGAAATTGTGGACCTGACACCAATTTCCTTCAGATCATTGGCAAAATATTCCATGACTTCAGTAGGAAAAGATCTAGGCATATGCTGATAAAAAGGAGTATATTACCAAAGGAAGAACAGGCAACTGGCAGCTAAGATTCCCAACTTCCTTTTTCATCCCTGTCCGTGAGTGAATCATGATGCAATAAAGGGTGGATCAGTTTGTATTTCTAGGCCTGCATTTATCTTCCTGTCAAAAAGGTGCAATAAAGTATTGCAGGGAACAAGCATTTAGAGTGAACATCAGCATTTACTGAGTCTGCCAATTCCAATTTCCTGCCCATTGCTACCATTCCTCTTCAGCAAAGTCAGTGATAGTGGTTCCATACTGCAGGTGGTGGAAAACTTTCCAGTGTTTTCTGTTCTCTTTGAGCAAAGTCTTCTTGTTTTTTTGCTTGAAATGCTTTCCCTCTCACTGTTCTTCGTCTTTCTCTAACTGGCAACTTCAAAAGCTAGATAAATACATAGTGATGTTGCTGAAAGATTAATGGTTTTTGTCTTATTAATAAAATAAAAACATATAAGAGAAGACAATATATTATTACCATTTTTGAAAAAAAATGGAAAAATATTTTTCTTTTTTTCCAAGCCTTTCTTTGTAATATTTCCTTGTGGGTTTTTGGTGGTGGTGGTTTTTTTTTTTGTTTGTTTGGTTGTTTTTGTTTTTTTTTTTTTTAATTATTATTTTTTTATTTAGTTTGGATTTCAGGTGGTTTTGGTTGGTTGGTTTGTTTTGTTGTGGTTTACATTATATGGGAAACACCTATATAAACACATTCCATATGGGTAAACTTCATCCAGGTCCTCCACAAGATTATGATAATGTAATTTTTCCTTTTCTCCCATCACTGGAAAATATTCTGCACATTTTCTATCAGTGAATGATACAGGAGTACTTTGAAGTTCCAGCAGAACTCTGTGTCCTGATTTGTCTATATATATGTGACTGTCCTAGATAATCTCACTAGGAATTCCATTTTACAGAGGTTTGCTATCAAAAGCTACTTGTTACCAAGCAGCTGTACACAAACCAGGGACGCCAGTGGGCAGAAAACTGTATTGTATCTCTATCAGTTTCCACAAAGCTCACATCATAATGATATTCCCAGGACTAAAAAAGTGGACTTGAATGCTGAGAAAACAAGCACATATTACAGCACTGCATGGTGCCTACTTCCCCTGA
This sequence comes from Leptocoma aspasia, assembly GCA_013399835.1. Lineage (NCBI taxonomy): Eukaryota > Metazoa > Chordata > Aves > Passeriformes > Nectariniidae > Leptocoma > Leptocoma aspasia. The sequence goes on from VXAX01003069.1 coordinate 150,495, forward strand.
ACAAATGACCAAGAAATGGTTCTTTTGCAGAGAAGAGCTTTAATGCTTCATAGGAAAAATAGGTTGCCCCAAAAAATGAGATTTTCAAAATTAAGTGTCCTTTATGCCATTCTGAAGCTTTGAATGGTGGTGTCTCCAGACAAAGAGAACAAAAGCAAAAAATTATATAGTGTTATCTGAATCATCCAAACGTTTCACTTGCTCAACCACATGAGGACTGGTGGAAAAGGCTTTCTAAAAATATAATTTTTATTTCCCGCTAGCAGGAGAGGGAATGGAAAAACCTAAAGCCAAGTAATATCTTTCAAGCTGTAGTTTCAATAGCTTTGCCCCAGAACCTGGAAGTGAAATTCCCTCCTACCAACCAAACAAACAGACAAAAACTCCCAACAAACAAACAAACAAACAAACGAACAGAAAAGTAAACCTCAGCAAATTTTGAACTCCATTGCTTGTTACCTTTATAATGTGAGAAATGTTATTCCATCAATCCAGATTTTTCAGAGCGATTGAGGAGCAAAGTAGGAACTCAATAAAATAATTAGTGAAAATATGAAATATTTTCTCAGGGTTTTTAAAGTTTTCTTTTCTTAACAAGCTGTATTTTTGGATATATATTTTTCTCACTTCCATAGAAGAAACTTGCACAGCTTGCATAGACTTTTTGTGCCTGTTTTTAATTTGTGCCTATTGGATGAGGAAAATAATTTTTTTGTCATGAGTGTTCCATGCTGTTATGAGAGCCGTGGGATGATGTGAGACAAAGCATGCCAGGGAGTGATCTTATCTTTTAATAAGACAAAAAACTCAAAAGCTTAACAGTGGCTACATTGACTGTACCTGTGTCAGAAATCAGTGTGGTACCTGACTTACACCTTGGACATGCAGATGAGCTTTGGCCCTGTGTAGGAGAGTTTTGGCATATCTCAGAAGCTACTCAGCGTCTTTCAGGATCATAAAATCATGGAATGATTTTGATTGGAAGTGACTGTAAAACCCCTGCCACGGGCAGGCGTTTCTTCCACTACCCCAGGTTGTTCCAAACTCCATCCAGCCTGGCCTTGGATGCTTCCAGGGATCCAGGGGCAGCCACAGCTTCTCTGGGCAGCCTGTGCCGGGGCCTCCCCACCCTCACAGGGAAGAATTTCTTCCCAATGTCCCATCCAACGCTACCCTCCGTCCATTTAAAGCCATCCCTCCTCCTCCTGTCACTCCATCCCCTGTTCCCAAAGCCCTCTCCAGCGCTCTTGTGGCCACTCCTGGTCTCCCTGGACCCTTCACTTTCCCTGTTGGATCTGTTGATCCAACCAAGGTACCTCATGACTTGTCTTTTTGGAGCTCTGCCTTTGCTCTCATAGGTTTTTTTTGTGGGGGTTTTTTTTGTTTGTTTGTTTGCTTTTTTGTTTTTTTGGTTTTGTTTTGTTTTGTTTTGTTTTTTTCCTAATGCAGTAAAAATTATTCAGAAATATTTGTGCACATGGAGATGAAAAACCATGTTGGGAAGTCGCAGGGTCATGACAACTCAGTCCTCTTGTGTTGCAAGTTCACTTTGTAAGCAATACAAAACCCATGAAGGATTGTAACACAGGTATTTTGCATTGGGGGTGATTTATGTAGTCCCCAGGGAACACACCCCTCAGATAAACTAAACTAAATGATCTAAATTTCAGTTGCAGAAATGTGTGCACTATTGATTAAATATTGCAAAAGTCTAAAATAGCCACTCTGCAGATTGCTTGCTTCATCCTTTTCCAAAACCCCTTTTCGCATTCTCAGATTAAATTATATCTCTGTTGATGAGTAGGACACAGGCAAGGGAAGAGAAAAAACCTGTATGGTAGAATTTTTAAGGTCAGCACACTTCTTAAGGAAGTCATCATGAGAGAGCATCTATGCAAACCATAATATAATCTGCAGTAATTTATCAGAGCAATGAGGTGTCTGACTCCACATCCTCCTGGTTTACTTCTGCAAGGCTGCACAAGGCCACTTTGGGGAAGGTGGCAAGCCTGTGATGACCAAGGAATCTGACAGGAGCATGTCTGAATCCCTGTAAAGCCCTTGCTTGCAGCTGCAGTCATTACCTCTTCACTAGTGGGTTGTTGCCTTTTTTTATTTTTTAATCTCTGCTGTTTACTGAAATACACTTACCAAGGTATTAATTTTTTCCCTTTAACCATTTATGATGCATTTGTGATAGAAGGTGAAAAGTGGCTCTTTTCTTTTTTGCATATCAATGAGAATGGGGGAGAAAGCATGTTAATAATAATGTGGTGCATGATAAACCAAATGCATATGGGGGTTTTAGAGGTAGTTAACAATGAAGATTGTTTCAGTGCCTGCATTTAGAAGAAAATTGCTAAGGTGTTTATCCCTCAGAGAGAGACCATTAGCATGAATATGAAAGAAAAAGGCAGTTCTCTAAGTTAGGGAGTGTAGCACTGAGGAATTTTTCACTGGCATTGTGGAGAATTGATATGATGATTTCATCCATATTTAGGGGTGAATAAAAAGTAGATATCATCTCCCAGATGATGGACTGCATCTTTTCATTACTACACATGACAAATCATCTTGGGAAGATCAGGATTAATACAGTTAACAAAAGCACAGTTGCAGAAAACTGGCAAATATATTATCATGCGGAAGCAGGAGGGCAATTAAAGTGGGAACATTGGGAATCTTAGTGAAAAGAAGGTGTATCTAGAGGGAGAGTCTGAGTGCCAGTGCAGGTTATTTAGTAGTTCCTCAGTAAGAAAGAATGGTCACTCAGTGATGTTACATTTTGTAGTCCTGAGTTATTTTATTAGAAGTTGCTCAAATCTGTCTTTTTCTCTGCTTTATTTATTTCCCTTTACTTACATTTTTTCCATCAGGCTGGTGTGGCTCAATCTTTTTGCCTAAGTCATGATGCAGGACATGTGAATACAGAACAGTCAGTGCAGATAAAATGCTCTGCAGCTGGGGAAGGGACAGTGAAATTGTCATCCATCAGTGCTCGGGATGCAAGGGAGCACTGACACCTGTTTTTCACAAGGCTTAGTCCTGCATGGTCTGTGACTGAGAGCAGTGCCAGATAGCATGGGAAGCAGTATCAGAACAGCTGAAAAGAGAAGGGGAACCTGAATCTATAAGTCCACTTGTGGGAAACAACATGATTTCACTGACAGTGAAAATATATCGTGTCTAACAATGATTTAAAGTCAATAAAAAAAATAACCTCACAAAACGATTTTTAGACAGGGTGAAGCTTAGAATACCAGTTAAGAGCCTCAGACTCATTTGGATGAAGATGAGAGCAATGTCATCATGAATTACCCTGATTGAGTAATCTATATAAAGAAACTGCTATCTTTATTTTTAATTAATTTCTCTTTACATTCAGAACATTTGTTGTGCATAAAGTCTCTTCTGTGTTCGGAGATAAGCGATGTATTAACCAGTGGGAAAGAATCCATCTCTTTCCATGACAATATATTAGTTTTTAGAAAGAATCCCAAACTGAGGTCTAATGCAACATCATCTCCTTTCTGGGACTGAAGACTTGTTTTTGTAGTAAGCAGGTTTCTGCTGAAGAACATAAGTATAGAGGAAATTAGGAGGGGGAAATAATTTTAGAAAGTTTTCAGCCAAAACTTTGTGAAAATCAGGAATGTAAATCTACACTTGAATTTCATAATCAGTGCGTGTCTAATTGTGTTTCTTAAGTTGCTGATCATCCATTCAGTTGACCCACTAAGCTTGGACCATCTTCTTGCCCATAGGCAAGGTGTTGCTGTGCTGTCAATCTCTCTACCCAGGTGAGCTAACCTGGAAAACCCCTAAGAATCAGCAGCTAAAAAGTAATACTGATTTTTGTCACAGAAATGGATATCATACCTGTGTCTTCCAGAAAAAAACACCTGTCATGAATATTCTCCTTCTTCTTCTGTTTCCCTTTCCAGGTAAATAAATTAGCTAAAACAGGGGGTTACTGGTTGTCTTCTAAATTACGGATTAATTTCAGTGCCTGTCTCAGCTTCACCCTTGTACATTCCCATAGTTAAGAAAAGGCAATTGATTTTGTACAATGTGGAGTTTGTAATATTGCCCTGGAAGGCAGTCAGATAAAGCTCAGAAAGCCATTAATCTGCTAGGAACTTGGGCTGAATCTTTTTTATCTTTGTACTTTTCCCGTCATCAGTGATGTGCATTTTGTCCCCAGTACAAATTCACAGAAGGAAAGGGATATTGCTGTCTTACAACAGAAGCAAGAATTCTTTCCTGTAATTATAAGGCGTGAGACACTGACTGATCATTAATCAAGGGACTGATTATAATAATAATCCACTGCAGGCTCATAGACTAGTTCTCATTTATACTAATCCCCCTTTGAACTGCTCTTGAATTATTACTAGAATGGGCAAAAAGGGTTGTGAGAGATGGGTTTGATGTTCAACCAGAGCCGTATAGAGACTTGACAAGGAGAAGAATCCCTCTCTGTCCTCCAGTGTTTAAGCCAGAGCCCCTGCATTTTCTTTGGTCTGTCTCTGAGCTGCTACTCAGCTCCCTTCCTTCCTCCCAGTGATGTGGCAGATGGTTTAGGCTGGCACAGGTGGCTGAGTACCACCTGCTGCAAATTTTTCGCTATCTTTTTATATGTAACTCCTTTTGTTGTTGTTGTTGTTGTAATTTGAAAAGGATGGCTGGAAATAAGAGAGGGGCAAGAAGAGAGTGTGAAGTGATGTTGATAATGGTCTGTGCTTTCTTGTTTTCTGCTGCATCATTGCTGGGAACCTGTAGCTGATGCAGGCAGGGCTCCTGTGAGCAAAGGCAGCAGGTTGGGAACTTTGGCTTCTGTGGCGGAAAAAGTGCACCTTTATTATCTCATAATGTAACTCAACCCATGCTGAGGAACAGCATTTCCCACTGCTGAGTGCTGTGAAGGGAAAAATCCTTGATTGGCCTTAGGCATTAGATGCTACATTCTCTTGATCTTTTCAGCTCCATTGGAAATGAAACAGCCTTGTAGAAGCTAAATGAAAAGTTTAAAATGGAGAGGAGGAGTAGCCTTATCATCCAAATGCATGAAGGATATGACTGGGCAGGGCCTGGCTGACACTGTGGGCATCAGAGGCAGGCTCTCTATTTAGTCTCTGTCAAGGTAGTGAGAGAGGTACAAAAGAAAAACATCCCTGGCATCTTAAACACTTCCCTGAGGATGGGCTGAGTTACTCTCTGGAGTCATATCTCTCTAATGACTAGAGAGAGAGACTTGAAGGCTAAATAAAGCTATGATTCTAAATTTAGAATACCTGACTATCTCTTCAGGAGGCAGAAGCCAGATTAAATTAGGCCTGTCCTTTGCATACAGATTAGTACTGGTATTATGATGTTTATAAGGTATAATAACATCTCATCTGGATGTTTTCTTATTTGAAATGTAACTGCTGCAGGTTTCTTGGTGCTTGCTATTACAAATAAGTTTTTTAAAAAATACTTGCTTTTGTCCCCTCCTCCCACCACAAAAAATAAAACACTAAAACGTCCATGAAAACCAGATAATTATCACAGCACTTCTCACCACTGTACTTTCATTAGGTAAATCTATTTCAAGAGGCAAAAGAAAAGCACACTTTATGACAAGCAGTGCCAGGTGGATGACATGTAATCCTGATGAAGTCTACTGTGATGCTTATGTGTGTAAGAGAATTTACTAACAGAGAGATATGGGAGGTTTGCACTTTGGCTTTAAAAAAGATTTGCTACTAAAAAGTAATATTTTACCATATTGGCAAAAAATTTCTGGAGACAGAAGAAATTTTCAACTTACTTTTAATAAGAAAATTCCGAGTGAACAATGAAGTTTCACATATTTTTTATTGTTTTAATTTTTTTTCTTCTCTCAATATTTGGAGATTTTTCCCCTCCCCATGTCCTTTTTGGTAATTTTATCTTTGTTTGTTCAGTGCCATAGATTAACAATATCTTGCCTGTTTGCAAGAATATATCCCACCCCTCAAGTCTTCCCTATAAATATAAAAAAACCACAGTTTATAATAAAAACCACCCCTGTGGTAATCAGGGAGACAGTTTTGATTAAGAACATCTGTTAGCATATTCCTGGTTCTAAAGTCAAGTAGAACATAAGAAGATATAGAAAGTGACATTCTTCAAACTGTGAGGCTGGCCTCCCTGGGGAGGCTCTGACCTCTTCCAGAGATACAAGCCAAGATCATAAAAAAAAAAAAACAGAACAGACACCAAAATGTGTGGAGTGTGTGTGTAGTTTGAAAAACATGACACCTTTGTTTCAGAGGTGCTGCATCTTTAAATTTCTAAGCACCACACTTCTGAGGAGCATGGGGAAGGACAGCACTTCCAAGCTGTGTTTGCTGCTCAAACACATCACCACACAGTGAAAAAGAGGGGCAGGAATGGTGACCCTCTGCTCATTGCCTTGTCCATTTTTTTGTTGTTGTTGCTCCCTTCTTTCCCTTTTATCCTTTTTAGGGCTGACAAGGGCATCTCTTAGCTAGGCACAACATGGGAAATGGGTTCAGTTTAGAGCTCTACTGGTGTAAAGTGGTGATGTGGGAGATGCTGCTCCTAAACAACTTCTATTCTGAGTTGCACAAAGCTTTTCTAACCCAGCACTCATTCTCCAGCATTGTTCAGGAGGAAATACTTAGGAAACAGCAAAGAAACAAACTGGCTTTGCTGAACTTTATTATACATAATTCTGGACTCTTTCAGTCAGCAAGGCAGGGCTATCCTGAGCTGAACAGGAGACCCAGACTTATGTTTGACAATTCCACACAGACCAACCCTTCATAAAGATCCAGATATCTAAGTGTATTGTGACTTTTCTGCTCAATGACCTTGTTTCTTCTTCTGGACACACTAAGATACCGATCTTATTTGGAAAATATTCTGATCTCTAATGAAAAAAACCCAACATACAAGTGCAAATTATATATCCTATCCATGATAACAGTATGAATTTTAAAGTTACTTAAAAAACTTGCTCTTTATGAAAAATTTTCTCTTGCTCATTATGAAATGTGAGATAAAAGAGTATAAATCCAGATGAAGGAGAGAAAACATAGGTTAGGCATTTTATTTTTGCTAAGTTATTTTCTTAAAAGCTGCTAGAAAAAGCAAGAATATACAGGAGGATGAAATGTGGAAATAGGAACACTCTCTCCAGAGCAGGCATGAATGCATTGTATGTAGGTGTTAATGGATTGGATTATGAAAGACACAGTGTTGCTAGAATTGAGAATTTTGAAAGATTAAAAGGCAATGAGATAGGTTTCTACAGGTATACTGGCACTTCCACATAGGTCAGGAAATATGTGGGGCTGCTGCTGGAACAACTGAGTGTCCTAATGATGAGGAACATGGAATGTTCAAATACACCCAAGGCTTCCTCTCTCCCAGCCTTGAGAGGCAAACTCTGCTCTTATGCCTCCCAGGAAAGTCTGAGGAAGAGAGAGAGCAGAGGGGGATAAATGAGGGAGAAGTGAATCAAGCTGGGTGTAGGCAGCTCAGTACCACAGGGTGAGACTTATCCAAGCATGTTGAGGAAGCTGCTCGATATCACTGTGAAGCTGTTCTGATACCAATGAAAAATCATGTCAGATGCCTGATCATTGAAGAAAGGCAAATATGACATTTCTCTAGGAGCAACCTAACCATCAAGAGACTTTCTTGTCAACGTTCTTCAACAACAGGTAGAAATATACGGTCTTATGAGGATTAGTGGCATTTTTTTTTCCTGCATTCAATTATACTGGAAAAAGAAAAGAAAAAAAGTTATGCTGCTTTCTTTCAACTTTTAGAAAAATTTTGTTTTGTTTCTATCCAAACTTGATGCTTGTTCTCAAGTATCACATCACCTAAGAAGAATGATGATTTGGTTTCAAAAGAGTTTTTACCACACTTTTCAGTTAAGTCTTAGTCATAATACACAAGAGAGTACTCAAGACTGATGTCAAGCTGCAAAGTGCTGTAAGCATGACAAATCTTCACTTTAATTTTCAGAATTGATTTCCTTTGAGAGGGTGTGATTTCCTTCTGTCTTTTCCCCGTGGCATTTACTAACTTGGGAATGTTTTGTATTTTCCCTTTGTTGAGTAGAAAATTGTATCCAGTACTATTCCTGAATGATTTTTTAAGAGGTTCTTTTACACCAAGAAACAATTAAAGAATATTTTAGTGTGACTGATGCACAGCTTATTTTATAAGGGAACCAGACAAAATATAAAAATAAGTTTACCAAAAAATTTGTGAAACCTTAGACTTTGTCTCTATCTACATCTGAACATTCACAAAACTCAAGTCAGCTTGGGTTTTTGTTCTCACTATAGATAAACATGAAAAAAGTGGAATCTGCAGTAAGACTTGAACTTAAAAATTAACAAAGAGATGTAATTACTTCTTAGTTCTTTGTCCTTTATATATAATATATATACAGATTTGCAGAGATTTTAGTGTATTTATTGGCAATTAAATTTATTCTTCTCTTAGTATCTATTACTATGTTGAGGTTCCTGATGAAAAAGGAAATAGAAAAACAAAACACTTCTTTTGAAATTAAAAAGCAGGCTTATTTATGTTTGATCTTGAAGTCCTTGACTTTGTACTGAGCAATCGCGCCAAGGGGAAGATGCTGAGAAATTAGTGTCAAAATCAAAAAATTGCAATGGAAATGACTAGCTGAGTTAACAACAGAAAGCCAATTCTATGTCCTCAATCCAGTTTGCACAGAATACTTAATGCCTCTGAAAATGGTTCACTGCAAAAATGGCACTAAAGTATTTTGCCTGTTTAGTCTAATTTCTCAGCAGTAATAATGTGTCATAATAAAAAATTGCACAGGTAAACTCATTCTTATCCTGAAAGTCTTAACTATGCCCTGGCATGAACCAGAATGTGTAGGTAGATGATTCTGACTCAAAAGTGTCAGTTCTAAAAGATGAGAACTTTATCCCTTTGTATTCAGTGATTCAGTGTGTGAAATTAGGAAGCCAGGGCCTCCTGTCAGTCAGGGAATGCCATTAAGCATCCCTGGGGAGTGATCCTGGGAGTACTCATGCTCCAGAGCATCACTTACTCTGAGTAACTTAAACAGGGATGTGTGACCTAATTCCTTCTTGGTTTGCCATAAATGGCTATAAATGAGTGTACAAAGTTCTGAGCACTTCCTAGAGGTGGATCACCTCACTTAAACAGAGCTCATTCTTTGTAAAAGGTGGTGCAGAGCTGTCATACAATGGTACAGTAGCTGATTTATGAAATTTCTGACTCAAGGAGACAGGTCATTGGGGCTGGGCATTAGGTTCCATGTGAAAACATGTACTTTTAGCTGTCAGATCTACTCAGTTGTATAAAGACTCTAACAATAAATAATAGGTGCAAAAAATAGCTAATTAGATAACTAATAGTATAACTATTTTCCAGCATTAGAAGCAGCCTATATTCTATTAATGGCGTTGAATTTTTTACCACTTTTTTTCCAAGGACAGCTTAGACAGTGGACTGCAGCTGCACAGCCAGACAAATTCAGAAGCCTAATCCACAAATTTAACTTCACTTAAGGCTTCTATTTTCTGCTCAGCCTGAAGGAATCCTGGACTAGTTCTGTTCCTCCTATAAAGGAGACTATCCTCCTAATAATGGTTTAGAACATTTCTAAGGTACTGGTGCAAAGAGTAGAAAATCAGGGTCACACGGGATGGGGGCTGCTGTGAGATTTTTGTCCTGGTGTAACAGTCTGGGGTCTGAGGGCAGATAGTGGATTTAATGACTGTGTTTAGTCATTAACATTCCTTACTCTGAACTTGGAGACTTTGAATGTGATGTACAGTTTTGTATTGCATCATTTATTAATCTAGTAGCTATCTAATGTAGAGGGCTGGAAAAGACCTGGGAACAGAGACACAGCTGTGTTCAGTGTCTTGTCCAAACCACAGAGTGTGGAATCCTTTCTGTTTGATACCTTCTGTGTTCAGCTGCCCTACTGCTTGCACATCCAGTTTCCAGAGGATGGGATACATAATGACCTGACCCACTGTGTCTTGCAGCTTAGTAGTTAATAAACTCTCCTGGGGTGCTATGAGGTGGTAATTTAGAGATTTTCAAATTCTGAGTAAGTCTCAAAGCAGAATCCTACCCTTAAATTGCCTATTAGTCTGCCATTTTGAAGCTTAGTTGGATGAACTTTCTCCTGCAGCAGGTGAAATGTTTTGAATGATATATAAAGCCCTCGGGTAAAAGACACATAATAAATAAATTATAATGGTCAACATGAAAGTCTACTCACAGGAAGTATTGTCAATCAACATGATCAACTACTGAGAGAGATTTAAGGCTGAGGCTTTTAAAAGAGCATAAGAAATCCATTTCCCTTCAATTTTCAGCAAGGGCTGAGGATATATATATGTAAACTAAAATCTTTTAAAAAATCCTAGTCTAAATTCTCAATAGAGTAAAAAATACAGGATTTTATGCTGCATCCTGCTGCTCATAGAAATGGTCTAATGTTGATATGTGCATTCCTTTTTTATCAGACCTTCCTGCATCTTAATATCTCTGGAGAACTGATTCTGTCAGGAGAATTCTGATCCTGACCGATGTTGCCATGGTATTGGGTTATTCCGGGCTGTGATCAAGAAAAACAAACAAACTTGAGAAAGAAACTGGCTTTAAAACATATTCTCAAGCTACAGTGTCTGAGACTAGTTTACGAAAACTAAATCTTGATTTTTTGTACAATGTGGCAGTTATTAAAAGCTTCTGAAAAAAACATACCAGTAACAAGAAGCATTGCTGTGAAAATAAACATATATAAAATGAGAAAAATGCAGGAGGAGAAAATGGGGCCAGTTCTTGCACTGTTTGAAATAGTTCGTTCTCATTTAACGACATTATCCTACACTGAAGTGAAACCTCCATCTTTTCTGAGACCCTTTTAAAAAAGTAGAACTTTTTTCAGGGTGGATTCCTGTTTTGTTAGGCACCGTTCCAAAGCTGGTGGCAACCAATTAATGTCTTTTTGATACTACTGAGCTTTTGAATTGAGTGTATAATAAGGAATTTGTACCTGTCTCTGATTTCTAGGTATTAAAATATTTGCAGGTGTAAAAGAAACCATTTTCTCAAATAATTTCTTTTACACACATAAATATTCATTCAGTGGCAAGTCATCTGTTTGTACTGGCAGCACTGAAGATGTTTCTGGTAATACATGAGACAGTATTTTCTCTATACAGGCACTTGCATAATAAGTTCATATTCTTAGAGGACAGAGGTCCCTTGATGGGAAAAGAAAAAAATAGTCCTAAGAGAAATCCGTATTATTGGGCTGATGAACCCAGAAGGATGCAAGCAGTGTTTACAAGGGCAAAACAAGCAATGTGAATTTATGTAGGGAACCGGGGAAGTTTTCCACGAGTTTGTTATTTACAGACGGATAATTTTGTTTGCCAAATTACTGAGTGTGTTCTTCCTGCTCTGCAGGCAGAATTCACAGCCATGAGGGACCAGTATATGCGAGGTGGAGAAGGCTTCATTATCTGCTATTCCATCACAGACCGCCAATCTTTTCAGGAAGCAGCTGAGTTTAAGGAACTCATTTACCGTGTCCGGCACACCTATGACATCCCCGTGGTGCTGGTGGGAAACAAAATAGACCTCGAGGAGTTCAGACAGGTAAGTGACTTCTCCACTGGTTTTGGCTTGGTTTTCCTTGGCTGCCTCAGGGGTTTCTGCAGCATATGTTGTACAGGGCTACTGAGAATTATTAGCACAAGGAGAGGTTTAATCAAAGAGCGACAAGCTTGTGATGAATTAAACTCTTTGTGGTGCCTTTCATTCATATGTTGTGGAACTTCAAGTAACCTTGGCAAATCACACCTAAACTTTCTCTGTTTTTACTTGAAAAACTCTGAATATTGTTGTAAAAACATTTACACATATTCATATATATATCTATGTATTCAACATAGAAAGTGCTTCAATCAGGATCTTTGTGAAAAAATACCTTGGGTTTCTTTGACATTGCCAGACATTAAACAGAGGTTTGGTTTTTTTTCCTCAAACATACTAGATTTGATTAAAGATTTTTCAACCTCAGACTAAAAAAAAAAAATAAATGGTGAGAAAAAAAGAAATATATATGAGATTACATTTGCCAGAAGATTCAGTAACTCTGTTATCAGAGTGCTGAGGTAAAAAGGGGACATGCAGACATGCAAGACTTGATTTGTATACAAGATTTCAGCTACCCATACAGCAACACATTTTTTTCAACTACAAGGTCAATTACTGTGGCTCTCTCAATGTCTCTAATAATCTTTAGTCACTTTTTCCCTTTTGCTTCCTCTCTGCTTCTTCCTTACTGTTTGTACTGGTGAGCTAGAGATAGATCACACTAGAATGGCTTGGTTGTGACCAGGTAGAAAACATGCCTAACCTACAACTAGAACTGCTTTCAAACATCTGACTTCTGTGCAGGCATATGAAACACTTAAATAAAATGGTAGTTTTTTGGTTCATTAGCATCTGTGCTCACACAATCCTATCTACACCTTTCCTCTTATCCTGTCACTCTTCTCCCTATTTCATTGTCTTTATTCTACCTCTCTTTGGAAGAAAATCCAAGACAGCACTGAGCCTGAAATTAGTCTTAAAGATGTACATTACATACATTTAAAACTTCTCATCTCTTTTCTAGATCATTGGTTTCCTCCCCAGATCAGGCTGTGACAAAACCCTCGTGGTGACAATCCAGCTGCAGTCTAACAGGGGCTTCGAACATGGGGGCCATGTGCTTATACACCAGAATGGGAGGGACGTGGGTTTGGGGAAGTTTGGGTTCTGTTGTTTTGCTGAGAGAACTGGTCATTCACTTGATCCCAAAGCAGGACACAATTGATTACCTGCAGTTACCCCTAGATGAGGTTTCAGCAATGCTCTATGCCCTAATTGGCACCAAGTCGCTCTTTCACTGATCTTTGGCTTTATATATTTCTGATCTTACCTTTTGTTGAACTTTTATATTTTAATCACTATCAACATATATAAAAGTATGTGCCTGGTTTCAACAATTTTTTCATTACATGTTCCTTGGTGATCTTGTCTGGTCTCACAAACAGGAAAATTACTGTGCATGAATGTCTGGATTGGATTTCACCTACAGCATTTTAGATTAAGGGGCATGGGGAGGCTTTTGGGAATAATATAAGAAATTAAGCTTATGAGACGTGATAAACACATTAAAAACTGTTCTATGAAGTCACTACTGATGATCCTGCCTAAATATGTGAACAAGGAAGTTCCAAATTGTGGTCCTACATTTTTAAAAGCTTTCAATGAACAGAATTTAGGCCTTGAGGAAGTTTTCCTCCATAAGCCCTCTAGGAATGTCAACACACTTTGCAGTGTCAGAGGGTTTTCTCAAATATTTTGCAATCCAGACTTTGACCCTTAAGTCAAAGGCTAGTAAGTAGTGCAAAGCAGATCTGCTACTTTAAATAAAGTCTTTGAATATGACTATGTGTCCATAAGCAAGTATTATGAACCAAGAGTAGAGAAAAGCAACTTTTTATGGAGTCCCTATTTTGGGATATTGTTTTGAAATTTCAACTATCTCAACTCCATGGCTGTTGTCTACATAATTAGTTGGTGCTGAGGTGTATAAGTTGTGCTCCTAGATTGTATCTTCACTTAAATTTCACCCATTGCAGTTTCCACTCCACAGTTCAAAGCAAATAATGGTTACGTGGGGGGTGATGAGCAGATACTGCTCAGAGTACCTTCCTGACCTAAACTGAAGACCCAGTGTGTGGGAGTACTCTTCTGTGCTCAGCTTTAAGCACATATTAATGCCCTTCAGTGTTTCATTATTTCAGAACTGGGACATGAGGCTGTGCTGTATGTTTAGCAAACACTGAAATAATTTTTATCTATGCTCACTTGTAAGGTTAAGAAATATCTAAGTAACTGGACGAGCTCTGGGAATGTAGATTGAAAGGGATCTTTTCAAGGTCATGCACTGTGGTTACAGCTTCATTAAAAACATTTGGATGGTCGAGAGTGACAGCCGACTAACTCTGGAGTGACAGGCAGCAATGAGCTGGTGATGTAGGGCATTAACATATCAATGAACAAACAGGGAGGTACACAAGCACACCAAATTCAAACAGCTGAAAAATAGTAGGTGTCAGAATGCAATCAGCCAGGTTGGAATTTGACCAGGGCACCAGTGATGATATTGTTGCTTTGTTTAATGACTTTTTTCTGCTATGAATTTCATTAAAACAACTGTAATGTTATTGATGTTGTTTCAGGACATAACATTAAGTTCAACATTCCCAGGCATCATTTCCATTTAATGACAATTCTGCAACAATTAGATAGGCCAAAGTGGCTTGGCCAGACAAAGCTGTTGTTTGAAATGTGAAACCTTACACAGTACAGTTAATGATGTATGCTGCTTTCCTCAGATCTATCAACAGGACTACAAGAACAAAACTAATCTGCAATTAAAATTGTGACTTTAGAGAAACACTGATTAAAAAAAAAAACAAAAAACAAAAAAAAGAGTTTATTATTTTTAAATTATATTTTTATTTTATGATGGCTTCAGTGAAATTATAGTCTTTATGTCTGTTATTTTTAATGTCCTAAGAAATGGCTTTTTCTGTACTCCTTCTCAAGGCAAGTTTTAGTTATATTCACCAGCCCAAAGAACAAACACTTTCAATTTGCTCTGAACACAGGGAAAATCATGCAAAAACTGAGAGTAAATTATTATCTTGATGTATATGTGGTGGCAAGGCACCCTCCATCCCCCACTGAGCAGGCATGAATTGCTTAGGCATTCACAGAATCATGGAATGGTTTGTATAGGAAGGGACTTTAAAGCTCATCTCATTCCAACCCCTCTGCCATGGGCAGGAACACCTTTCACCAGACCAGGTTGCTCCGAGTCCCATTCAACCTGGCCTGGAACATTTGTGTCCATTCCCTGATTTTTCAACCATTGCTCTAAGAAATACTAAAGTATTATGTGCATTATATTTCATAGCTATTTTATAGAAAAATACAAAACTAAATGACTAGGTAACATTTTAATTTCAGTTTTTTCAAACAGCAAAGTCATTAGATCAGTAAATATATGCTTATATGTCTTTAATTATCATCAGATTTTCAGAAACAGGTAGAACCAGCTGTTTGAAAATGCTAATACTTTCATTTTAGGTAAACCTTGTCTCTTTACTCCAGATGAACACCTGATTCTTACTGTTTAAAATGTGTAACAGATAAATATCTAATTAGAACATATTCATCTTTTAAAAATACATTAAAGCTATTCAAGTTCATGCCAATACTAATGTTAAATTACAGCTTTATATAAAAAACTTTAACAGTTAGGAGCTGTGGCATTACTGAAAGGTTGTTTAGAAAATATACAAAAGCCTTTATCTACTAATCACTGCAAATATTAATTACATTGAGCAATTTAGAGGGGAACTAACTACTCAAGCTCCTTTTAATAATGTGCTGTAAGTCTGAGCTGTAAAACATTCTTTCTAGAAGCTTTTTTTGACTTTTAATGTGGTTGTTATCTAGCTAGAAATTCTAGCCATGCAGAAATATCACAGCCTTCATGGAGCAGTTTTTCCTGTATTTGTTTTTCATGACCCTAGAGGAATCAGCTGTGGGCTCAGTTGAGTCCACTGATAATATGTTGATGTCCATTTAGTCTGAAGTTAAGAGGGCAGCTCATGTTTCTTCCAGCTCCTGGCCTCTCTGGGAAGCGTGTCATCAAAGCTGTTAGTTTTGCCAGTACAGTCTTGCTCCTGAAAAGAATTATGCAGTTGTTTACCCTTCCACCCATGAGTTGTCTTACTGGCTTCAAGCAAAAATATGAGAGGAACAGTGCCTTTGAAAGCATTGCTCTCTATAACCCTCTCCTTTAGTAGGAAATAAAAAATCAACATGAAATCTGCCTTTTTCATGCAGAACTGTAGTGGTAGAACAAGAGGGAGTATCTTCAAAGTGAAAGAGAGTAGGTTTAGACCAGATGTTAGAGAGAAATTCTTCCCTGTGAGGGTGCTGAGGCCCTAGCACAGATTGCCCACAGAAGCTGTGGCTGCCCCATCCTTGGGAGTGTTTAGGGCCAGGTTGGACAGGGCTTGGAGCACCATGGGACACTGGAAAGTGTCCCTGCCCATGGCAGGGGGTTGGAAAATGGTGATCTTTAAGGTCCTTCCCAACCGAAACCATTCTGTGGTTTTGTGATTCTGATTTAACACAGAGTGATATATTACTCAGAGTGAAAATGTATTACAGCGGTTTCATTGTATTTGTTTTCCCTAAAGTTTTATTATGCCAGAAAATAATTCTCAAACCAGGATTACAGTAAATTTTCACTATCAGAACCAGCTGAATATTCTCACTTCAATGAGCTTTTACTCTGTATGTTGCTCAAGATAAGCCGACTGGTTATCAGACAATGAGTGTCGACTTTTAGCTTTTCATTTTGACAGTTGCTCTATTTTCATGCTTCTCAAACCTTGAAATATCAGTTGAGTCTGAGACAGATAGAAGTTTTTGTTTTGTTTTGCTTTCCTTTGTTTTCGTTTAGCTTTATTTTCTTAAAAACTTGGTTTGGTTTGGTTTCTTTTGTGTGAGTAACTTCTTGGTATATATATCAAAAAATTGTCAGTCTTTACCTTCTGGTGCCTGGTTGAGACACTGAAAATACTTCAAGAATATGGTCTTATATATTACTTTTGTTTTTATTTTTTAATGCATGACTATGAAGCACTGTTTACTAGATGCTCCCTTACTCATATTATGAATCATGAAACTGTAGTATTATGAATTTCTTACCTTAGCATCAGGCTGAATTCTGTTGCTTTTGGGATTAAAATTACTTTGAAATTTTTAACTGTACTTTAACACCAGCACTTCAACTTTCTCTTGAAAACATTAAATGTAAGGTAGGTAGAAGTGTCTGTACTGAAGAAAGACTCTTGCTTCCCATTATTCAGACCAATGCCCTACACAAAGAATGAAAGGTTTCAATTTTCCTTCTGAACTTAAACTGCAAGTCAAGGGAGATGCATTTTTTTGCTGCTTATTGACAAAGAATAGTGTACATTTGTGTTAATTACAGACACTGTAAATGGTGAGATTAAATTACTTGGCTAGACTCTATAAAATCCATGCAGAAAACCAGGATTTATCACATGTCATAGAAGTGTCTCATAAAATGAGATGTATCTGCCTGGGAAGAAGTCTGTCTTGCTGCTGACAGCAGAGGGAGGCTCAGACAGCCATCTTCTTTGCCTTTTTGCCGTGGTGTTTTGGTGAGATGAAAACTTATAAAATTGTTTCTGACATCTTTTCAGTTTAGAATCCAAACTTACTGATTAATTCTGTTATTGCCGCTACTAACTACAGATTGTACTTCTGAACCATGCACTCATCTTTTCCTTGATTTTCGAATAAACACAATCCTAGACAATGACTACAAAATTATAATGGAAATTTAATGGAAAAAATCCTGAGGAGAATATGGCACAGAAGAGCAGATTCTTCAAAACTATGTCATGTCCAGAAAAAGGGAGCTATGGAAGGGTCTGGAGAAAAGTCTGATGAGCTGCAGTTTAAGGAGCTGGGAAAGGGGCTCAGCCTGGAGAAAAGGAGGCTCAGGGGGGACCTTGTGGCTCTGCACAACTCCCTGCCAGGAGGGGACAGCCGGGGGGAGTCAGGCTCTGCTCCCAGGGAACAGGGAGAGGAGGAGAGGGAACGGCCTCAGGCTGGGCCAGGGGAAGGTCAGGGTGAGATTTCTTCATGGAAAGGACTGTCAAGCCCTGGCACAATGGCCTTAGAGGGCTTTTCTGGCCTCAGTGGTTCTCAGGTTCTATTAATTTGAAATTTGTATTGAATTTTTAATTCATTCTTTCATCCATTTTGATTCCATTCGATTATTCATTTCCCATGGATATTCATGTAGTTCCATTTTCCATCAGTCTGATGAAAATGAATTACATTTGTAAGGAGTTGCCGTCATCAGTTACATGCACTTGCCTACATATTTCCTTCTCACATGACATCACATCATATTCTTTGTTTGAGCTTCAAAGTCTGTGCAATATAAGCCATTTTTGCTGTTTTGATGGAGCTATGACAGTTGTCTGAATATTTGGAATTAAAACTGCTGAAGTTGTCATGGTGTTTTATTATCCTAGAAAACTGTCAGACCTTTGAATAATCACTTTCTTGCAGTATCACAATGCCTATCTGGATTCTGTCATGTTCTTCTACAATTCTAACTTCTATTTACTTTTAATTTATTTTGATTTTTCAACATTTCTTTTACACTGGTCATTGTCCTAAGAGGTCTTTCTCACACAGTTTAAAAAAAAGAATCTTTATAGTGTCAAGAAAAGGAATGATGAAAGGATGGAAGGAAGGAAGGAAAGAAGGGAGGGAAAGGAAAAGAAGGAAAAGAAGGAAAAGAAAGAAAAGAAAAAGAAAGAAAGGAAAAGGAAGAAAAGGAAGCAAGACAGGCAGGGAGGCAGGGAGGAAGGAAGGCAAGGAAGGAAGGCAGGAACGCAGGCAGGCAGGAAGGAGGGAGGGAAGGCAGGAAGGAAGGCAGGAAGGAAGGCAGGAAGGAAGGCAGGAAGGAAGGAAGGAAGGAAGGAAGGAAGGAAGGAAGGAAGGCAGGNAAAGGAAAAAGGAAAAAGGAAAAAGGAAAAAGGAAAAAGGAAAAAGGAAAAAGGAAAAAGGAAAAAGGAAAAAGGAAAAAGGAAAAAGGAAAAAGGAAAAAGGAAAAAGGAAAAAGGAAAAAGGAAAAAGGAAAAAGGAAAAAGGAAAAAGGAAAAAGGAAAAAGGAAAAAGGAAAAAGGAAAAAGGAAAAAGGAAAAAGGAAAAAGGAAAAAGGAAAAAGGAAAAAGGAAAAAGGAAAAAGGAAAAAGGAAAAAGGAAAAAGGAAAAAGGAAAAAGGAAAAAGGAAAAAGGAAAAAGGAAAAAGGAAAAAGGAAAAAGGAAAAAGGAAAAAGGAAAAAGGAAAAAGGAAAAAGGAAAAAGGAAAAAGGAAAAAGGAAAAAGGAAAAAGGAAAAAGGAAAAAGGAAAAAGGAAAAAGGAAAAAGAAAAAAGAAAAAAGAAAAAAGAAAAAAAGAGAGAGAGAAAAAGAAAAAGGTGTGGTTTTTTCATGCCAATGCAATTGTAGTAGAAAATTTGGCAGCTGTGCTCTTTTGGGAGGAAATTCTATCCTTATCAACAGTCTTTAGCAAATATTCATTTATACAGAGTTTACCTCCTTGTCATTACAATGCTTTCGTGTTTCCACAACTTCCCTCAAACCACAGTTTCACATTACCCAGGCTGCAGTAAATGCCATCAGACACACTGACAATTGCAATGAAACTGTTGGCTCATTTCTCAATTTATAATTTTGTTAACCTCCAGTGAACCACCCAGTAAGTCCTGTAATTCCTTCAACATGGAGCAGAAGACATTTGAAGGGGACTAAGATGCAGATAACAAGCTGTTCTGTAGGAGAAGAAACAACAGCAAAACAATAGCTGCACTGCAGATAATAAAATGTTTATAATTGTAAAACCTGGATATTCAGAGATAAAAACAAAGACAGCTAATTTCTTGCAGCCGAGGCAGGACAAAGCAGGACATGTAGCTAGGGGTATACCCAGGGGAGGATGTTGCAAGGTCACTTCACTGCTAGGGATATTAAAGAGCAGCACAATTTATATTGTTTTGAACGGCTCTCAGTACTTCTTGTCTCCCTTTAATAATTGGAAAAAAAAAAGTTTAAAAAAAATTATACTAATGATGATAATAATAATAATGGAGATAGAGGGAGGAACAAAGCACAAGAGAAACAAGTGATGTTCACCACCCACTGAGCAATGTTCAGTGTGTCCCCAAACAGAAATAGGCAGCTCCTGGTCAAATCCCCCCAGTTTATGTCCTGAGCATGACATTCCATGGTATGGAATACCCCTTTAGCCAGTTTGGGGCAGCTCTCCTGGCCATGCTTTACCCTGGCTTTTTGTGCACCTGCTCATGGGCAGAAAGAATATTGGACATTAAAAAATCCTTACCTGGAGTGAGCACTGCTGAGCAACAACTAAAATTTCACAGTGTTGTCAATATTATTCTCATTCTAGATACAAAACACAGCACTGTACCTGCTACTAAAAAGAAAATTAACTCTACCCTAGATGAAACCAGGACAAAAAGAAAACCTTGGAGAAAGTTCATCATCCCTGAAGGATTTCCATAGCTCATTTTTCAACAGCATAGCAAGGTGTAAAGGAAAGACCTGTGTGTGGCCCTCACTCCACTTCTTTCCCTGCTTCAGGGCAGTGTGCAAAATGCAAAAAACCTTAATTAGGGTGGAACTAATGCAAGTTTTTTTCAGTTTAATCTGCACTTGAGTGAAGATGCTGTCCTGAAAGTGAGACAGTAAAGAGCAACTTTGTAAAAATAAAAGTACCTTTGCAAAGTAGCATATTAATATAGACAGCCACATTTGCAGTGGGTTGTTTGTATAAGAATGTGAATTTCTGGGAATGAGGATAGCTCTCTATGTGTTTTATGCAGTAGGAGGTCAAACTACTTGAAAGTTGAAACTCTGACAGAATTTAATTACAATTCATTATGGTGTTATTATTAATAAGAGCATGACCTAGCATTTAAAGAAATGAAGATTAATCAGTTTAATCATCTTTGATTTTTTTAAATTTGCTTGTATTCTCATCTTAATGACTCACTTTTTTTTTTCCCCAGATGAGTTAGGAAGTTAGAGAGATTTGTTTTAATCATATCTAACAACTTGCCTGAGAACAGCAACATTAGCTTCACACAGTGTGACATTGTTTAAGTTGTGCAGTCATGAAAAAAAAAAGTCCCTTATCCCTCCCACCTCCCAAAAACACAGTACAAAAAAATAAATTAAGGGGAAAACATGTGTTAAGACCTCATCCATAGTATCCAAATTTTACTATATAAAATCTATGGAAAAATGGCAGCTTCAAAACCTCTTAGTAAATTGTTTGATATAACACAGTTATTTCAAGAAGATCTAGGAAATCACTTATTTAAAATGACATTAAAGCACGTTATCACACTCGAAACTCAAGATGTTAAATGTCTACAAAACACCAACATTTGGGTTTCAGTGTTAGTCATTTATTTTACTAATCACATAGTTTTGCTGATCAGAACCTCAGAGCCTGTCTGGGAGTTAGGGTATAGTTTGTTGTTTATTTGAAATTAATCTGTATTGGGTTTGATACAGCTTAGTGTCTTCATCCACCTTCTCATGATGAGTGTTGTTTCTAAAAGAAGAAAAGGATGGACCTCCCTTCAGCCATTATTGTATTTATTTCCTCTGTCACTCAGTAAATGTTCTTTCTCTCTGTTTCCATATATGTCATTTTTCCCATTGACTACAATTTAAAAAATGTTAATAAGGAGAAAAATATGTCTTGTCAATTTTTTTTTTAGTCATCTGGTGCAAGCACTGACACATATATGCAGGGTTTTCTGTGTGCTTGTGTCTGTCTGTGTGTTTTAACACCGTAATCTAACACCAACATTGTGCTCAGCACAGGATATTCATCAGCACCATAGGCCACCCCTGGGGTATTCCTGTCATAAATAGTTCAACACCGAAATTTTGAATTCACTTTACATTTTCTCTGAGGTGATGGGGACTAGCATAATGATGTTACTAATATAATGTCTTAGTAAAAAAAAAAATTAAATTTTCCTTGGTTCCCTAGACTCCATTCATTTCTACATCTTAGAATTTCTTGAATTTTAAAACCTGAGGAAGCATGAGGTGGTTGTTTTGTTGGGTTTTCCACCCAGCCTGGTCTAAAATCTGAGTGATATTATGCCAGATATGCTTAGTCTGGGGCTACTTAACCTACAGACCAAACTTTGTGAGCTTCCTATCATTGTTTCAAACCTTCCTAGCAACTAATTTAAACCCCACACCAGCTACTGTCACTGAGTCCTGGAATATTTTCCACTGAAGCCAAACCCCAGGATTATGCTGGGTGCAGGTGGTCAGGCTGAGAGGAATGCTCAAATCCTCAGAGTCATCCAGGCATTTTCACTTCATTCTGAACTGATGCAGGAATGTGGGTGTCAGGTGGCATCCCTCTGATCTCTTTTGCTCTCTTTCTCAACATACTGTATGAAGAAAACTCTGTGGACTTACTCCATTCAATTAAAAATATAGATTTTTTTTTTCCTAATTACTTTTATTAATCAGTTATTTGTTAGAGGTCAGGAGGAGATTGAAGGTGTTTGTGTGTTTTGTGTAATCAAGGAAGGAAATAGAAGAAGAGGAGGGTGAAAGAGAAATTGTAGATGACTTATGCTTTCCTTGTAGTGAAATAAACTTTGAGCACTCTCCAGACCTGTAGCCTCTGACTTGAATTGGGGCACAGACCCATGTAGGTCCTTTCCCAGTGCAACCACTGAAGAAATGCTGCTTGTGGAGAAGTTGTATTCCCTTTTAACCCCATTTTCTTTCCCCTCTGAAGTGAAGGAGATAATTTCATTGATGATTGCCTGTGACTACAAGATGACTGGTGATGGCAAGTAACCTTTTCAAGATTATAATGCCCTCAAAACCAGGAGGGGGTTGGAACTTGAGAATGGTTTTATTTGATTTTGAGGATCTGCAATGCTGAGAACCCCTGAGATCTGCCAAGAAACAAGCAAACAAACAAATCTTCACCAAAACACAAACAAACACCAAAACCAAAACAAAACACCAAACAAAACCAAACCAAAATGAAACAAAAAAGAAAAAAATAAATCCTAAACAAACAAACAAGGTGCTGGTAGAGTTAAAGAGATCATAGATGGGTCAGCAACACTTGGTGATCAGTGACACTGAAGCCTGAAAGTCCTTTGTGAAACATCAGCACTTCAGACATGGTGGTGTCTGCAAAAAATTCTTGAGTCTCCAAGTGTAATATAAGAATTTTAAAGGATTTAATGTTAATAAACTCCTGTATTTGGAGACAGATAGTATTTAATTGTCAGATGTCTTTGCTCTTGTTAGGGTTTTAACCTTATTTGTGAAGAGAAATAAACCAAGTGTGGGAGTGGTTTATAGGTATCGGTTCATTAATTACTGCTTTTCCTCATTTAAAGCATACGGCTCAGTCCTTTTTTTATTTTAATTAGGAGAGAATTTTGTGTATGATAATTTTGTGTAAGGATAATTCCTAGGTTAGAAGACTCCACTGAACTTACTAAATTTCTGGGGAAGAGTTTTGTTGTATCCAGTGTTCTTGTTCTTCACTCACTGTGGAATCTGAAACACAAAGCCATGGCTAGATGGGGCTTGGTGGTAAAAGTGCCTTTTTACTCTATTCTGGAAACTTTTCCTGGCATTAACAGGAGTGAAGAAATTCACATTAATAATAACTGAATTTTTCTTTATACCAAAATATGTCTATCTAAGGCACAATTAATTTTTCAGAACTTGCTGGAGAATCTCCCATTGTTTGTACCATTGTTCTGTGAACAGAAAGATTGACATACTTTCCGCTGCTGTCAACCTGGCAACTTTTATTTCACTAAAATTTAACTCACATACACACAAAATACTGCTTTGACTAATTTGAAATCCCTATAACATAAAAAATAATTTTATATTTGTCCCGATTGCCTGACATTTTCAATATGGAATGTCTGTAAAAGAGAAATTGGTTTTTATGGAGCACAGGTAAAAAGGCCATGAGGGAAACCGAAGATAATTAATGAAAAAGAAACCCTCATAAAAAACAGTGGAATAGTTCCAATGGGAATCTGTTTCATTCTACTTGTGCAGTAAAGTTAAAGGCTTGTTGTTATGCCAAAATTACACAGAAGTGCAGAAATCTTTATTTTTATAATCAGCAAATTCCTTAACCTTGTGACTAGATAGTCTGCTCTTCT
Organism: Leptocoma aspasia; assembly: GCA_013399835.1. Lineage (NCBI taxonomy): Eukaryota > Metazoa > Chordata > Aves > Passeriformes > Nectariniidae > Leptocoma > Leptocoma aspasia. The sequence continues at coordinate 174,484 of VXAX01003069.1, forward strand.
TCAGAAGTATTCTTCACTAAAGCAAGATAGGATTAGAATGGCTGTTTTCCTTCAAAAATTAAAAATATAAAGAAACAACAAACTTTCATAATATTGAAATCTTCAGCAGAAAATACTTCTGTAAAAAGTTGTTGTATTTACACAGAACATTAATGCAATGTAATGAATGAAATGTAATGAAAAAAAACTACCATGCTACCTGAAATTAAGTAATGAGCTGTTACTCAGAAACCCCATAAGGCCGCTATCCACTCAAATGCATTAAGCCTTCAGCTTCTTCAATGTACGTTTTTTTTTGTCTAGATAGTGACTGAAAATAGATAATTTAGGGTATCTCCACTTTTCTAAAGTGATGGAAGTATCAAAAATGCCTGTGTTATATCCTTTTTCCTCCTGTGTGTGCTTCTCATTGAAATTCTACAGTCTGAGCAAGGTCAGACCTTAATGTTCTGCCATTACCCGCCTCAATATCTGTGGTTTTATCTTGATGAATATTGCACCTAAATGACAGGATTTTGTGGTATTTCATTGTGAACAATCACAGGAAAGACAGAGAATGCTGAGGTGATTTTGAATGACAGAAATGCAGGTACTTAATACTAAAAAATGGTGTAATGAAATTAAGTTTAGTTCATTATTTATATCAGGATAGGAGTGGTTGTTAGAGAAGATATGCAGTCAGAACATAAGCTTCCCAAAATTTGGAATTAGGACTTTAGGTTTGAGGATTCTTTAGTAGGCTTTCTAAATTCAGTACTTGGGCAGCTTATAAAAATGCTAGAAAGGAGAGGTTTTAGAAATAACTGATAATATATCTGGTAACAAATCATCAGGAACAGATGGTATTCACCCAGGAGTTCCAAAAGAGTTCAAGTATAAAATTGCTGAACTATTAACTGTGCTTAAAATGGAATCAGCAACAGGGAAATGGAAGATGGCATGTGCAGAACAGTCCAGGGAGCTGCAGACCAGTAAATCTCAGTTCTGCTGAGCAAATTAATACCCACTACAAGAAAGAGTAGGAATAAAAAATATATGAATAAACATGAATAAATAGGAATAACAAATATGTGAATAAATATAATTTTACAGGCAAAAATTGTAGTGACTTTCAGACAGGTAACTTGTGCCTGACAAATTAAGTCAACAAACTTACAAGGAACAGGACTATGGCCATAAGTTTTATAAACTTCCAAAGAGTTTTACATGAATAAAAAAACCAAAATTGGAGGAAGATATTACACATGTTACTTAATGTCAAAAAGAAGAACTAACAAAGGTAGTACTAAACGGTGAAAAATAAGAAGTGATTACCTTCTCAATTCCAGGTAGATAGAGATATGCCTCTTTGAAACAGATCCATCAATGTCTGGACAAAAAGGTGACTTTCTATTTAGCTCTTTTGGTAAGTATTAAACTCAATTTTGAGTGGTAAAAATGACAGTTAAACGTGATGAGGTTTAAGAACAATTCTAAATATATTTCAACGTTTAAGACAATACAAGATTGGGGGAGAATTAATTGATTAGGCACATGTTAAAAAAATGAAAATGCTTTCCTGCAGAGTGCAAAACTAAACTATGGAACTCATTGCTGTAGGAATCACAAATGTAAAAGGCTTTTTTATGGGTTAAAAAAGTAATTCAACCAGATATGCAAGGAGTTTTAAAAGAAAACATGACATTCCTAATTCAGGAAGTGCCTGAGCCTTAGATTCCCCAAAGATGCATGGAGACAGCAGTAGCATTTCCTATGTTTCATCTACTTTCATGTCCTGTCTCTGAGCAAATTGCTGCTGTTGATGATAGCATGGAGGGACAAGACAGAGCTGTGGTCTAATTTATTCAGTGTCACGGCTGTTCTGCTATAACACGTATATAAAATGAACCATAACAACTGAATTTGAGAGGGCAAACACACAGAAGTCTCATGAAAACATTCATTTACATAAGTATTTACATTTCCATGTACTCATATATTATACATTACTGTGTACAGCACTATTAACACAGTGTTAATATAGAGTAATCACAGTAGATATATTATGATCATATGATTATTATATAATCATTGATATTATATGATAATTACTGCTAACGATGGTTGGTATGGGTTTCCTCTGGGATTCTTTCAGTTTTCTTCCTTGTCTTTTTCTGAGGTACTCTATTTTCCAAGCAAATGTTAGCTTAAAGCAGATGTTCAGTCTGCACTATAAAACAGTCCAGAACACTGGTCCCAAGAGGTCTTTCTTTTTAAAAGTCTATGAATCTTTTAATACTCTTTCACTTTAAGTTCAGGGAGATTGTTAGCAGTAGTCATATTTATTAGAATAATTTCTGGCAAGGAATTAAAAAAATCATTAGATAACAAAGCCAATTCAATTAAAACTAAAGGTTTCCAGGAACCTTTCTTACATGTGTGGCGGTGTTCTCTAACCTAAAGTGCATATTAAATACACACATGAGACAAGAATCAGGAACAGTGTTAGAGGCAACCCAGGAGCCCTGACTTCTACTCATCAGATCAAACATCAGATAACTTTGTGTCCCTCATGCATGATTATATGCATTGTCTCATTTCAAAGCAGAAAATAACAAGTAGTAAGGGGTGGAGAGATTCACTGATGCAAGCTCCAAAGCCTAAGGCTGACATTGCCTTTCAAAACAATTTTGGCTATGAGTGCTTACAAACAGATGTCAGGCTGGGGAAAAACCTGATCAGCAGTGCCACTAATTTGATGTCCTCAATGCTTCACTAGCTGGATGATTTCCCATCCTGGACTACTGGCCCATTAAACTTGTCTTTTATTACACAGTCATAAAGCTGAATGACAGAAAATACATAATTAAGACTAGTCAAATAGAAGGCAAAGGATCTGCGTTGATCCCATTTGTCTGAGATAGTGAGGGACAAATTGGAATCTAAGGGCTAATATAGAGCAACATTAAAGTGTTTGCTTTGTGTAACACAGAGTTGAGATCTTTATAGGTATATGGGGAAATATAGATGCATAGACAGAGATGTTATCCCAGTTATCTGACATGCTGGGAATAAAAAAATCAAACAAATTTCCTAAGGTCTTTGTGTTACACTAATTTTTCTCCTAGGACAAGGAGTCTGGATAGGATCTTTGTCAGTGACATGGGCAGTGCAATCAAAGGCACCCTCAGTAGTCTTGGTGATGACACCAAGCTGTGTGGTGCAGTCACATGCTGGAGGCAAGTGATGCCACCCAGAGGGACCTGGACAGGCTGGAACTGTCTGAAAATTGTAAAGTTCAATAAGGCCGAGTGCCAGGTCCTGAAGATGGGTCAGGACCATCCCAAGCACGAGTAAAGGCTGGGCAGACAATAGCTTGAGAGCAGCTCTGGGGAGAGGGACTTGGGGGTGTTGTTGTTTGGTGAGAAGCCCCAGGTGACCCAGCCATGTGCAATGACAGCCCAGAAAGCCCCAGCTGTGTCCTGGGCTACACCAGAAGAAGTGTGGCCACCAGGTTGAGGTGGGGAGGGATTCTGCCCCTCTGCTCCTCTCTGGTGGGGCCCCCCCTGCAGGGCTGTATCCAACTCTGGGGATACCAGCGCAGGAAGGATGTGGAGCTCCTGGAGCAAGTCCCAAGGAGGCCACAGAGATTCCAGGGCTGGGGGATGTCTCCTATGGAGAGAGGCTGGAAGAGCTGGGGATGTTCAGCCTGGAGAGGAGAAGGATCCAGTGCCTAAAGGGAATCACTGGAGACGAACTTTGGGCATGGGTCTGGAATGCCAGGACAAAGGGAAATGGTTTTAAACTGAAAAAAAGGGAAGTTCAGATTAGTATTAGGAAGAAATTCTTTTTTATGAGGGTGGTGAAGCCCTGCCACAGGTTGCCCAGAGAAACTGTGGCTGCCCCATCCCTGGAAGTGTCCCAGGCCAGGCTGGAAGGGGCTTGGAGCAACCTGGGACAGTGGAAGGTGTCCCTACCCATGGCAAGGGTCAGAATGAAATTAACTTTACAGTCTTCATTAAGGCACAAATTATTCAGCTTGTTTCCTACAACTTCAGGAGGAATAAGGAAAAGATCACCAGAACTGAATCTTCATTATCATAATGCACATTGGGTGTGGACAAATTAAAGCTGCCAAATTAAGACTCAAATGTTTGGTTGCCTTTGAGCTGAAATTTTGACTGCAGAGACACATTAGAGATGCTTGGCAATTGCCACTTAGTTCTCATTTCCCAAAGCCGTAAATATCACCTCTGCATTCAATTGTTCAGGAAGAGTCTGTATGATTGTAGTCACTATCTTGGTGTAAAATGCTGCATCCGTAAAAGCAGACTACTTCTACTGAATAAATATTAATATTTCAGGCAAATTTGAGATGCTTGTTCTAACTGCCTCTTTCTCTATGTAGTTTATTTTCCTAATATTTGCCAACTTGTAAACTTTTTATCAGGAAATTTCCAAATATATATATATATATATGTGTATGCATATGTGTGTGTATGTATATATATATGTAGATTGCAGTATTTCTGAAGTTACTAGTCACACTAAACAACTTCATGTATTCACAGGTTGTACTGTCATGTATTATAATATACCATAATGTACCATGTCTCATTATTCTTTGCTCTAGATTCTTGAAGTAAAGGCTGGAACTCTCAACCAAGATTAATGACTTGGGCCTAAAAAAAATCAGTCTAATCTAATAACTTTGAATTTTAATCGCTTTCGAGTTTAATACAGCTGTTGCCTCACTCCTGTTTTACTCAGACATGTGGGTAGTGTGGCTTTTTCCGTGACTAATCTGCAGGTTTTGTTTTTGTAGCCTGCTGCTAATCAATTCTAAGAATCAGTAAATATCTGTGTGTGTTGCAGTGAAAAAGATACACTTAAAGAGCCTTCAGCAACAATAGACCATTAATGGGGAGACTGATAAACTTTGTCTGCAATTTCTATTAACAGTTTCTAGTTTCTTCCTTTCATTTCTTCTGTTAATTCTTAATCTTTAAGCTTTGTCTTGTGTTTTTCTTCACAGAAGCATCATTAAGGGGCAAACCCTGTGAAAAAAATCAGATTATTCATTTTTAATAGAAAAGAAGATTAATTTGTTATGCTGAATACAAAATAACATTTTAATGATGATTAGGGGTGTATAAATAGTTTTCAATAAGATAGATTAATGCCATTTTGATAACCATTATAGCAAAATATTGAGGGCAAACTGCTAATACATTGGCATCGCTGATTTTATGAACTCATTTTATTTCAATTCCTGCTGTCATACAAAAAAGTGTCTTTGAATGTTGGAGAAGCATATATAAATATAATTTTCTAGGCAAAATAGAATGGTTAGGAATATGCAGTGAAAAATATCTGAGCAATTATGTAAATTGTTTTGACTCTTGGAAATCAGAATGTAACTAAGCATTTACGTTTTACTGCAATATTTTTATTATTATTATTTCACCTTTAATAGATGCTATTTTGTGTGTGGGTGAACCAGAAGATTATGTTGTAGCTAGCAAGAATGTTAACATAATTTTTGGTACACTGCGTTAATAAAACAAGTGTAATGAGCCATAGTGGTGTGCAATATCAGGTCAATGTGAGAATTAAACTGCAAGTAATTATAATACTAAGATTGGTTGTATTCTAATTATCCTATGGCTAATAGTACAGAGTCGATTGTCTGAAACCAAAATTATTTGGGCTGGAGTTGTTTTAGTATAGATGAATATTAGCTGATGCATTGTCATTGAAGTGATATTGCCATTTGTTTTCCAGTAAAAAATATCCCTTAAAGAAGCAGTTAGAATATTCTTCTAAATGGAAATGCAAAATGTGCTGCATTGTGAGGAGCAGTGGCACTAGGGTTTTTATGGTGTAAGTAATGTTAAGCAAATTTGTATTCCACGTATCTCATAATGCAAGAACATGACTGTAAAAATGATCTCCATAAAACTACTAATTACCAGGGAGAAGCAGTAGATGGATATAGTTATATTCTGAGCACAAATTGGACACCAGTCCTGAGTAAAAATTCACTTAATGCACAAGCTGTTTGAATTCAATCTTATTCTTAATTGAGAAGTTCAGGAAAATTTCCAGTTCTACCGAAAAATGATGGGGAAAGAGTTGGAATTTGTTACAGTAGTGCATCAATATCAACAGAAAAGTTACTGTTAGAAGTATACCCTCATTGGGTAGGACTCCTGTTAGAAGTTACTGTTAGAAGTATACCCTCATTGGGTAGGACTCCTCTCATCTGCCAAACCTAAAAAATCTAATTCAGCTGTCTAAATTTGGTCTTTTCACCCAATCTGTCGCTGTTCAAGGGGAGCAACAAATGTTCTGTGTAATCATATAATCATCTGCCCTATGTAAAAATAATTCCTTGCTATGTAGTGAATACCTATTTGCAATGACTCTTTTTATTTGGTGTTGTTAGCTGTGAAGGGGGACTGATATTTGGAAAGAAAATGTATGTTCTGCAAAGTATATGGGTTTAGTTAACAAAATAGTTTGGCTGAATTTTGGTCCAAAGGAAGTGGTTCCTAAAGGAAGAATTCTGCAAAGGTCCCAACCCTATCTCCAGCAATTAACAGAACCTGTTTTTCTAGTTTAATTGTGGCTTCATCTGTATGTAAATTTAACTTACATAGAACTTTCATAACGACTAACATTCTGTCATAACAGTTTTTATCAACAGTAGAATTTTCAGCAAATTTATCTCTGTTTCTCATTGTGATTTATCAGTGAACACGCTTTTGCTTGCATGAATCTATCATTCAAAAGATAAGAATTCAGTTTATTTTAGAGATTGTTCATCAATTTGCTCCAAGACTACTACAAAGAATACTGGTTCATCATAATTTACAATTATTCCTGCTTAATGGGTTGCATCACTCACAAGCTTCTGGTTCTGCTTCTTTTTATTTCCCCAGTAAGAGGCCTGTAAGCAGGAGCCGAAGCAGGAGCAGACAGGCATGTCCCCACTGCTGGGACCTGGGGAGATGTTGTCCTGCTAGGCTCCTCTCTCATTTTGAGAAGCCTCACAGTGGAGATTACGAGCCAATTCCCCTCATTTTCTAAGCTGATGGGAATTCAGGTAATAAGTTTTCTGTACGCAAGGAAAGTATTCACCCATGAACGAATTCTTGTTATTGAAGAAAATGAAAGATCATTACATACATCAGTGACTTCAGTGTAAAAACCAGCATTGGGCTAGTTACTGCTAGACAGCTGCAAGGGCTGGATGCTCTGTAAGGGCAGGGAAGCCAGGAATCAGTGGTGAGGAGCTGCACATTGCCACAGGGCTGTGGCTCAGACAACTGTTGTGCTTTAACCCCATCCAAGCCCCAAGCCCCCCACAGCCTCCTGCTCACTCCCCAGCCAGCAGGAGCAGGTAGAGAATTGAAAGGAGAAAAGCTGGAAAACTCATGGCTTGAGATAAAGACAGTTTAATAGGAAAATAAAAGCCTTGCATAAAAGCAGAGCAAAAAAAAGGGAATTATTCCCTGCTTTCCAAAGGCAGTTCAGTCACCTCCAGAGAGCCAAACCCATCACAAGTAACAGTGACTTGGGAAGACAAACATCATCACTCCAAACATTCCCCCTTGCTCCTTCTACCCCCACTTTATACACTGAGCATGATGCCACATGGTCTGGAACATGCCTTTGGTCACTTGGGGTCACCTGTCCTGGCTGTGCCCCCTCCTAAACTCCCAATCACCCCCATCCCCTCCCCAGCCTGGCAGTGCAAAAAGCAGAAAAGACCTTGGGTCCGTGCAAGCCCTGCTCAGCAATAACAAAAACATCTCTGTGTTATCAACCCTGTGTTCAGCACAAAACACAGCCCTGGGAAAAATCTGACTCTAGCCAAATCCAGTACACCAGCACAAGGTAGTCCTGCAGCATGCAACTGAGGTGAGTGGAGCGCAGATCCTCAGATGTGTCTGTGCTGAAGAGGCACATCCAAGAAGAAGACAGAAGTAGCAGCTCCAAAGACAGGGTCAGGATCATGTCTGACAACAACCAGCATCAACCACTGCCCAGAGATCATCAAGCAAGGCCACAGAGCTGAGGCGATTTCATACATTAAAAAAAAAAAAAAAAAAGAACTCCTTGTGTCAGGATGTCGAGGGTATCTTACAGATAAAACAATATTCTAAGGAGAAACATATCAACCCCAATGTTGTCATCAGTTTTTTTAAGTTCTCCAGCTCTTTAAAGAGTCTAAAACCAGTGTTAGATTTTAGCATCTGAGCCTGCTTGCATCTAACTCATGGAGATTTTCAGTGTGCAGGTGGTGTCAGTGAGGAAGCCTCTCAGAGCACCTTGTAACCATCAGGACTGTGGCTGTTTCAAAAAGACTAATGAAGCTGACAACAGGATCTCAGAATTCTGATGTCGAATCATCTTTCTCTCCTCTGTTTTCAAACTTAACACCCTAGAATAGTAAAAACCCATGTTGTTTCACTAAACTATAGAAAACATTAATCTGTAGTAAACTATAGTAATCACTATGTGCTTTGGGGCACTGCATTGAATACTAAGCAGATCTATGCCTATATTTTGCACACTTTGAGTGGTTCTGACAGCTTCCTTTTTTTAGTAGTAATTAAACTATGTGTGCATCAAATTATTTTATTTTAATAAGCATTTTATTTTCATTCTCTATCGTGTACTGATAGTGTGACTAAAATGATGAAAAAAACTTGCAGAAATTATTTTCTCCTCTCTCTTCTTTTCCCTCTTTCCAAGTTTCCTTCACAGTTATGTCTTGTTGATTAACACAGTACAGACAGCATCAATATTCATACTTTAAGGACAGCTATTGAGATCTATGTGTCTCGCTCAATAATATGCAGATTCTGAGGGACTTTTTTTTTTTTAGGACAGCAGAAATACAATTTAGAAAGTGGTCTGTTTAAAGTGATTATTAATAACTAATAACATTGGCTACGCAGTTTCATTGCTTTGCAATTACCTTGGAAGAGGGAGTCCTTTAGACCTGTAGGTACATCCTGTTTAACATAGGCTCAAGAGGAATAGAGCTCTTTTCCAGAAGGAGAGTCAATTTTCAAACCATTTAAGAATGAAAACAAAAGAAAAGTATAAAGAAAATCCTGCAGTCTATAGATCTATAGATGAAGGGCTTCATCTATAGATGAAGGGCTTTTCATCTCAGTAAAACTAGGAGTTTGTCATGTAAAACTCAATTCAAGGTAGTGAAATTAGTAGTTTAGAGCTTACATCAGGAAATTGGTAACAAAGAGCCATTCGGTTTTATCATAGCACAGAAGATCTTCACTTTTTCAACAAAAGAGATCTGGCTTCTCTCTCTCACCAACCTCTGTTTTGTACAACTTCAAGAGAAGTGATCATGTGTAAGGCTGTAATCAGGTAGAATAATGTATTTATTTATGTATGCATCAAGCAATGGAATTTCTACCATTTACTAAATTATGATTAGCAAGGATTTCCCCTCTCTTATTTTGAATGCTAACAAATTAAGATACCATAGAAAACTGTGGTTTCAAACAAACAGAGCTGACTTTGCCTAGTTGCAAGATATCCAGACAAAATCTCTTGTGTGGGTATTGTGTAATTACATTTATACTATGCCCTGGTCTGTTCACATCTGCATTTAGTTTTCAGATGGATCTTTATTCCTCCCTGAATATCTGTGTCTGGCAGTGTACAGAAGGAAGCTGATGTCTGCCTGAGCAGACAAAGCCCTTATACTGTGTTCACAGGGTCAGATCTTAAATTCACAACCCTTAACATCATTAGGGTTGGGAAAAATCTCTGCTCTCTTTGGAAATCTAAAATGTAGAGCTCTACAGCAGGATGAGTGGCACTCTAAAGAGCATCTCTGGGTGAGCCATATGTGGGAATGCTGATTTCCTTTCACTGATAAGGAGAAAATGGGGTCAAGATGACTAGCTCAGATGGAAGGTTATTATGTTTTATTGTCAGAGAAACTCACAGAATCACAGAATACTTTGGGTTAGAAGGGACCTTTAAAAGCCATCTTGTTAAGCCCCTGTAAAGTAATCAGGGACGTCTTCAAACAGATCCAGTCGCTCACATTTGCATTCAACCAGACCTTGAATCTTTCATGGGTTGGGGCATCCACCACCTCTCTGGGGAGTCACAAGAGGTGTTCTGGGGTTTTACCACCCTCATTGTAAAAAACTTCTTCCTTGCATTTTATTATCCTATAATAAAAATGGATCCCCCTTCAGCTTTATACCATTACCTCTTGCCCTATTGCCACAGGTGCTGAAAAGAAGTTTATCCCCATCTTTCTTACTGGCTCCCTTCAAGTACTGAAAATCTTGTCTGCCTTAACTAGTCTTAAAAACTTAAAAACATGTCAACTCCCAGTGAAAATGAAATTTACAGCAGCCCATCTGTCAGAGCCTACAGGTAGAAACTACTGCATTATTCCTCCAGAGGTTTTGTGTTTGTAATTTAGTATGGTATGTGTGGCGTGATTAAATTAAACAATTGTAAGAGCACAGCACAATAGGTGTGTACTCAAGAGCATCTGTAATAGACAGAGAAAAATTAGGGAGACTCTGAATGAGTCTCAGAAACCATCTGTTAAACAGGATCAGAAATAATAAAACAATGCAGTGGAAATCCTTTGTGGCTGATTTCAGGTGCACTTATGGTTTGAGAAGGACAGTGATGAAAATGCTATTCATTAATTGCTTCCTGCAAAACTTCCTTGCAGAGTCAATCACCACCTGGAGACAGAATTAGTTTTTTACAAAAAGGTTCCACAAATGTGAATAATGGCAATAATAACAGTCCATACTTATATTGAGTCTAACATTTGGGAATCACAAGAACTTCATAAATAGAGTGAAAAAACTCAAAACTACAGTGATGAAATTATATAATAGAACTAGGAAGTCTTGTGGATCAAACAGAAAACAGCATCAGGTTTTTCTCTTATTATTTAAAGTGGCCCTTGAACAGTCTGGTCTTTGCAGGGGATTCTAATTTAAGGGTTTTTACCAGCAAAATCCTCCATTCTGAAGAAGAGTTTGCTCCTCTCTGAACTGTTTGTGGTGCTGTGCAAGAAACAATGATTTTTTTATTCAGTGCCTAAATTGAAGGTGAATAAATTATTTAGATTACCTCAAACTAATACATTGTTTCAAGATCATATTCAACAAAAGCTGTATATTAAAGAAACAATCTAAATTAAAACTGGTTTACAGTACTCCCAAAATGTACGAGCTGTGAAGACATCAGTATTGTATCAACCTCCCACTTATCTCCTTTGTTGCTGGTATTTGTCAGATCATTATACAAAATATGGATGATCTGTACACAGGTTCCTTTTTTTTTTTTTTTCCTTTTTTCCACTCAAATCAGAAATTCTCAAAATCTTACCATTTTTACAGGGGAAAAAGGTTACAGGCTTTGATATTTTACCAGGATATACCCTAAGCCTTATGAAAAGCCTCATAATAAGTATTTTAGGAATCTGAAGATATACATGCTCTTCAATAAGGATATGAAATGGGTTTTTTCCATAATAATTTATTTATTTAATTTATTAAGTTATTTAACTTCATTTTTTTTTCCAAGTATATATTAATGTGACTTTCACTGATGCATACTCTGAATGATTTCCTGTAGTACAATACGCAAAATGTTCACCATCTGCCTCATGTGGCTCATTCTCAGCATAAGAAAAGCAATATATGATCAGTTAAATGCTTTGTTTTGTCAATGTTTCCTTTTATTTGATTTTTAAAATAGATTCCGTTTAATTTTTATTTTAGAAAAAGTAGTTTAAGGAGAAATAATCTTAGTCCTGGGATGCAACAAGCGTTTTCAATTTTGGATCCTCAAAAAATGTTATTCCTGGGCTTAAGGAGCTTTTTGGATAAGGTTTGTTGTACCTGGAGAGAAACTTAGGAGAGGTTTAAAAATCCTTATTGCATTTAAGAGTTAAAATTATCAACCACAGTTGTTATTCAGACTTATAATATATCAGAAATTATAAATCTGTGTCATAAATGTAGTTGGATATAATGTCAGAGGTTGAGGATATCTGAGAAATGGGCTGGGAAGCAGGTCCAGTGCAATCTCTGTTAGAAGAAAAACTCTTACACATCAGAGCATGACATTTGATGGCTTCATGCTAAAGTTCACTGCCTCATAAGCGTGAAATGGGAACACGAGTCCTGGCTCTGAAAGCCTGTCCCTGGCTGTCCCAACGAGCACTGTGCACGGCCCATCAGAACTTGCACAAGTTTGTTTAGCAGGTAGTTTGATCTTCTAAAGGTAGCACAGGAGATGGGGCGTGAAGCCTTTGAAAAGCAGCTGTCACAGATGATCCTACTCTCAATGGGTCACCACTTATACCTTGGGCAGAAAAATCATCGAGATTCAGCTGTAGCTAGAGTCACTTGAAAAATCTAGTTAGCTGGTAGGAAAAGGAGTGCTTGCCTTCACCAGTGAGAGGCTAAACAAGCATATTTGGTCTGCATCTCTAATATCTCTGCCAGGCTTTGCCATCTGATGTATGGATTTACCTGGTTCCTCAGAACTATCACAATACTCACAGGGTGAAACCAGAAACCTAGCTGGCTAAAAGAGGTGGGGAAACATTGGAATTTGTTCAGGTTCAAAAAGAAGTGACAGAGGTCACTTGGGGCTGGAGAAGAAGGGACATTCCTATTTAAAAATGAATTCATTAATGAGTATCTGTTGTCAAGAAGCAAATAGAGGAAGAACTGACAAAAGCCATATTTTGTTCTGCCTTAAAAAAATAAATCAATGTAATCAGTACAAATATAATAATCTAAGATAACTGGGAAGAAATATGTGACAGGATGAACTGGGATCCCTCATTCTGAGAGACTGGCTGACACAATATGTTGCTGAATTGTGGTCCCAAAGCTGAAATTTACTTTGCTCATGTTTTAAAGGAATTTGTGTTGAAAATGAGAAATGTGTGCAGGAGTTGATGGAGTGGAAATGAAAGTTGCCATAGTCAAGCTTAGAAATAAATCTTCAAAGTAAAATATCCTTGAATCAGACAAATTGGACAATCTACATCATAGAATTCAAAATGAAGTGGAAGATGGAATAGCCAGCCCAAAGTGGTTTTTTGTAAATACCTTTAAACAGATATGGAACATGTTGTCTGCCCTTAAGGAAAAGAGACTAGGGAGAAGGTTCTGCACGCTTGAGCAATAATAATATGTGTATAAAATAAAACAAAATATGTTTAAATTCTCAAAATTAGTTGACTAAAGCTACATTATTTGGTGGTCTAGCAAACAAAGTTGCCAAAATTTCTTTTTTCAGTTTTGTGATAACTTCAGGCTGCCCTTTGCAAGTTCAGGCTGCACAAGGAACTACTGGGTAAAGTCTCCTGGGGAAATGCTTTTGAAGGTGCCGTGATGACCTCATAAGGGCACAGGAGCAAGAAATTCCAAAATGCTGGAAGTCAAGCAGGCAAGGCAGAAGGCTAGCTTGGATGAGCAGAAAATTTTTTTTGAGAAAGGCAAAGAAAGGAAGCATGTGTTCTACAGAAGCAATGTCAGGTGATGTGGGAGAAACACAGAGATGCCTCTTGCCACTCCAGGCAGAAAATCTGTACGGCCAAAGTGCAATTGGAGGTGGAACTGAGGAGAAATAAACTGGGGGGATGGGGAAAAAGATTTTTTTAACATACATTCTTGGGTACCTTGGAGAGGGATAGGAGTTGGACTCAGTGACTCTGATGGGTTGCTTTTACCTCAGGATATTCTGTGATTCTGCAAATCTGTGAAAACACAAACAATTTTGGATATTATGGAAGAAAATCGCTTTTCTGGTTTCGTTTTTTCCTTTATTTGCATAAATGTCAATTAAATTGCAACATTAAAGAGGTTGCACCAGAAATCCATTAAAGATTTAGTTACCTTCTGTGGTGAATGTTAAGAAGTTATTACTCAAAAGTCTATTTAAAAAGTTAAAAATTATTAAAATATGCAGGCAAGATCATTAAACATCATGAAACACTTTTCTAAGGAAAATGGAAGATTGTTAAAGATTCTCAAAGGTTTTAGTTCTGGGCTCAATAATTCAGAGATGAAAGTGGGGTTTTGTTGATTTATTATTTGTTACCAGTGGTCTGCCCCAGAGAATGCTGCAGTACAGTGTCTGGACTCATTTAATGTTTTTTTTTTTTTTTTGGTTGGTTGGTTAGGTTTGTTTTGTTGGGTTTTTTTGGGTTTTTGTTTGTTTGTTTGTGTTGTTTTCTTGAGGTTTTTTGGTGGGGTGTTTTTTTGGCAGTGTTTTTCATGTTTTTTTTCATGTTTTTCGTACTTGAGTCTCGAAAGAACAATAATAACTCATCTCCAAAACTGACCCATGTTCCAAGCACAGATGAGTTTTCTGCTCAAATCACCTGAGAAATAAAAATAGGTTTTTTTTCCTTCATTCTGATTATTTCAGGATCTCAATTTTGCAAACTTCTGTAGCTGTTTCATTTTACAATGTTTTATAGTTAGGGTTTTTCTTGTTGCTGTTATTCAGGGTGTTTCTAATTGAATTTTTATAGCTGAAGATATTGGTATTCATTTATTTGCTGCTTGTTGGGCAGATGTAGAAGTGGGAAAGAGATGATCTGTATTTAAGGTTCACCCGACTCTCATGAGATTTTACCAAGAGTTGTTAAGTTTTAAGAGAGTCCAAAAAATCTGAANTTCTATGCTTGTGTCTGGGAGATGTTATCTCATTATTCTTATTTCTCCCATATCAAAATTAATTATATAAATCTCTAGGCGGGTTTTGTCTTTGTATCCATCTTTGTATCCATAATTTCCACAAAAAGGGGTCTTCCTCCAGGGAGAGCCACTAGGAGATCAAAGCCATATCTTATAATTTTGGCAAAGTGATTTCCTTTTATTTTTAAGTAGTGTTTTAATTTTCACAAATAAATATAATTTCATGATATTTTAAGTTAATATATTCAACCCTCATCTGGGTACTATTACTGTTTTTGAATGTCAAGTATAGTTTCATCTTTTTATTAGTCAGCCCTATAGATAGGGTTTCATTTTATAGCTTTTTCCCTCCCTCAATCAGCTGATGAAGTTAACATTTCCTGCAAAATAACAGTTTTCAAAAAAAAGCCCTCATGTTCACTTTGCTAGTCTTAACAAGATTATTTGCTTTATGTGGCCACTATGAATATTATTTTTCTAAACATAGAACACTTTTTCTTGAACACACTGGTTCTGCTCACTGTGTGCTGAGACACCAGGCAACAGTCTCTGGGGGCAGGAATTCCAGCTGGCACAGCCAGGGATTTGGTGCAACACTGGGCCCATAGACACCTGAGTTTTCCTAGACAGGTTTCTTGAGTAGCAAAGAACTGTGAGACAACTGTAAATCAGGTAGAAAAATAGGGTTGCAACTCCACTCTTTCTTGCTTTTTGTGATGGTAGCGACATTCAGAGGTTCATTGCACATGGCAGAGGCTTCCATGCTATTCCATGAGCAGTGTTGCTAATATTACTCTGCAACAGCAATCAAAATAGCTCCTTTTTCATCTCTCTCTTATCATATAATTGTGGAATGGTTTGAGTTGGAGGGACCTTACAGATCATCTCATCCCACCCTCCTGCCAAGAGCAGGGACACCTCCCTCTAGGCCAAGTTGCTTTGAGCACTTCCAGGGATGGGGCAGCCACAGATCCTCTGGACGACATCTACCATGCCTTACCACCCACACAGCCAAGAATTTTTCCTAACATCTTATCCGAATCTGTTCTTTGTCTGAGTGAAG
>VXAX01003069.1:192419-296818 GCA_013399835.1 Leptocoma aspasia
ATCTATCTATCTATCTATCTATCTATCTATCTATCTATCTATCTATCTATCTATCTAATCTATCTATCTGTCTGTCTGTCTGTCTGTCTGACTGTCTATTTTTCCTTTCCCACATCTGTCTCATTTTAAAACCAACTTTTCCTTTATAGCTCAAGCCAGGACTCTAAAATTAATGGAAGACGGCTATGCATGACAGGGATGCCCATTCAGTGAGGTGGTATGCATGCAGTGTTTTACAGAATAACTCATGGTTAAGGAGGGTTTTTTAGTACCTTTTTCATCTGTAGTTGTTTATTTGTTCCAGACCGGCTGTGGAGTGAAGTATAAAGTACAGTGCATTTTTGTAAAGATGTGAAAACACACTCTTATGAGAAGTACCAACATTTACTGTCAGTCTCTGTCCTTTAGCACAAAGGATATAATCTCACTTGTTCTCACTCTTTACCATATGTGTACAACCTTTGGCAACGGAAGAACATATCAGTGCAACAAAAAACCAACCAACCAACCAACCAACCAACCAACCCACCAAAAAAAACAACCAACCAACCAAACAACAACAACAAAAAAAAACACAACAAACAAAAAAACCCAAAACAAAACAAAACAAAAAAAAAAACCCCAACCCACTCTGTGGCACTGAATTCCATGATCCTCAGAAATCAGGCAATATCAGCATTTCTCCTTCCAGATTTGTGAATAGCTGCTCTTTGGATTAATAGCCTGGACATTTTGCCTTATGGGTAATGATATGGGTTAGCTCTTCTGAAATGTTCAGGCAGATTCCAACTATTCTTCCTTTTGAAAAAAAAGAATAATGGAAAAGAACAGAAAAGAAATATTAAATAAAGAGCTTTTCCTTCTCTTAGAAATGTTATCAGCGTACAGGGTGCAAAAGAAATTCCAATTACTGCATCCATGATAACAGTAGAAAGACTCAAATAATTAAATGATTATTGTATACAGGGGTTTCGATGGGACTTGTAGTTCACAAAGCGTTTTTTCAATTATTCAAATTCCTAAGGTGAAAAAAGCAAAAATTGAAAAGCAAATTGAAAATCCCATTAACCACTCCTGCTATCTTTGCACCTACACAGGCACATGACTGGATTCCTTTGCAACTGCAGATGTTCTGAGACAAAAAGACACCTTTTGTAAAGTAAAGAGTGACTGCCAGAAAAACACTGAACACAGAACTGTTGCCTGTTCATCTGAAATAGGCCAGGTAATCAGTAAAAAGCTCAGGGATCACTCTAAAAGATATCTAACCCTACAACTAATGTTCCCTTGGCTATTAACAGTTCCCCTGGGACCATATCCTGTTGATATGTTTATTTGATAGTTTGCTGCCTATTGGAATGGGTAGGTATGGCTGGAACTTTTTTACTTAAGCTGGATTTTTTTACGTCCACTAAGATGTGCATTAATTTTTTTTAAGACTTTTCACCTCCTTTTAAAATATTAACACAAAATTTTCCATCAGAAAATGAAAATACTTCTATTTATGGTACTTGGGGAAACTGGATTTTCAATTAACAGCATTTACCAGAAAAACATTGCTTTGGTAATTTGTTTGAAACCGAAAGCAATATATTCTGGCCAGCTATACTTATGACTGAATCATGCAATTTCAAACACTGTAAATCTTATGAACTTGACAAAAAGCTCATCAAAGTAAATGAAAGGAATTCCAGTGACTTTCATCACACCCTGTATGTGGCAGTAAAAAGCTTCAGAATCAAGCTCAAGTATGTTATAACAATCAGTTAATTATGCCATGATCTATGGAACCTATTGTGATGAGATGCTTTTTCCACCATCTCAGGTTTAGACTGAAATCTATAATGTCCTTTCAAAAGGGCACTTTGAGATCATAGAAATCTGTAATACCACTGGAAAAAATGCAATGTTACTTCATTAACTAACATGAAACAGGATGATAGTACCATAAAAGTGAAAATAATTCTATTCATATTTTTTTGAGGAATTGGATTTTCTATAAAAAGATTTTACCAGAAAAAAGACATTGCTTTGGAAATTTATTTGGAAACCAAAGTTATATATTCTGTATTATATCTTAAATAAAATATTTAGTAATATATTTAAATAGTTTGCTATATATTTTATTTTATAATAATATTTTATTAATATTCATTTATTTATTTATTATAATTTTTTTTAATGTAATATATTTTTTAGAGAGGGAGCACTTTACTGTATAGAAGTCACCCTTCCAAGTTCATTTGTCCCCTGAGAATCTAAGAGACCAGAGACTTGTAAACAAAGAGAGGGATAAACAAGAAATTTATTCAGCAAATATTCACTGACTTGCAGCACTGAAAGATCTTGGGAGAGGGAGAAAATTCCACTTAATATTATATATTGGCACAAAAATTGAAGGGCTTGATCCTTCTCTCAGGAATTCTTGGGAACACATCCGCTGACTTTGGTGGAACAAAAGCTAATGGGAGATTATTATGGAAAGAAGAAAATCAGATTCCAGACTGGTCAGCCTGACAGCTTTCATCATCATTTAATTGTTAAAATATACAAAAGAGAAACAGCTCTTTTAAAAAGAATAAAATCAGCTCCTGAAAGAACCTAAAGTATCTTAGCAAGGTTTATTGAAAACCTTCATATAGAATAAAAAAACTATCATGTATTTAGTAGTTTTACAGAAATGATATCTTGGCTGATTGACTTTTATCATTACTTGAGTTTGCTTCTTTCAGTCCTAAGACTAATTACATTTTAGACAGGGACATTGATTAGATAATGCCACCCAAGCACCAGTTCTTAATGATGCAAAACGTGAGCCTCAGGACTAAATTGTGTTTTCTAAAATCACTGTGCCCAGAGGGCCTCTACACCCTGTCAGTCCCAGCTTTTGCAGCTTGAGGCAAGTGTTACTTTTTTATCCTAATATGGAGGAAACAAGGAATGGAAAAAAACAGAGGCAATTATTCCTGCTGTATTTAAAGGAAGAGATTGTAAAGGGATTTTGAAGAAAATAGGTAGAGATAAGTATTAATGAAAAAAAAAATGTTCAGACATACTGTGATATTTTGGTTAGCTATTTAGGGTTGTTATAGTCTCATTTCTACTTTCTCACCTGCTCAGCAGATCAACGATTTTTTTTCCCCATCCCTCTCTCACAACTTTAAGTTTATAATTCTTTATTTCACCACATGATAAACAACTTAATGAGGATTGAAATAACATGCAGAGCATATTACATGTGCTTAGAGGACTTAAGGTAATAAAAAGGCTGGGCTTGGGCTAGGGCCAGAAAAAGCACTTGCAGCTACATTTAATTATTAAAAATTTCAGATATTGGCTGTTCTCCAGTTCTTTCATTCAATGTGGGTTTTTTCCTTCTGGATGTTTTTAACTCAGTGTATTTTGTGAAAGCATAATAGACATTGGAGTGGCTTTGTTCATGCTGAGAAGGAGCCACCAATTCATTACAGAATCCTGTAATGGTTGGGGTTGGAAGGGACCTTAAAGATCATCTCATGCCAGCACCTGCCATGGGCAGGGACACTTTCCACCCTCCCAGGTCACTCCAAGCCCCATCCAGTCTGGCCTTGGACACTTCCAGAGATCCAGCCACAGCTTCCCTGGACAACCTGTGCCAGGGCACCCCCACCCTCACAGAGAAGAATTTCTTCCCATTTATCCCTGCCCTCTGTCAGTTTGAAGTCATTAAAGACAGCATTAATAAAACCACAATTCTTCAGTTTGAAAAGCAAAGCTGTGAGAAGATCTGAATTTTTAGGGAAAATGTGGTGGTGATCTACCTCAGAACTCAGGATACCTTTTAGAAATGATGGCGGTAAAGGGAGTCAAACTCATACAGAACAAATGCATTATTTTATCTTCTTCTCCTGTTCAGAACTATTTCCTTTGTCTTCAAAGTAGAGCGATTGTAATAGTCCACATCACCCTGCTTTGAAATGCAAAGTAAAACAGCCTTAGTCTATGGGAAATTAACACCAAAACTGTGCACTCCTACTCAATAGTAAATTTTTTTCAGTGACTGATATTTATTTTTTTGCCACATCTCTTGTTCATGTAGAGAAGATTGATTCACAAAACAAAAATAAAGTTATAGAACTCAAGTTACAGCGTGGCAAACTACGTGACTAAATTTATTGCAGTTTAGCAGCATGTCTTTTTTTCCGTTATGAAGAATTACAGAGTCCAGAAAGTAAAGATGAATATAATTCTGAGTTATAACTAATTCCATAACTGAAGAAGTAATGATTTTTATCTCATATCTGCCTTGGTCATATCAATTAATTATTAAATGCTAATTAATTAATGAAAAACATCTTTTGGCAAAGAAAAAATATAAGATGAATAAATCTATCACCTGAACCAAACCTTAGTAGAAAACAATTTAAAAAAAAATTCATTTCCTAAAAATGATGACACGGATTATTCAGCTAGTCCATTAAAAATAAATGAATGCCAGTTCTGTTGAAATGAAAGGGATCCATTTTTGGTTTGATGAATAGTTTGACTCATGCTGCAAATATGAAAGAACATCTGAAAAATGTTTTATATATAAGATGACAGTTCTAGTTAATGCAGCTTGGAAACTTGCCTGAAGAAGACTATACACAAGATAATGATAAGTGTACACATATTGTAAAATATATAGATACACATTTTTAAATTAATTTCTTCTTCATTTATTTTAAGCACTGGTACAAAAAAGAAAAAAGAAGAAAAATATCATGGCAAGGATACTGTATGCATCTCTCCATGGTATACTATAGAGATCCCAGAACTCATATAAAATAAGATAAATTGTGCAGATGAGAAGTACAGGGATAATTTGTAGTCCAGAAACAGTTTAGCCTCTTCTCTAAGACACTGCTCAAATCACTAATTAATCTTGCTTAACTACACTGTGCTCAGAACCGTGTGGATAGAGCCATATTCTTTCCAGCTCTGGAAGTAACTAAGGATTTAGGGTGGTTGTTTCTGCATTGCAAGACATGAGTCTCTATATCAGACATGGTCAGCCACTTTTCCTTGAGGCACAGCCTGGATGGTGTGACCTTGCAGGGCAGACCACACTCTCCTGCAGTGCCCACCAGCACAGCCCAGGGACATCAGCAAGACAGATAATGACCTTGCTTTCAGGACAAATCTAATCCTCAAACAGCTTCTGGTCAGAAGTTAATTTTTCTGCATATACCAGTCCTCAGCAAATTTTTCTCACAGCAGTCCATTCAAACATTTTTTAGGTTAAAGCGATGTTTTTACATAATAATTATCCTGGTTTAATTTGTTGTTTTCTGCTTGCTTTTTGGAAGTGAGAAGTTGTTCTTCTTTCATCTTGTTCTTGTTCTTCCTACCACTCATATTGGCATAAATTTCCATCTGTGATAACAATAAATAAACTTAATTGTTCAAATAACAAATGCATAGAGAGATCAGATGATTAAAACTGTATCCGTGCCTTTGTAAATGATCAGGCTTTTCAGAAATGTCTTTTTTAGGGCCACTTAAGATTTATGAAAAAATTGTAGGCTCCATTTTTCTCAGAAACAAGCAAAAAATATATAATGCTGGTGATACACTAAATAATAATGTATGCAGTGCAAGGATAGCATTGATGGTTAGCCATGCATGAGAAAAGAAAGGAAGAAATCACAACCAGTTTCTTGTAGACAGTGTCAGGAAAATCTAGAAAAAAATTCATCTAGTAACAAATGAAGTATTTAATTATAGAATACTTTGTCCCAGTGTTGTTTCATAGTTGAGAAAGAGAGAAATTAAAAAGAATATATTACAATGTATTACTCGCTGTTACAGAGACGTGGTGAAGTAGCAATTGAAATATGAACCTCTGGGTTGCAGGCTACCAGAGGCCTTTTTCTCTTCTGCATATTTCAGTCTTTCTGATTAGTCTTGTTTTTCCACCTTTATTTTTCACAACTGCATTTTTGTTTGTACTGCCTGCTTCCAAGCACATTTTGCCACGGTTTCCAACCTCCATCACATGCTTCTTTCTTGCTCTTTGTCCAATAAGGAGAATTTTTTCATTCTCCTTATTGCTGCTTTCTCACCAATCTTCTCCTGCCATTTCTTTCTTATTGCTTCCTCTACCTTTTGTTTGTGCTTTTTTTTACTCATGTGCATACATCTTCCCAGGTAAAGACGCCTGTTTAACTGGATGTGAAAGGCAGAGGGGGGATTGCTCAGCTCCTGTGAGCACTCCAACTCGGCAGAGTGGGAGAAGTGTGGTTCCTTTTCCTGTGGTTTCCATTCAGAAGTTTCCTGTACATAGCACAGTAGATACAAAATCACTTCCATTCTTTCCTGAAAAGGGACAAGCCAGGGAACAGATCTCACTACTGACACCATACAGGAGAACAGAATGACATGTATTGTGAGAGAAAATAATCCTCAGTGTAAGAGGATCTCACTTTCGTTCAAAATAACAAGATACTGGGCCGTTTCCTTGAAAACCTATTTTAGCTCAAATCTGTAAACATGTGTTCCTGTGCCACAATGGGAAGCATTCACTCTGATCCTCCAAGGAGATCGAAAGGTATTATTGGTGTTTTAATGCAATATGTGCCACAAAAGGTTAGCTTTTCATTTCTTATTGTCCTGCATACTATGTCATTCTTCATCACAGGACGTGCTGTCAATAGGCATAGCAACAAAAGACAAGCTGATATGATGTGACAGGATGGGCAGAGGTCACTTTGTTACTACATGGTGTAGCTTTCTAGAAGTGTGCCAGAAATGCTGTAGTCTTAATAATTTTTAAGCTTTCTACTGTCATATAATTTTATGTAGCTGAGCCACCTCTTCATCCCCACATCTTTGTGATACGCTTTGTACTATTTCACTCTGTTCTCCTGAGGTGTCTCAGGCATTTAGACCTTTTGGTTTACAGAGAAAAAGGTGCAAAAGCCCCTCTAGTCATTTGAGAGCCCCCATGAGAGCCTTTTAATGCTGTATACAGCAAAGCTGTCAGAAATAGCCTTATTTCAACAGCATTTTGTATGGCTTCTTGAAAATATATGAAGAATTTGCATTATTCATATCTGTTGATTTCCAGCATATTTATTTCCATCATCTACCCAGTATTAGGATCTGGCTATAGGCATTTGGATCATGGCACAATACTTTTTAAAGATGAGTGTGATTAATTCCCTCATTTTCCTATTACCTTGCAGTCCATTATTCAATGTATCGTGTGATCTGTACCTACGGTATCTACATAAAATGGGGAGAAGCTATCTGTTTGTGACAGCAAAGCATATGTGGATTTAGTGAGTTGTAAACTCTAAAATAAATCAGATTTCTTTAAAGGAAAAATAACTGTTAGGCAGTGGTTCTATTATGCATTTAAATTCAATGGAATTCTGGATTGCTCTGCTCAATGGAAATAGACATTAGCTGGGTGGACACTTTCAGATGTTTTCTTTTTATTAACTTTTAGGCACTGTTCTCTAGTAATGCTGCTAGAAAGTTATTCAAGAATTAAAAAAGTAAAAGGTAAATGAATCAAAAAGTCAAGAAGGCAACCAAAGAGAAAAGTCTGTTTGCAGCTGTGTAGTCGTTGCAAGAATGAGTTAATTCTGGTCTAGTTTTTCTCTTTCTAGTTACAATCTATGTCAAGTGAATAGATGAATTTTTCCCATTTTCACTTCTCATTACAGGGTTTGTCATAAAAAGTGAGTTATCACAGGATTTTATTGCCTGATATACTTGGTGAATTATGACTGTGCAGAGGACATTTAACCTCTTGCAATAGTGTGTGACTTGTTTGACTGTTCCTGGGATGCAAGGGGGTACACAGGAATTCAGTGTAATATTTCCTGGCATACAAAATCAAGTATAACACTTTTCCATACAACAAAGAACAAAGTTAGATCATGTTTAAGGGCACATTGTGATCAGACAATGCTACCCCTGAGCAGTAATCTTGAAAAATTAAGGAAAAAACTAATGCTGCAAGTCATGATTACAGAAGTGTTTAACACAGTTAAAACATTTGGCCTGTAAAAGTGTTTTCTTTTACTCTGCCTGAGTTCTGATGTCCAGGGTGATTTTTCTCGACAAAGCATTTGGTCCTTCCATTGAAAATGTTAACAAATAAAGGGAGTCTTATTCCTTGAGAGAAACATTGTCATTTGACAGTTTTCAGATAATGTCATATGTCGTGAGGGCTATCACCTTCATTTTTTCTTCTGTTAGCAGAATACTTCCCAGAACATTATCCAATTACAGTAATTAGGAAGAGCAACAGAAGAAAGGACACACATTGGAGGCATTACCAGAGAATGCCTTCTCATGGTACTGTCAAATTTGATCATAATGGCCTTTACATTAAAGATCTCAATTTAATCTAAGTTATAAATATCCACTACTTGTTTCTAATAACTAAGTAAGTGGACAGATGAGAGGAATGTTGTCCCAGTAAAAATGAAGACATTAAAATTGCAGAGTCACAGAAGAGCAATGGAAGCACGTTACACCAGTAAGTGCCAATAGAGGAGATGACAGCCTTGGCTCTTCAGTAAACCCACACCTGGAACTTTGTTATTGATGAGGACTCTGCCAATGCTTGGAGGATGGTAAGATCATCTTTACCTGGCTTTGCAAGTCTACATTTAAGCATGCAGAACCTCCTTGTCTGGGGATCTGCAAGCTGCTACTGAAACATAAAACACACACATGTAGTATACATAGAGAGAGATACAGGCATATGTGGATATACAAAATTTAATTTTAGTTAATAGAAAATTGAGGCCATGCTGTACTGTAATGCCACGGAATGAACAGAGCTTTTCAGTGCTGGAAGCATGAACAGTTAAGGGATAAAGAATGCAGCAAGATCAGGAAAGAAAAGGCCCCATGGTCTGTTCACTGGCTCCAAGGAAAATTGCTATGGTTCAGGCAAATATGTTCCTTTCAGAGCTACCATCAAACATACCCTCACACAAATCTTTGTCTTTTTTTTCTGGAGAGACTAAACTCAGTTGCTAGCCTATCTGAGGCAGCTCATGGAAGTCCTGTTGGCTTTGCAGGACTGAGTTCTGTTTGATTGAATAAAAGTCACAGAACTGAGGTTTGTAAGCTGTGGTCTAACAGTTTCATGAATATGGCTGTTCCAAAGAGGACCACCAGTAATTAGTCTTATGTCCATACCCAAGAAAGCACACCATAATTTCTTTAATCAATCCCAAAACAGGGAATAGCACACACAGAAAATTTAATGTGTTTTGATCAAAGGCCACAGTCATCCAGATCTAATGTTATACGGATGTTATCAGTCACCCACAATGCTGCCTGCCAATTGTGCTCTGTGCTGAGGTACAAACAAATCATGTGTAAAAGCCACTAACATATTTATCATGGAATCAGGTATAAAGGCAGATTTATGTGTAGCCAAAACATTATTCCTTACAACACATTGCATTAGCTGTGCATAAACATGTCCAAGCAATTTAGACCATGTGCATCACGGTGAAAGAGACCATAGCACTACCTCAGGGTAAAATGATTCAGAGGCTGGTGTCACTCTGAGCTTCATATCCAGACATAAACTGACTATTCATAATAACAAATTTATCATGGGAAAGACAAAGGGGGGTGGGGGGGGTGGGGGGTGATCATCAGTTGTCATATTCTGAAATCCAAGTACATCTTGGATTGTACCAGGTGGGAAGAAAGCAAATTTATTTAGTTTTGTTTCATATTGGAACATTGTAACTCTTATTCCATAGCAGGCCACTAATCCTGCTGAAGTTCTTGGAACCACACCAGTGGGTCCACATTCACCAATTTGGATACAGAATATGTTATTAATATAACTAAAGAATCAGGGTAATATGCTCTGGGCATCCAAAAGGATGGGATCTAAAAGCAGTATTAGCAATAGCATTGTAATTTTATTTATAGTATTGTTTGTGGTGACTATCTGCATAGGTAAAATTCTTCTAAAATTAACTTTGAGGTGATCAGAAGAGTGTGCATTCTCTTGACTTAAAGCAGTGTATCTGCTGTGAAATCATCTAAGATCCTTTTGAGATCTTAGAGATGGTAACATGAGAAGTACATGAGAAGGTTTTAGAAAGATCCATTGGCCAGATTGCCTCATTCCTAAAACAATAAATCTGTCATCTCTGTGGTGAAAGCATCTTAATCCAGCTCTAAATTGCCAAAATCATAATTCTTCTATGTGAATACTTTTGGTTTCTATGTTTGGTTCGGATGAACAATTCATTTAGGAGTGGATCCAAGCCAGAATTACAAGGAACAGCTAAACACTGCCTGTGCAAAAGTTCGTATACTGTCTAGAAAAAACACATCCTGGGGATAATTTTCATCAGAGTTCTTAGACTGTAGGAGGAGGAGTGCCTCTGTGTAAAGCTGTGGTAAATTATGTTTCATATTACATAGCTGACTGACTGCTGTCTCTCAGTGAATGTAAATTAGACTGCAAAAATTAAAAGTCAGGAATGTTTTCTGAAATACCATGTGCAACTCTAAATGATTGCTCATGACTGATTCACTAGCAGTGATCAGGGAGAAATATTAACTTATGTTGCACCCTTGGGTCTTCATCAAGGCCCAGACTTAAGATTGCTTGGATTCCATTAAAAAAAAAGTTCCTTCATCAGGTATTTTACTGCAGTTTGTTTCAGACGCCTGAAATTGCATATCACCCATCAACAGGAATTTCAGCATCTCAACAAAGGCTCTTAAGCTCGAGGGCTTACTCCTTTCTTTGCTATTGTCCTGGCAAAGAAGCATTTTGATTTGACTCTGATCTCAAAAAATGCTAAAAGGAGCATGTCTGTTTTCACAAGCATCAAGACAATATTTGTAGATGTTCTTCAGGAATGTTGGCAGTCCAGAGGCCAGTGATATGGAATTGCACTGAAGCTGATCACTAAGCAGTCATGCTGTAATCAGGTCATTTAAGTCAGTTTTATGGGAAGGATTTAAAACAGAACGATGACGTAGTATATTGTGGAAAATGCTCAAATCCCAAACTTTGATGAATCCTGATTAGTATATTGGCAGTCCAAAGTAAAACAGTAATAACTTTTCCCCCACTTCTTGGACAACTGCATGCCAGACTGTAATGTTTATTGATCACCATCCTTTATCACTTTCCATTGACCATTTATGTCCATAGTTATGCATAAGGACTATTGATTGAGGAGTAATTACCCTCTAATGTAGGTCAGCTAAGGTCACCAGTACCAACTTGCCCTTCTTGATTTTTGTTAATTTAGTTTATTGGGATTTTGTTTTTCTCATTTTCAGTTTTGGAATTGATTTCCTTTTTTGTGCCTTTTTACATGCCATGCAATATTTAAGTTGTTTACAACCTGAGAAGAAACTTCAACTTTGTAAGTTCTTTCAGCAATATCTACTTCCAGTGTTATTATATGCTGGTCTTCAAGAATCCAATATACACTTTCTGCATAAAATCTAAAGTACAAAAAGAAAAGAAAGAAAACTAGTGTAAAAAATACGACAAACTCAAAAATATTGTTTTTATATTTGCTCCCCGTTGGGACAACTGACAGGCTGTAATTCAGATTACATCTCCTCTCATAAAAGAATACATAATGAATTCACCTTCTTGAAGAAGCTACTGAAGTGGGAGGAGGGTGGATTTGTATTTGAAGATGTGGATCAGAACTTGAATTCTGGTCTTATAGTCACAAGAGCTGAGCAAGCACAGGGTGTGGGAGTATTAATTTACTACTGAAATGTGGGTCCACAATGAATTATTGCACTTTGCAAGCAAATAATTAGAGATAAAATCATGAGAGGGGGATATTATTTGTTACACTTGTCTGCTATGTCTGAAATTGAATCTTGAGTACTTCCAGGGAGAGGTCATATGTTCCAATTCACAATGAACCAAACACACGAGGGACCTGATCATCACCAAGTTTGTCTTTGAGATGACACAGCCACAGAAGTTATGATAAGCAGTAATAGAGTTTATTCAACCATTGAATTGCAGCAAGCGTGGGTGACATACAGCCCCGGGCTGAGGGGCTGCGGGGACTGGGGATCCTGCTTCTGCAATAAACTTGGCACTAGGTGCAAAAAAGTTGGGTTTTTTGGTTTGGTTTTTTTGTGGGGGGTTTTTTTGTGGGTTTTGTTGTTGTTGTTGTTTTTCGGTTTTTGTTTGGGTTTTATTTTTTTTTCAGCAGTGTGCCCAGGTAGCCAAGAAGGCCTGTATTAGGGACAGTGTGGCCAGCAGGAGCAGGGAGGTCATTCCTCCCCTGTACATGGCACTGGTGAGGGGCACCTTGAGTGCTGTGTCCGGTTCTGGGCCCTCAGTTTGGGAAGGAGGTTGAGATGCTTGAGCATGTTCAGAGCAGAGCAATGAGGCTGTGAGGGGTTTGGAACACAAGCCCTGTGAGGAATGACTGTGGGAGCTGGGGGTGTTTAGCCTGGAGAAAAAGGAGACTCAGGGATGACCTCATCACTCTACAACTTCCTGAAAGGTGCCTGTGCTCAGGTGGGGCTGGTCTCTTTCTCCAGGCAGCACTGATGGAACCAGAGGACACAGTCTCAAGCTGCATCAAGGGAAGTTTAGGTTGGACGTCAGGAAAAAATACTTCACTGAAAGAGCAGCTGGGTAATGGAATCATCTGCCCAGGGAGGTGGTGGAGTCACCATCCCTAGATGCATTTTTCAAGGCCTGGAATGCAGCACTCGCTGCCATGGTTTATTTGATGAGGAGGTGCTGCGTCATCAGTTGGATTTGAGCTCAAAAGATCTTTTCCAGACTAGTTAATTCTGTGATTCTGTGTCAATTTTGGAGGCAAGAAAGCTAATCAGAGATTATTTTGCTTTTTATAGACTTCTGTGTTAAAGTGAGTTTTCGTGACCACACACACAAAGGATATCTACATTTCATGGCACACAGATATCTGAAAGATAACTAAAACTGCCTGAATTTCCCCAAACTAATTTTTGTCTTCATATGAAACAATAAAAAAAAAAACTTAAAAAACTTCTCTGGATTGTCTTTTTTCTAACTCTATGCTATGAAAGTGTTCACACATTCCACAGAAAATGGTTTCTAGTTGTCTCCTTCTCCAGGCAGTTCAGAACAGTATTATTGGTGGTTTAAAGAGTGACTAAGCAGCTGGGACATGTTTGTGGGAACATTGAATCCTTCACTGTGAATTAGGATCATTGTAGAAGATACCCGACTTACACATTGAAAAGAATTAAGCACATAATTTTGTCAGTAAGGATATTTTGACCTAAAGTGCCACAAGTGATGCAAACTCAAAAAAAAAATTGCAGAAAATATATTGAAACATGTTAGTCTCTTGAGTCTTTGCTAAGTATAAAACAGGTTTCATAAAGCATTTCATTCATTTCAGGCTGTCCAGATTTCAGAACCACTGGCTGTAGTGCTTTGTCTTTGGAAGGCTGGAATTCCCTGTGGCTGTTGCTCACACTGACCTTTACATTGGCTCATTGTCCATACTTGACACGGGTCAGACAAACAAAAGCTGCTTTCCTCTTATCAGTCAAACTGAGTCCTTTCTAATTTGTCCTTTTGTGAATCTTTTGAACATGACAAATCATATGAGAATTTGTTTCTTGAGGAAGGCCAGAGTGCCATATTCTTTTTTATCAAAACTGTGAAAATCCCTTCAAGCATTCAAACTATGACAAGAATTTGGTCCTGCTACTATGTACAAAATAAAGTTAAAAAAAAAAATCAAGGTGGATTAGAGATTCACGTAGGTCTCTAGGATAACTAGGTTATCCTAGTCTTAAGATTAACCTCTGCCTTTTGAGTTGCCTATCTTAAGAAAGCTTTTCCATGAAACAGCTATACATGAAGAGCCGCTTCTCTGATCCCCTGGGAGGGCAGCTATAGAGTCATACACAGACAGACAATTTTAGCTGGTAAAAAAACAACCCAACTCCTCTTTGAAGAGCACATTAACTTGAAATTTTGCCCATAGCTACATGTTTCCTGGACCAGAATTGATGTTAGCCATGCTATTGCAAAGAAAGAACAGAATTAGTGCATGACTCCTTTCATTAACTATCTGAATATGCCCTGTCTGCTGTTATGTAACAGCCTCTTGCGAAAACCAAATATGCCTGTGGGATATTTTTCAGAAAATAAAATTATTTCTGGTGCTAAATACATGGGCCAGAGGTAACACATTGTTCAGTGTGGCGTGGTAAAATCAGGCTTTTTCATTCTGTCCAACAGTCAGCTGCTGTTACTTACATTTAGTTTCAGAACTTAATGAGCTCTAGTTAAAGTGATTGACCCTCAAAAGAAAAAAAATAATAAAAAGGAAAGCAGAAATTTTAGAAATGTAGACTACAAAATGTAGAAAGGGGACATAATAAACACATTAAGAAAGCTACTTAAGAAAAGGAAATATCTTCTATAAAAGAAAACAGATTTTAATACTCTGAAAATACCCTCCAGTTATTTTGAGTTATTTTGTTTATACATGATGCCAGCTGATTTCCTGGCTGCAGAAATTTTTGAAAGGAGCTGAGTATGAGCCAATGTGGCTGAGGTCAGCAGATAGCAACTTCTGTTAGGATTTGGGCAGAGCTACAAAGTGAAATGTGTCTCAGCTCTCTAAGTCGTTTTGAAAAGAATCAGATAGCTCATTATTTGGACACCTGAAAAATGCATTTTCACTACATTATCTTACAGTATCTTAAATTATCCTACAGTTCTGTCTTATCAGGAAAGCAATATTAAAACACCCAAGTTGGAATTCATGCCGCTACATTTAAGAAGGTCAAAAATAAGTTTCTAAGCAAATCTTTTGTTTGAAGATCCTTTCTGCAATCAATAGAGACAAACACTTTCAGCTAACAACCCAACCATTCCAAAAGTACAGATTCCAAAAGTAGCAACAGGTGGTGTTCATGGCTCTAGTATCTAGCTCTTTTCTTAAGTCCAAAAGGAACAAAGAGAAGGAGTCAAGAATTGGTTCTGAATTTCCAGGTGGACAGATTTAAAAGAAACCATTCAATTTGCAAGGTATTCTTAAAATATGCACACCTATGACGCAGAATTTATTCGGCCACCCTTTCACACAGCCTCTTGCTTCAGGTATGAAACTGAGCTTTGTTCCTTTTAGGACTTTCTATGTGATAATCCTGGTCACACACCCAAAGATATAGATTTTGTTTAGTAAATACGTCAATACAGACTTAATTATAAGTTTCATATTGTTAAGTATTAAAGGGTGTGGAAAGTCCCACGTGGCCAGAACTCACGAATTGCCATTGATTTACAAGCACTTAAAAAAAAAAATCATTGAGTCATAGAATGGTTTGGGTTGCAAGATGCCTTAAAAACAACCTTATTCCAGCCACAGCCATGGGCAGGGTCACTTTCACCTATCCCAGGTTGCTTCAAACCCTGTCCAACCTGGCCTTGAACACTCCCAGGGATGGGGCAGCCACAGCTTCTCTGGGCAACCTGTGCCAGGGCCTCAGCACCCTCACAAAAGAGAATTTCTTGCTTATCATTTAAATTTTGAATTTAAATGATATTAAATCTCTGAATTTAAAGTCACTACACCTTGTCCAAAATGAAGCACCAGACCCTATTTTGGGTTCATTAAACTCTGTTGACCTGAAAGGTATGTTGCGTCTTGCCTGGTCTCTCCCTAGTTGCATTTACTGATGGAATAAGGTCACCTAGAGGACTTTCACCTCATCAGCTCATTCAGCAATATTAACTGAACTTTGTTTTATGTTCAGACAGTTTAGCAGTGATGCCTTTTATATGACTAATTTATGTCAAACATGTCAAGATTGTTTTTTCAGAAGTACTGCATCCAATATGGCATCAGTTACCAGCCATTCAATACACAGCTGCATACCTAAACAAGTATCAAACATGTATCTTTTCTACTTAGAAAATATGTTAGAAGTAAAAATATGGCAGAATTTCAATATACAAAGCAAATTTTCTTTAGAACTTACTGTAATTTCCTGTCTTTGAGAACCCTTTTTAAAATTTTCTTTTAGAGTGCAATAACATATAATTTCTTTTTTTTTTTTGTCCTAGTCAGATAGGAAGAAGACAAAACCCAGTGAGAATTTTTAATAAATCAAGAAAAGAACGTGTGCTGGCTTATAAGATAGCTGTCATATGGCATTGACAATATTGTTGTCATTGCCACGGAGTACAATGTTGTATCCAAACGAAAAGTTATGACTAAGATGTCATTTATTTCACTTGGACTGTGGCCATGTTTTTTGGCCATGGTTAATATTTGTAAGAATGTCAAAGTAACCTAATGCTTCAGCATCACTTCTAAAAGATTTTCATGCAGCAAGATTCTGACTCTCAGCTGAAAGAGTTTTTCAAAGAAGAGTAGGTATTTATTTCTATGACTAGAAATGTATATGCAAGCTTGAAGTTCTGGGGGTTTTATGTTTTGTTTTCTTTTCTTTTCTTTTCTTTTCTTTTGTTTTCTTTTGTTTGTTTTGTTTTGTTTTTAATAAATGTTCATGTTAGGTTCTTAATCCATGTTGAGACACTTCTCATCCACCATGCAAGGATCATTTCTATAATACTCTCAGAATGTGTCCAGGAGACGAAAATAAGGAAATTTATTCCTTTTTAGCTCTTTTGATGCCTTTATAGAACACTGAAGGACCTGACTGTCAGTGTAGCCCTACATACCAAAACATGTAATAAAACCATGTTGTTGAAACAAGACCTGTGGAATATCAGGTCGGTTTGGAGGGCACCACCTTGGAGACATCCCTGGTGTTTGAAATACCACATAATTCTCCAAGAGCATCTGCTCTTCTGTCTGCCTCTGCACTGAACACAGTTCAGGCAACTCCAGCACTGGCTTCAAACTGCACCTTTTATACTTCTCCCTTTAAGTCACTCTATTCAGTAAATATAACATTAAAAGAAGATACCTCACTTCAAAATTTACTAAAATATTTCTCTTCCTTGTGGCTTTGGCTGTTACAGTATTGAAGAGAAGACATGAATGTAGATTGTGTATTTACTGGTGTCATGACTCCTTGAGACTGGAAATGTTTCAGATGCAAAAGGGTTAAAATGAGACAGATTTCACCATCGTGAGTCACGATAGGTGTCATTGATCCTATTTACCTACCTTAGAGTCAGTCTTTAAATTAGGAACTCAGCATGCTGAAACTGGCAATTTTTCTTCTTAAAGAGTGTATCAAGCAAAAGGAGAGCTTTTGGGGAGAATTGCAATTCCCTTTGAAGCAATTTCCATATCATATAAAGCTTTTGCATTAATTTGCAATAGAAGCAAGAGTTACTACAAGATCCACAAAAAATATAAGTAGTTTTAAAATTTCCACACACTTTTCTTATATTCTTGGGAAGTTTTTTCTAAATCTAATGAAAGGTCAGTCATGTTTGCTTTCTTTGTTTTTGTTTTTGGTTTGGTTTGGTTTTGTTGGGTTTTTCTTCCCTGAAATTATATAAATGCAGCCAAACGGTTGAAAAAACATTGCTTTTTAAATTCTGGAAATTATTTTACATTAGAGAAAGCAAGACTGGTCCTGGAATTTTTCATCCCAGTTCTTTATTTGGTTTTGAAGATATTGTATTTGTTGTATATATTTTTGGGGGAACTCAAGTGAAGCAAAGAGGTATTTAAAAGTAGTATCTAGAGACTGAATATTTGGCCAAGAAACATATTGAGAGAAAATACAGCAAAACTCAAAACCTAGACATAGTATTTTTCTGTTCCTATAGTTTCTATTCTAGGGGTTTCAATCTAGTTCTTTCAGCAAGACCATTTGAAGAAAACGTAAACTGAGAAAATGTGTTATGATACTTTAAGCCCAAAGTTAGATTAGAAATAAAATTATCTTCCATAACTTACCTGTTCCTGGGAAAGATACCCAGAAAAAGAAAAATAGGGTAAAAAGAGCCTGTGAGAAATAGTGACAATCTTTAGAAGTGGAAAAAAAAAAAAAATCACTTTTAAATTGAGCATACCATTTGAGGGTAAAGGGAGTATTGACTTTTAGTTTTGTTGGAGGAGACTGATAAGGCTACATTTCCCATCATGACATTCACTAAGAAATAATAGAAATTTCTTTTCAGTATCTGTTACATAAAGCAAGTAGAACTTGCTTATTCCTTTCCCAGAGAGGAAAAAAGCTCATATGAGGAATAGGCTGGAAATAAGTTTCAGACAAACCCATATCTCCACTACTCAGTGTAGAGAACTTGAGTTGCTCAGTATGCATGCAGGACGGGTAAAGCAATTTAATATTGTAGATGACCAGCAAATTACAACCCCTTAAAGCAAGGAAAAAACAGGAAAGATGTTATGATTTGGATGTGTAATGATACTTCCACAGGCTACTGCTGTCTAAATGTTACTCATACATCAACCCTTGCTCTCGGCTGTATGTGAAGTCAAAACAAGCAGATACTAAAAGCTGAATTCATGGGGAGAAATCCCAACCCCACCTAAGTGAAAAGGGTCCCACTGTCTTGAAATGAACCCATCTCTCACAGCTGGTATTTGCACAGTGTGATGAGAAGTTCCTCTTCCAAATATATTCCAAATATTGAATGGGCTTAAAGTAGTGCAGACAGCCTGGTGAAAAAATTGTGTACCTTATTCATAAAAATTACAATCTTGTGGTTATGTGATGCTCTTCAGGTTTCTTTATTTTCTTTTTCTTGTGTAGTTTTCTCATTTGTTAAAAAATTAAAATATATTTAGGGTGGTGTTTGGATGAGGTCAGGCTCAGAAAGTAATTTAATATGAATATCATTATTAAAATCCCACTGCTTCAAATGATTTTTTTTCAGATTAATAAATCTGCTGAGATATAAAATTATCTGATTTATAACTATGCATTAGTAGATCTGTCAGTTATTATCCCCCTATTTAACACTTTGATTGTAATATAATTTTATGCAGCTTCTAGAATATGTTCAAAAGTATGAGAAATAGGAATTTTCTAGCTACTATTTCAATTAGGTTGCCAGACAAGGGAGTAACACTCAGAGTTAAATTTTCTGTGATTAACATAATCTGAAATAAGATACCATAGGGTTAGTAACTGACACTGTAAATAGTTTCGTTGTTTAATGGAAATCCAAAAACTGGGTATTTCAGAAATAATTTACAGTACAGTAACTTTGTTTCAGCAATATTCTTAATCATTTTGGTGCATACTCTGCTAGTAAATAAACTGAAAACTGTGTATTGTCCATAAAATAGCACAAAGATATTAATCTTACAGGTTGTACATTAGGTAAAAATCTTCTGTGGGTAAGAAAAATATCTTGACTGGACTCTGACCAGCAAGAAAAAAATCACTGGCAACTTCTTTTTGTAAGTGATTAATTTCAGGGTTAGTAATTACTGAAGTTGTAGGCCTCTTTATACAGAATTAAAGTCAGGAACGTGCCTTTTACTGCTAGAGATCTTTTCACACTGAAAATAAGCAGAAAAAAGCTCTGCTGTGCTAGTTAATTCATAATTTACAAAATTTGGCAACTGACTTTATTGGAGCTGTGAATTTATCCTATTCTTGACACAATGCCTTATTTTAGATCTCATTTCCTTTGGTGAAAGTTTTCTCATTTAGTACCTGTCCTGTTTTTCTCTAAAATATAGTGCAATGGGAATGCAGCCCTTGTGCAGAAAATGGATTAACTCCTGATGGAGTCTCTATGTGCAAATTTATTAGAAAAGCAGAATGTGACTCTGCAAACCACGACTGTTCTTTGCTCAAAACTTATTTTGTCCCATACCGACACCACTGGGGTTTCCACATCCAGTTCTAGATGAATAACACAAAAGTTTCTTTATCCTACAGTCCGTAATGGCTTGGGACATTCCCTGAAGGGGAGCACCCCAAAAGATGATTTTTAAAAGTCTTCCCACTCCACAAACTCACAAAGAAGCACAGTTACCTTTAAGCAAAAATTTTAATTTAGAAGAGAAAGCAAAACAAAAAGCACAACACAAGGGAATACCAAAATAAGCCTTAGGGCTTTTCTCTGGAAGAAAAGTGCACCCATAGAGTTACTGCAGTGAGCAAAATCAGCTGTGGAGCTAGCAGGGACTCTCATTTAGCTGAGAAACCAGCATCTGGCAACGACTGATATAAAAAGCCTAGCTCACACTTTACCTTGTGTCAGTTGCTTTTTTGGGTAAGCACATGATATTAGCACAGTTAGGAAAACATAAATCTCATCGTTAAGTGTTATAAACCTCCCTTACTCCCTGTGAATTTCTGGAGTAGAAATATGTAGAAGATTTTCTGTAGCTGTTAAGGCCAAGGGCAATATCCAACTTTGCTCATAATTCAGGCCCCATTTCAAATCACAGAGCCATCAGAGACGAATCCACGAAGTTCGGGGTTCAGGTTCAACATCAGACATTTAGTTGGAAATGTTCTGCCCATGTACAGTTCATTTTACATCTTCCATAATAAAACCAGTCAAAAAATCTCTTCCAGTCACCTCCTCTGCTCATTTCATAGGTATGGCTAGAGCTATTCCCATTCTTTTTATATCACATCCATTTCATATTAATGTTCTGCTGGTCTCCAAAATCACTGGAGGAATTTTTATATTCTTGCACAGAACACCATTACTCTCTCTGCAGCAGGTCTAGGCTGACACATCTGAACCCCCAGGTCTCAGAGCTGTGGCATGAAAAATTGTCTGGATGGTCAAAGCCAAGGAGTGGTGGTGAATGGAATTAAATTCAGTTGGTGGCTGGTTACCGTGGTGTCGCCCAAGGTTCAGTATTGCAGATGGTCCTGTTTAATATATTTATGATCTGGACAAGGGCACTGAGTGCACCCTCACTCAGCTTGCACAGGACACCGAGCTGGGTGGGAGTGTGGATCTGCTGGAGGGCAGGAAGGNCAGAAGAATGAGCAGGGGTGGTCTAAAGTCATGTCAAAGGAGGTTTTGATGGATCTTAAGGAACATTTCCCCACCTAAAGAACTGTCAACTATTGGAAGAGGCTGTCCAGAGCAGTTGTGAAGTCACCATCCCTGTGGAGATTTGAAAGATGTGTAGATGTGACACTTAGGATCAGATGTTGGTAGTGTACCTGGCAGAGATGAATTCAATCTTAGAGGTCTTTTTCAATCATAAGGAATCAATTATTCTATGTTTTTGATATAAAACTAAAAATCTATTGGGTTTTTTTGTCTTCACCACAGTTTACAAAAAATATTTTAATCATCTTTTGAATGTTTAATGTAACAATGAACCTCATATCTGCAAAAATTATTTAAATAAAAAGAAAAAAACAACAACAACAAAAAAAACCTCTTTGAAACTATAGCACCTTCATTCTCACATGTAACAGTTTTCAAGGTTTTAATAATTTTTGGTTTCCCAGGAATGGATCGTTAGTAGCACTTCTGGAAAATTTACAGGAAAACTGGTCTCATCTAGGTTTTCAATGCAGCAAGAGTGGTGTCATTTGGAAAAAGCATTTATACTTCTCAACTGAGACTTAAAAATCACTCCTAGGAAAATCAGATGCAATATTAAATGGGTACTGATATTGCAATTGGACAACAGGCTCCTGTTAATCTTCTCTAAAAAGCAGATGAAACATAATTCCTCACATAAAGCTAATTCTGTGGTTTCCTGGTTCCTGTGGGCTGTACTAGCAGATGGTATCAGCAGCATTCCTTCAGCTTTGGCCAAGACTCAGCTTTTCATTTCAATTTGTCTCTTTTTAATTTCAACCATGGGCACTATATACAGTAACTGCTCGAGTTAGTCAAATAATTATTGCAAAACACCATTTGTGGTAAAATTTAACATCTACCTACTGAACAAGGGCTTGCAGATAACATTTTTTTTTTCTTGGCGGCCAGATTTAGAGAGAGCCCAAATGACCTTTTTTCATAAGGCACAAAGGCAGACCCATGGATAGGTCTTGGAGTGTCACAGAGCATTCTTCCCTTTTAACATTTTGGGTCTCTTTGGCTGTGTTACTTTACAAGTGTCTTTCCCTATCAGTTATGGGCCCAGCTGGCAGTACAAAGAACCTCAGACCCTCAGCAGAGCCTGGGACTGTGGTAGAGCAGTTTGGAGCTGGTTCTGCATCTCCTCACTGGTAGAGATGGTTCTCCAAAAGGTAGAAATCTTCATCCAACAACCTTGTCAAGTGTGATTAACAAAATTTTAGAAGGTAAGAAAGCATTAGTAATTCCGTTGAGGAAGTGTTACTGATCTGGATAAAGAGGCTGAATGGGCAGATAGATGGGCTGAATTAAGACTTCCTGGAAAATATTATATATAATTTATATACAAAAGTGGACATACGGGAAATAAGTATTTTATTACTGGCAATTTTTTACATAAGAATGTGCATTGTAAAATTCTTCATATTACACTCCTAAAATCAAACATAATTGATGAGATCATGGAAAAAGGGAACATAGTGGAATACCTGAATATGAGCTATAGCTTAAGGATTAAACTTTGTATCTTTTAATCAATTTTATTGATCTCATGTTGAGATCTTTAAGCTTATTCTTCATTAACTGCATCCACTCAGTTTTTATGTTTACTGATGTGATTATAATCTGTGATAGCTATTTTTAAAATAATTTTTACCTACAAATAATGACCATTAACAAGTAAAAAGGTGTCTTATTTAAATAGCAGAGACACACCTTGTTTGCTGGAGAGGAAAAAAGTTCATGTTAATTAAAATGAAAGTTCAAATTTCTTTTATTTTTGCTACTTTTTAGTCAGGACAGAAACAGTTTATTAGTAAATTTAGTATTCTGCCTGTAGCCTTATGATAAACTTATGCCACACAGAACTCTTATCATGAGATTATGAAGAATATTTATTACCTCAGTCATTTTAAATGTCATTAAAGTGCCCAGTGAGATTAAAATAACAGCATTTTCCCTCCTGACGTAACAGCATGAATTTACTTACGTACAACTGTCTTTGCAAACATTTCCTAGGGTACCTCTTAGTACCTTTTATACAGTAGAAGATTTGTGGCTGGGAAAAAAAAATCCTACAACTTTCTTTTACTGATTTTAAAGCTCTTTGAAATGTAACTCTGCCCTTGATGACATTCATCAAATATTTACCAAATGTGTCCTTCCACATCATCTTAGTATGTAACTGATGAAACATTTAAAAGCTGTCAACAGTGGTATATTTATAAGTTTAACTGCAAAATCATTACATTGCCTATAAATGTTGCCATGATGCACTAAACCTGTGAAGAAAAAGAAGGAGAGAATGTCCCTCTGGTATTTTCTGGGCAGGTGTTGTGAATTTTTGAGTCAAAATTTTGATTTCATATGTGCCAGGTGTCCTCCTCACCCATTAAAGTGTTGGGGTGGTGCTGAGGAATACTGGATAGGAGGGTTGTTGGCACTGTGTGATTAGTGACACCTTTAATTACTTTAATGATGAGAGGCAGACAAAATTATGTCCTTTAATTAATTAAATAGAATTAATTTATAGATATATAGAACAAAATATCACAATACTTAACTTCATCTTACTATTAAGGAATGTAAAGAGTGTAGCTTAGTATTTACCAGTGTTCATCTGCTTTGTCAGATCAGAACTATATTTGTTAAATATGAACCTGTTAAGAGGATAAGGATAGAGAGGGTTAGGTCAGCAGGAGGACAGGTGACCAGCTGTGAAAATGGATGATCATTTAGAGTAGGCAGACAGAGAAGAGTAAAAAGAGTTAATAAGTGAGAGGATGAAACCAAGAAAAATAAAGATTAAGCAGCACGAATAAAGTTCCTAGCACCAAAGTCTATTAGTGTATGAAATTATCTGCTGTAGGAAATGATAGATATCCTATTTTTTGACTCACTGCACACTAGATGGGATAAGTTATTCATAAACAGACAGTAGTAGGGGAAGAAAAATCTCTATTCTTAAAAGCAGAAAGGCAACAAAACACTCTTAACAAGACTTTCCAATTTTGCAATTTCCTTGGGACTACTTACCTGACTTAGTGGCAGATACTGCAGAGCAGTCTGTCTGTCTGAGATTTTTAATAGGTTGTTTTAATAAGCTTTTCTTGTGATTTGTGTTTCTGATACGAACAGCAATTACCCAGCCAAGTAATGAGACTCTAATGAACATGTCTTTCCTAGATTACTTTAGAAGTTCATCAGAGAAGCTAACAGCATTGTAAAACTAAAATCTCCTCTTTTTTCCCTGTCAAGACACATCTGATTGTTCTTCTAAGTGCCTTTATATAAAAACAATGGAGAGAAAAATATGTATAGGTCTGTGCACTTGTGTGTGACCATCATTTGATAAAAAATAATTAACATGCTGTTTTTATCCACAGTACGATATAAAACAAAGAAAAGAAATTTCTTTCTGCATTTTCTGATCTACATGTGTACATCAATGTATTTATTTTCACTGCAGGTTTCATGTCAAAGTGCACCTCTCCAGTGTAAGGAACGAAGATTTCTAATATTTTGGAAATGTTAGTTATTTAGTATTTCTAAGAAAATAAATTAAAAATTAAGGAAAAAAAAAGGGGACCTGAACAACATTTTGAACTGCAGTTCAAAGCAGTTCAAAGGATGGCACTGTAAAATGAAGAAGGGAAAATTGGGGTGATGATTTAAGTCTGGTTGCAGAGGCATGTGCAATCACCCTGTTTAACTGAGCTAAATAATCAACATTTCTGTACAACCAAGGGTTGCAAATCATCTAACAGGGAATTTTTAAAGTATTTTACTGGCAAAAAAAAGGATAGTATTACCAATTCACTTCTTTAATTGATTTAGACAATTATTTTATAATGGGATCAAACCCATCCTAAAAGGGCTGATTTCCCCTCTCTTATTACAAATACAGCCTTCTAAAACTAGCTCTACTGTTTAGTTCCCCATTAAATAAACATTTGATCAGAAGAATCCCACCATGAATAATTCCTGAATGATGTGACCCAAAAATATTCATGGCAGTAATTCTTAATTGAAGCTATGAGACAAGTGTGTTTTAAAGGGTAATTAGTGTACGCAGCAACCTCATGACTTCAGATGTTCAAGGCTAACCTTGAGTTCTGCAACAAAATAATACTGTGAATTGTTTTACTGGAATAGGTTTAGAAGCAATTTCAATTTTTAGACATTTTGATAAGGTGATGTGTTTTGTTCTGTTTGCATTTTTTCCCCCAGGTCATTTTATTTACTGATTTGTTTGTTTGTTTTGGTAGATATTTGCTTCTCATAGTGTGCCCTTAAAGAAGGAGAAAGCACAACAAAGAGTGTTATATCACTACTTGGAAATAATTATTTCTAAATAATCATATATAAATATTTCCCAGCCATATTTTCTTTATAGGAAATTAACAGCAACATGGTGAACTCCAGGTGGATTCTTTTCTGGTTCAGGAATTCAAATTCCAGTTTCAGGCTTTAAAAGCTTTTAAGGTGTTGGTTTTAAATGGTTATTCTTTTAATGTCAAAGAGGAAAAATAAATGTTCAAATAGTAGGAAGTTTTATTTTTCTACATTTAGTCAATAGAAAGGCAAAAAAAATGTTTTGGTAATTTTCTTGACACTGCTAAAATAAAAATCACTGTTAATTTATGTCAAGCAAGATTCAGTGAAAAATTATTATTTCACTCCTGCCACTTTGACTGAGAAGAAATATGAATAGTAACAGCAGAAACTTTTTTATCCCAGAGAGAGACCTCCAGATTCCTAGCCCAAGGACCTCAGAACTTTTCCTCCTGGAACCTAATTTCTTTCCTGCAGGTTAGAAATTACACTCCTTGAATTCAAAGTGTGTAATTGGTGAGATAAACAATTCAGGAACAAACCTTGCCTTGCAAATTGATGGCTGCAGATTGCTGGTGTACAATGACAAATGATGACTCTGCTTGGGATGTGTTTGCAAGCAGAGAAATAGAGGACGGGCTACGTGCATCAAACACTTAAATTACACTGAATTATGTGACTGGTCGTAGTCAATAGTAAGTGGAAAACATCAGAAAATGGAACCAGTGGTTTCACAGGGCAGAAAAACTGGCACAGTATAAGAAACAGAAGGGCTGTAAGGTTGGGGAGGTTTCTGCAGAGATAAAGGTTTGAAGCATTCACAGAGGAACAAAAAGAATATCAGGAGGGGTAGAACAGAGGAAGTGGAAGGAGAGTCACAACTACTGATTTTAATGAGAAGTTACAAAGATCAAGGAATGGCATAAACCTACGTGCTCAAGTTCATAGTAAAAGGATCTTAGCATAGATCTAGCACCAGGAAATGAAATCCTTCACTAAAATCACATATTTGGATTTGAAATTTACTCTTGGAACCACATAACTTGTCAGTACCTTCCATCACCATACATGTGCACCCAGAATGTGTGCCAGGCTGAGCAGTGAAAACAGAAAATTAAAACTCTTAGGTGCACAGAAAATATAGAGGGAGGGAAACAATAAGAAAAAAATATAGTTTTAACAGGTAAACTTTAATGTATTTGGACACTGACCAAGACACACTTTAATTTTTTTTTCTTTTTTCTTTTTTTTTTCACAGAAGGAACATATTCTTTTTTGCTTAATTTGACAACTGAATACACTATACAGAGTTCTAAAAATAGTTTATAACTTTCTGTTTTGGTGGGTTTTTTATATCTAGCTTATATGGTAGCAGATGCTTCATAAGTATTTAAAAAACAACTAAAAAATTCTAAAAAACAATTACAATTAAACAATTGTAATTTTACAAAATGGTAGTTTAATCTACTCTTGTAATATCCTGACAGTTTTGTGTTGCTTCATGGAAAACAAATGACAAGAAAAATGTCATTGCTAGAGAATAGGGCAAATGTATATCCCTCATTTATGCACAATAAAGGGTGAAGACAATTTTAGAGAGTGAACTCAAAAGTCATACATAATAGAAAAAAGGTTTCAGAAGTGATTGAGATAAAAGAGTGTCATCACTCACAGAATGCACAGAGGGAAGTGGATTACCTAAGAGAAAAGCAAGCACAAACAAATTCTTATTGAATAAACTTTTTTGGTTCATATCAGTATTTTCTCTGTCAGTGACAACAATGACAAGAACAGGAAAGCCTATGCAGCAGACCTTTGGAAATGTCAGTGCCTTGTGCACAGGTACTTCAGTGTTTCCTTCGTCTCATTTTTTGTTTGACTCCTTGGGACATCATTTTGTGTAAATTCTCAAGGCAAGAGGCTTGGGAAGGGAGATTGGTTTCTGTTTACCCTGGCCAGCACTGGGTGGAAAACAGGCAAATGGTGCAGCTGAATTTTGCTGTTAGCTCTTCCTCAGTAATCACAGCCAGGAGAAAGCTATGAAACAAACAAACAAACACGCTGGAATTACAAACGTTGTAATTTCAGAGACAGCACCTTTTGATACATTCCTATCCTATTCCGGTTGAAGTCCCTAGGATTTTCTCTGGGAATTTGCACACGTGTTGCTGAAAAGCAGATTATCTTTATAACTTGTGCATTTGTGTGACTGCCATGTTTAAGTCACTGTTTGTATCTGAGCCACTGTTTTGTTTTATACAAGCAAATTAAACTGGATCTGCCAAAGCCATACATCCCTGTAATCCCTGTAGAAATGAGCCAAGATGAATAATACTTGCCAGTGCAGTAAATTAACAAGATTAATGGGAGATTTCCTCTTACCTTGTGAACCCAAAAATCCATCTCTTTGTTCACACTAGATTAGTTTTACTCTTTGCAAGTGGCCCATTCCTAATTTTACATTCTTCAAAGACAATGAATAATTCCAGACAGTAAATTTCCAGTACAGCCCTTCAGCAGGATGCTCTCTGGGATTTGATTTCAAATCTACCCTGAGACTTGAAAAGTTATTTTCATAAAATACGTACTGGTCTCTGATTCTGCACATATTTATCCTGCATCTTCAGATTCATGACATATTTACTTTGTAAAAGCATCTGCATATAAATAAAACACAGAACATGGGAACCATCATAGCACAGGAGGCTTGAGTCTTGTTGCCACTGTGGAAAAATGATTTGGCTTTTCTGTATCCAGATACAATTGGAGCACATTGCTTTCAGCTGGAATAAAAAATAAAATATGAATCTTCTTCTTTGGCAAGTTATCCTTGCAGTGACCGCCTACTTCAGGTGTATGGAATTGTTCCAAACAATATGAAGAGGTAGTTTAGAATGTGTTTATTTTTGAACAGGTGACTAATTTAGTTAAAAGAATTTAAATTTTATTCATAGAGTCACAGTGTCACTACTTAGGGCTTGTAGGGACCTCTTAAGACCATCAATCAAAGCAGAGTCAACTGCAGCAGGCTGCTCAGGGTGGTGTCCAGTTTTGAGTACTTCCAAGGACAGAGAATACACAACTTTTTTGGGCATTTTTTTCCACTGTCTGACCACCCTCACAGTAAAACATAGAATCACAGAATCACTAGGTTTGAAAAAGACCTGCAACATCATCAAGCCCATTTCATCCTGTCCTGAAGGAGAAGTTCCTCAGATTCAGATAAATAAATAATGTGTTCAGGTGCAGCCAAAAGTATAAGAAATCTAGTTTTTCAGTGGTCAGATTTTTAGAGGTAGCAACTTTGATACCTTTTTTCTTACATCACTCCAAGTAATACTGTAATTTCAATTTGTTTTATAATGATATTGCAAAGGTGATAGGGTAAGAAACCCATATTAATTCTTTATGTAAAACCCATGCAAAATCCTTACTGTAACAACCAAGTGGAAATTCAATCAGGTTTAGGTTCTATATTTGCTTTTAATAATAACCATGTCAGAAAAAACTTGAAAGTTAGCAGCAGTTCCAATACATGTGAAAACTATGAATGTGTATGGTGGAAGCATAAATAAGAGCAGATCAATAGGAATCTAACTTCAAAGGGGGAAGAAAAATGTATTTGTGCTATTTTATGGATGTAGAACAGCATCACAA
This sequence comes from Leptocoma aspasia, assembly GCA_013399835.1. Classification (NCBI taxonomy): domain Eukaryota; kingdom Metazoa; phylum Chordata; class Aves; order Passeriformes; family Nectariniidae; genus Leptocoma; species Leptocoma aspasia. Next base: position 221,395 of record VXAX01003069.1, read on the forward strand.
TAAAAGTTCATCCCAGAAGATCAGTAGAATAAATTTAAAACCTGTTTCATTTGGAAAAAGAATGTCCAGTAAAACTGCAAAGCACATTTCTAGTAAACTTGTAGTCTAATATATTCTGATACAGGTCAAGATTCTTGCATATATTATTTTAACTTTTTCCATTATTTAAACAGCCCCAGAAGTGTATTTGTGTTTCTTTTTTTCACAAATATAACAAGGTCTATTCCCTTTCTCATAGGGCTGGATGTTGGATGAAGCATATCAAGTGCTAATTATAAAAGAAAAGGGAAGATTGGAAAGATATAAAAACAAAGAAAGTCATATGCTTGGTTTTCATTATGAATTTCTGAGTAGACATAAAGACATTAAAAATAACTTGGCAAATAAAACCCCCTAAACGATCTTTTAAAATAATTCTATTTTTCCTTTTTTCTTTTTTCCTTTTTTTTTCCTTTTTTCTTTTTTTCCTTTTTTCTTTTTATTTTATTTCATTTTTTTCCTATTTTTCCCTTTTGTCCTTCCCTTCCTGTTCCTTCCCTTCCATGCTCCTCATTTACTTAATTAGATATATTTCAGCAATGTGAGTAAAACACCCAATTTTCAGATACAATAATCTGAGAAATGCAAAGCCACTTATTTGCACCTAGATGAAGAAATTTGATTTGATATTTCATGATGCAACATTGTGACAGTTGTTATTTTCCTGAGCATTCATAAAGATATAAATAGAGATGAACTTCAGCCTAGGTTAGATAATTTCTTTGATAATTAAAATATTAGATGCAATTAAGAATGAGGTCACTGTGGCTTACAAACCTGTACAAGAGTAGCCTGGGTCCTTAAAAGAACAATTCAGGTGTAAGGTGAACTGACTGTTCTGCTCTTAAATATACAGGCAGCCAAAATTGATTATGTCATTAAATTACCTAAGTCCTGAAAGTTCATGGGATCAAAACAGATCTTTGCATTCTGTATGTATTCTGGATCAAGGGTATTCTCAGTATAGAGACCCTAGTTGAAATTCAGTCTAAGTTTTCTATATCTCAGAAGTTCTCTGTGGCTCAATTCGTGGTCAGCTCTAAAGCACAGAAATAACCTTGCATGCATAAAACAGAAATATGGAAGTTTAAGTGAAAAATGTTAAATGACATCTTCTGAAAGACAGAGGAAAATGAAATAATGAAGCACATTAAAATTTAAGTACTTAAATACCAGGCTGAGGATCCAGAAATTATAATTGTTTTTTTCTTCATCAACTAATTCTTTTTTATTCAATATATTAAATTATAGGTAATGAAACCTTCATGAACTCTTACTTTCTTACAAAAATATAGCTACATTTTTGCTGAGTTTTTTTTTCTCCTTTCTGCTGTACTGCAATCTTGAAGACAATAGGTAATATTTTTTCAGTTCTCTGTTTTCCTGCAGAGAAAAGAACCGGTATAATAACATTACCCCCCAAAGTGGTCCCAAGTCTGTAATAAGATTCTAATGTTGTTTTTGTGCTTTCAGGTCATAGAGCTTTTTTGTAGGGGTAAATTGTCAGGATCATCTTGTGCTTTGGGGAACTCAGGCTATCTTCAGTATGACTTGAAAATTACCACTAAACAAGGTAGAGGAAGCTAATATTTGTACTCTGCTTTGATACTGTGGAAGCAATCAACAGATAGAAATCACCACCTCCAACATTTCAGCAAGCCCCAAATTGCTTTCTGTTTAGTTACTTTTTCCATTGCCTTTCTTTTCAGCTTCCTTTTCTCTCCTTCCTCCCTCCTCCTGAAAGTATGTGTGTGTATGTAAGCATGTTTGAAAAATTACATAAGATTGCATATTTGTAATAAAGAAGTTGTAAGAGTTCTTAGAGTCAATTTAGTACAAGGGTATAGTCAAATGACCCATTTAAGACTACCAATACCTGAATGTTGTCCAGATAATCCAAATCAGACCCTAAATGTGCATTTTTATTAATGTTCTTCATGTTTCATTTGTTTAAGAATTTTTCTCATTTGAATCAATTAGTTTATCATTATTTGGGTAATAAAAATCTTGTATAATTTGATTAGACATCCAGAATAAGGTTTTCCTTTTGGCTTCCTACATTTCTTCTAGACAAAAAATAGGGGTGGGCACACCCAAATCCCTGTAATCTTGTGTGAAGCAATTTTTTTTTTTTTCCTGATGTAGAAGGAAAGCCCTTCCCAAGCACTGTGCAAACTCTAAGGGACTTGTAAGTGCAAATGCCCTGAGAGAAGAGCCAGTTTTTGGCACACAGCAGGATCTGGTGCGGCTTCTGCCTGTTGAAACCTTCAAAACTCTTTAGACTCCACAGCCACCTCCTAACTCACCTCTGCATAACTTTTCTTGGCTACCTAACACAAGCAGGTATATTAAACACTATGATTTTAACATTGTGTTTGGCATTAGTCTCATGCAGTGCTGTGTCCAGGTCTGGGCTCCTCAGGACAAGAGAGACAGGGAGCTCCTGGAATGGGTCCCGAGGGGTACAAAGATGAGGAAGGGCCTGGAGCATGTCCCTGCTGAGGAAAGGCCAAGGGAGCTGGGGCTGCTCAGCCTGGAGAGGAGCCCCAGCTGAGAGGGAACCCCATCCCTGTCTGTCCCTGTCGGCAGGGAGGGCTCAGAGCAGGGCCCGGGCTCTGCTCCAGGGCCCAGCAATGGCACCAGAGCCACGGGCAGGGACTGATGACCAGGAATTCCTACCTGGATACAAGGAAGAACTTCTGTCCTGGGCAGTGACTGAGCCCTGAACAGATTGTGCAGAGAGGGGATGGAGTCTCCCTCACGGGGGATATTCCAGACCCCTCTGGACATAATCTCATGCCATGTGCTCTGGGATGATTCTGCTTGAGAAGGGAGGTGAAATCAGATAACTGTACTGTGGTTCCTTCCAGCCCAAATCACTCTGTGTTTCTGTGAGCTTGAACTTGAGCTTTAAGCTGATACTTGTCCATCCATTTCACTTTATTCCCAATAAGCAAAAGACCTTCTGAGTTGTGGTACTGCTGCAGCATATGTCTTCCCAGGAGAAATCATCAAGGTGCCATATTTTCACAACATATCATCTGTAAATTGCTTGACAGTTATTTCTCCCATTATTATTTATCATGTTTCACTCCTCATAAACTGGAAAAAAAAAGTTTATTTTCTGGTTAACAGGGTCTAAGAAGAAGATGTCTCTTGATAAATGACAGGATATGAATCAGGGTATATTGCACATTGTGAAACATTTTGCCGTAGTAAAAGTGCAACAAATAATAATTCTATCAGCTTTATTGGATATTGGTTGTTCAGTCTCATATGTTAAATGGATCTGGTGCAGCAACTATCAAATCTAGTATAGCTGTAAAATTCACATTCCCAAGCTTTAAGCACCTGTTTTTATAGTGAAGGGGGGGATAAGACAAAAATACTTTGTAAGAAGGCTGTATTGGGCAGGGAAAACAGCTGATAGTGCCTACCAGGAGTGAGGAAAAATGCCAGAGACTTAAAGCAAGGGTGTGCTTCATAATTGCAGATACCAGCTACAAAAACTTCCCTGGCAGAAACAAAGTCTGTGGTAGTGTCCACAGTTAATTCGACAAAAGTGATTGACTTTGCTTTTAACTAAATAAATGAGCAATAATAATAACAACATCAATACAAATAATAATAAATTAAAGCAATCATAGTAGTATAAGGTCTCCTGAGTGGAAGACACTCTTGAAAACTTCTCAAAGACCTTGCCTGGATTGATTAGTGAGTCTGCACGTCACCACGAGCCATCCCAGTGCCTGCAGCTCCCCTCTGTCCCATCTCCCCCAAAACAGTCCTGAGCAGCAAATAAAGTACCAAATTACAGTAAATCCACCCAAACACCTGCCACAATCCAAGGCATTCCACAGCACACAGAAACAATGATACATGGGAATAACAACTCTCAGTATGGTGTCCGTGGGAGATTTGAAGGAGTGTAAGGCTACAGGCTACTTCAGTGAGGCATTATAGACAAAAGAACCTTTCTTTGGGGTACAGGGCAAGTTTAGCTGCGTAAATTTAGGGTTAGAGAATAGTCTCTGGTCTATTTTATTTGTTGAGATAGATTTAGATGGGGTAAGTAATTTCTCAAACAAAAAACTATTTGACAGAAAGTCTGCATAGGACAATAAATGGGCGACACAGTTTGTTCCCTGCCTCAGGGGCTGCCTGATGTAGTCATGGGATGTAACTTTTGTGGCCATACATTAGCAATAAAACGTTGCCATTTGAAAGATTTTGGTAATGGGGATACTGCCCAGTACAAGCAATTTAATGAAGTTCTCTGCACCAGCTCACCAAGCAGCCAGAGTGTGTGTGTTGACAGATACTTAAAAAAACACAGTTATTACTGCTGGGTAAAAATGAATTCATTTTTAACCTGAAAGCTGTTTTTCCACACCTCAGTGGTTGGGAAGAATTTAGGCAGGAGACTCAAGGAAGAAAATCTCCAGTATGCATATCAGAAGCAACATGTATATAGCACAATATATAGAAAAATGAACAAAAACCTCATCTTATAAATTGTGCTGTAATGCAGCCAGTGTATTTATTGTCCTCTTCTGGTATCATCTGGCTACTACCGCAGAGAAGATACTGGCCTTGGGAGAGTCAATCACTGCTGCTCCTTCTGTGCTTTCCTCGTTCGTGCTCCAGAGAAATGCAGGGAATATAGCCAAGACCAAAGGCAGCAGCTCAGAGAGCAAAATCAGACACATGCACTAGAAAAACCCAAAGGGCCACATGCAAGCACAGTGACTGAGCTAAAGAGATCTTAATCTCAGGCAACACTGTTTATAGAACACAGTTACAAATTAATTTAAAGCAATATGGAAGCAGGTGGGGCGCTCCACAAGGAGTCAGGAGAACTGGTTTTTTTTAAATTCTCTGCCTTCATATAGACCTTTTTCTGTGAATTAAGTTTTTTCCCTTTGTGTCTTGTTCTTGCTCATCTTTCTTTTCTCTGGCCTCTGAAGACCAAGTTGTCCAATCTCTAGGCTGTGTATTGTTATGGAGTATGAAATCCAGCCTAACACTGGTAGTGTCTCCAGACACCACAGCAATAAGAGATCTACCCATCTTCACATTGTGCTTTGATTTGGAATCAAGTTGTCCTTACTTCTGTTTTACAGTACTGCTCTGGAAAAGGCTTTTTTGACTTCTAGAACATCTTCTGCATCACACTGTATTGAACCAGAATGGGCCAAAAAAAAAAAAAAAAGGAAAAAAAAGCTCTTTTTTCATTTAATAAAACACATATCATCATCCCAAGGATGAGGCCTGCAGGATGCATGAGACACTTAAAAGACCTCAGTCTGTTTGCCTTATTAAACAGAAGGTTGGGGGGTGTCTTGCTTTCTGAGTTTAAATACCCCAGGGGAAATAGAGATGTGGGCAAAATCTTTGCTACATCCAGCACTGAACCAAGCAGCAATGCCTGGAAGCTGAATTAAATTGCAGCTGAAGCCCATTTATACTTGAGAAGAGGCTCAGCTTTTTCTGCAGCGCTTGACCTTGCAGCATGACACCCCAGAAACTTCAAATCTTCTTCCTTCTTCTCAAGGTGCTGAGATGAAACTGTAGAAATGAAAGTGTAGAGCCTTTGTGTTACTTTGAAGGAGGTCTGATTGGTTAATTGTACTTCAAAGCCTGACAATATTATATATTATTATGTCCATATGTGATGTGCATTTGAGACTCTGTTAATGAGAAAAACACTGAAGCGGATTATAAATTGTTGGCACCTCTATTTCTTAATATTTGACTAGAGGAACCCATAGTAAATAAATAGGTTCAATCTGAGGCTTAATGAGACCAAAAGAGAAAAGTGTCTCAGTGGAAAGAGCTACTTACTGGGATCATTATTGTTATTGCTGTAAGCGCAGTCATAGAGGTCAAAATTTACCACATTTTTCTTTGTGGGAGAGAGGCTTTTTCTTTGAGGGAGATATCTGCAAGACTTAGAAAGCAGATCTGCAGACTGTTAAGAAACATACTCTGGCAGGCTATATAAAATGGATAATTCTGATTTTTTTTTCAGCAAGAAAACATCAGCTTACTTTCTATAACCACAATGGTTCATAAAACACCTTTTGATGACTGCTTTATCTGATAACCACAATTACTGGCAATGGGAAATGGAGTCTGACATATTTATATGTAAGGACAACTAACCAGAACAAGATACGATCTACATTACCTCTAAAATACTCAAATACTCCACTTCTCTTTTTTTTTTTTTCACTAGTGTTGCATGCCACCAAATATCTGAAAAGGGGATGGGGGGAACAACCAGCTTGTGAAAATATAATTTATCTTCATGCATCACAAAGACTGCAAAAAAATAGGAAGAAAATATGGTAAAGATTTAACCTTTTCTGATAAAAGTCTTAATACTGCTACCTAATCACTTAATTTTATTACTTTTTTCAACAATATGCATGACACCACACAGCAAAATAAATTCAACTGTCTTTTTGAGCTTTGGCTGGTTGATTAGCTTTTCTGTGGGTGACTGATGACTGTCATTGATTTCAAAGTGACTCTGATGATGGTGTATGTGTGATATGTGGTTTGATTTTCAAAAACACCTCTTGTTGGCCTCGCTCTAAGTATTACAGGTCAATAATACAATTGTAGTGAAAGTAAAGTTAAGTCACTGATGAGTAAATGAGGGAAAAAAATCCATGCACAATAGATTTTGAGATTTTTTTTCAGGGAATACTTAGAAACCATCTTCTATCTAGAATAGGCAGTTGAACCTGACCTTTGAAAATTAAGACCAGTCAGAGGTTCATCAGCCTAACAATTTGAGATACTCAAAATAGTAATTTTTGAAAGTACTGGCCAAGACAAGGAAAAAAATTTAAAAATAATATAATATTCTGAAAATGTATGTTAAATTTTGCTTCAGTAATGAAAAAGGATTGAAATTATATTCTCACAGAGCCGAACTCACCTTGCATAAATCTCAGGGAAACTACATTATTCAGAAGCCATGGTATTCTGAAGAATGTCTAGACTTGATAATTATTTTAACAATCTGCTACTTTCTAGCACAAAATAGAAGGAATTATGTTTACTGAGACTATATTAGATAGTGTAGTCAATCAGTCGATTTATGGATCTCTGGGCACCATGGAATAACACTGTGTAGCAAGGACTGCCAAGCAGGTTTCACTGCTTGGGTGATGGCTTCTAAATTTACCTTTCAAAAGATGTGAATATATTTAGGCACCATAGGAGCACTGGAACTCACTGAACCATCCCGAGCATACTCCAGCACGGTTGGTAGAAGTACTGTGAAAACATCCTGACACAGAGCCTCGTGCATTCCAGCCCTGAACTCATCACAATCCCTACACTCCCTCCAACAAAAACTGTCCAGCTTTGCCAAATTCTGCCAGCTCAAGGTGGCTTCATTTTCAGATGAAATGCCAAGTTTATTCCCGTGGGTGACCCAGACAAGACGAGGTTCGAAGGAGAAGAAAATACTCCAATACCCCAGTTAGTACATGGAAGACTAGATAGGACATCTAGCCCAAGGGATAAATATAAAGATGGGGATTCCATTAACTCTAAGGACATCTAGCCCAAGGGATAAATATAAAGATGGGGATTCCATTAACTCTACAGGTAAACAGGTATGACATTGTACTCTGCTTCACTGTGGTGCTCACCACTGCAGCTGGAATGCTCAATTTAATACAGCTAATTAATTTTTTTTTTTGAGGATCATTTTTATAGATCAAAAATTATTTTATTTCCTTCTATCTAATGCTCATTATCCAAATATGCTTTGGATACTTATAATTAGATTTGACAGGTATTGTAAGACTATCTTATACAACAAGTTGATATAAAACTTAATTTGATATCTACAAAGCGCTCTGAACTTAAAAGGAGGTTTGGTATATCACATATTCTATGTGGTGTATGCAAGTGTTCTAGAACAAAAAAAAGCTGGGAATTTGCTCACAACTTTTTGTCACTTCAAGGACAGTCTGCACGTTCTTCAATATACCTTTAAAAAAAAACAAACAACCCAGCCCTTAGTTTCAGAAGACAAACACACACATTATTTATCTGTCTTATGTCTTAGCAAAACCAAGGTATAGCCAAATAGTGCCCAAATATGGCTGATAAGGTGTCAAAAAGTGCAAAAAAATATATTTGAATAACTTAAATAATAATTGTTGGATTTACCTGTTGGTTTGTTCTGCCTTTTTTTAATTCATTTATTGTACAATGAAATTCAGTGTATTGTCATGAGAATGACATCACAACTGTGTTGCCAGAGGCAAGCAAACATGATATAGAGACTTAAGAGAGATTAAAAAAAATAAATACTAATATTTTATTAATGTTAAAAAAAAAATTTAAAAAATGTCAGGACAGGAGCAGTGTTCACGTAATTTTTTCTGTGTTAAAAGAGTTCTTCTCACATATGAGGGGCATTCACAGTTTTAAACACATAGATTTTATTTCGGTGGGTTTTAGTGCTGGGGAATGTGACAGAGTTGTTTCTGACAGATTGCCCTGAGCGTATATCTGATCTTTCCAACTGCTGCCTCTACGGTTCACTGAGAGGAGATCAGAAGGCCTGGGGTTGGCAGGTGGCAATGCAAAGCACACAAACCACAGGGTTGTCTTTCACAGCTTGCTTTTCTTTTTTTTTTTTTTTATCCCCAATCCTTTTTTTTTTTCCCTTTCCCCCCCCTCGCCTTATCACTGACTTTCAACAGTTTGGCCTCTCCAACTCCCCATCTGCTCCATCCCCATCTCCAAAAAATGGCAAGCCTGTGCAGTTAATTCACAGAGAAGCCTGAAGGCGTTGGATTATTGGAATTAAAGCTGTGCTGCCGACCAGCTTGGGTCATGAACGAGGCCCCCCATAGTGCTGGGAGCCAAATGGAGGGCTATTCTCAGAGTGGGGTGTCTGGAGCAGCACAGCTTTATGGCTCCTTGCCATCGAGCATTTAGTCTCTGTCAGCTCGGTATTTTCACAGGGAAAGCGATGCCATTAGACTATTTTCCCTCAATGTAGCTGGGAAGTTATAATCACACATTAATAAAAATAGGGACAGCCATCCAGCATTTCATAAATCAGATTTTTCTCCACTGTGTTCTGCACAACCATAACAGATGGGTTGGTTGAGATGGGCCAACAGAAGCGGGTGATTTACTGGCAAAAAAAATTATGACAGCTGGATTGCACACATATAAAACCACACACACTCTTAAATTTAAGTAACGTTTTAGAAAGAGAGGATTTGGTTCTGACCCCACTAGCTGGAACTGGATCTAGCCCTAAGTATATTAGGCATTACCCTTCAGTTTGCTGATCTTTAACTTTTTCATTAATGACCTAGGCATAAAAATGCAGGAGGGTTCTGACACAATTTGCTGATAACACAAAGTGGGAACATTTTCTATCTAGAAGAGACAGGATTATTGAAGAGGAAAAGCTGTGTGACCCAGAGGAGTGATAGAAGTTGAATTAAATGCAATTGTAAAAAGTGCAAAGCCATGTCCTTAAGGACTAATAGCAAGACTGTTTACTATAACACATCAGTTTGGAGGCAGGAGAGAAATCTTGGATATATCAGCCACATGCTGGGTGATTATAAACTACAAACATCATGAAATTGTGCATTAAACTAAATGCCACTTCAAGGAGTGGTTGGAGTGATTTGTTTATCAGGGACGTGGAAGCATTGAAGGTATAAAATATACAAGTGAAAACTCAGTTAAGATTAAGTGTAGCTGTTTATTGATGATGATGGCAAGTTCAAATTGAAACAGATGTAGAGCATGTGTATCAGGCTTGTCCTATCAGAGAAAATTAGAGACAGTTTAATTTCTTTAGCCTAGGTAAATGAAAGTACAAGTGTGATAAAAGTATATGCATATGCTGATAAGAAGTGAAGGAACATAAAGAATTGTGAGGAAGAAACATTTAATACAAAGGACAGTGATGGAATAATATCTAATGGCAGCTTCCTGGCAAGGAACACATTCTGCCTAGAAGTTAGGTGATGATTACTGATCGACTCATGACAGTACAGAAGCTCCAGGACTGTTGTTCATTGAAAAATATATGGAACACACACCTCTCCTCTCCTCTCCTCTCCTCTCCTCTCCAGGAAAAATGTCACTGATATTAACCTCTCACTGTCCTGTTATCAGTGCATTCGACCAGCTGACAACCAGCCCAGAAATTCCTTTTTGGGCTGCACCTAAGGCAGCTAAAAGGATCCTTAGCCAGGACAAGAAAACCTGTACAACTGCTAGGCAGAGTTAAACATTTGTATTTTCTATGAGTAACCTTATTGATTTCATAGCACTGCATGGCTTACAAATGCAGAGAACACCAGTAACTGAAAAGGAAGTGAAACAACATCAGACACCTAATCCCTAGAAGACCAAAGAAATTGAAAACTGTTAAATCCTATTGTGGATGAGCCGTAGTGTAATTTTTATTTAAGCTGTTTACTCATCCCACAGGTACAGCTTTTTTGCAGTATGCAGTGTGTCCCACCATCACATTATGGAGCCCAAAGTTCAGTGTATATTCCAGAATGAAAGTAGTATTGAACGGTGGATATAGATCAAAATCATTAATCTTTCACCAGAGACATCAGAGAAAAAATAACCACTGCCATAAATGTCAAATCTACATAAGAAAACAAGGGCAAACCAACATTTTTAATGTGGGTAGAGCTCAGTGTCCAGAGCTGTATATGATGAAAAGGTACACTCATTCTGGATATAAAATAAATTTTCTCTTGGATCATCTTACACCATTGGTGTAAGGGAAACTCTTCCCTTCTTTCACTGTCCCCCTGTTCTGACCCATTTTTATTTGTTATGGACAGGTATAACATCTGCTCAGAGATGGGTCACTGCTTGTTACCAGACTGTTTCTTTAAGGTCTGAACTAAGGTGGAACAACATTTGTTTTCCATTTACTTCAGTAATTTTGCTTTATTTGTTCATGCCTATGTGGCAGGAGAGTTGAGTACTTCTACCCTGTTTTGAGTACTTCTACCCTATTTTCTGTCGTCTCAGGTTGTGAGGCCTTCTTTCTGAAGTTGTCAAGGCCTGCCTGCCTTGATAATATGCAAACTACTTTGCACTCTTTTTGATTTGCACTCTTTTTGGTTAAAAAACTATCAAGAAAACAGGGTTTGAAGTACCTAATCAAGTTTTTAAATTGTGATACATAGCTAGAAAAACAAAAACAAACCCAGAAAGGGATAAAGCAAAAATCCAGCAGGTGAAAAAACTCAGATTATGACCCAAAATCCTTAATCTGTACAAAGTTTCACTTGTATTTACTTACATGGGACAGAGGTATCCCTGTTATGCTCGTCTTGACTCATCAGTTTCATTTTCATGTACATTCTTTGAGCATCCTTGAAAGAAACTGCAGTGAGGTTGAAGTGAAGGATCTCAGCTGGTGAGTGCACACTCAGTTTACCTGAGTTAAGTAGTTTAGAGCTAAATCAATTATTCTGGTAAATGTTTTCAGTATCTTTTGCCTCCAGAATAAATGGATGATGTGTTTATGAAGCAAACCCTCCCAAAACACCATGTCCAGGCACACGAAGGATAAGGAAGTGCCTGGAAACATCTAAAACATGGATTTACAAAAGGAAAATCTTGTTTGAGATCCTGAGTTCTGTGATGGTCTTCATGACCAGATGAGTGACTCTGCAGATGAAAGAAGTGAATTATGTTTCCCTTCACTCACACTTTCAAATCAGTCTCGGGCAGTGTTATTGTAGCCAAAGAAGTGAATCTGAAGTACTGTGCCTGTTTAGGGCTGTACAGCACCAGAAATAACTTGACATAGTGAAGTGAGTTCAGCAGAAGTCCCCAAGATGGTCTTGGGCTAGAGCATAAAAGAGGAACAGAAAAGGCTGAGACATCTGAGCTTGTGGATTTGTTCAGCTTGATGGACTAAAGGGAATCTTATTCACCTTAGAATGAAGACAAAACCAAAGGAGATGGGCAGTAAAATGATGAGAAAAAATTAAAACAAATATTTGCAGGACAAGAAAATATGATTAATTATGAGGGTTGGTTTTCTGGTTTGGTTTTGGCCTTTTTTCACAGGAGTGGTCAGCCAGTGAAACAAACCCCCAAAATGGCTGTGAGATTTCCTTTTTCAAAAAAGGGAAGTTCAAAACTTGGTTGAATATTACATGAGTGATCTGTCCCAGGGGGGCCCACTATGAGGAAGAGTTTTCATCAGGTGACCTACAGAGTTGTCTTCCATATGAAACTATTCTGATTCTCTAATTTCCACAAATCTTTCAGCAGAAAATATTTAATTACACCTTGAAAAATTAGTGTCAACCATAGCAACTGCCTCTTCTTTCTGAAATGGGGTCTACATTTATTCTTCTGCATCTTTTTCTCAAAGATATTCTACCTATCCTCTTATTAATATTCCTTTCACCACGTAAAACAAAACTGTACCACAAGCAGTTGTCATTTTCCAAACCATTTAATAACATTCATTTTATTTCTACAGGTGAAGAAATAATGGGGTGATAACATGTCCTGAATAGCTAGTGACAGTAACTGTTAAGGCTCCAAGCACTTAGTGTTTTTCACCAGCTGCTGCTTTTAGCACCAGCAATTTTGTTCCCCCAAATCTACTCTTATTTATGTGTTTAAGAAAATTAGAGAAAAACAGCCATTAGGGAAAAGTAACCATGCTTCCTGAAAGAAAACAAAAAAACGAATGTGTTGTTATTTGTCTTTGTCACTGTCATTGCACTGTCACTGCACAGGCTGGAGAGGTGAACCTCATGGAATTCAGCAAGGCCATGGGCCAAGGGTAATCCAACACAGAAATACAGGCAAAGCGGGGAATGGTTTGAGAGCAGCCCTGGGGAGAAAGACTTGGGGGGGTTGGTTGATGAGAAACTCCACGTGACCCAGCCACAGGCACTGGCAGCCCAGAGAGCCCCAACTGTGCCCTGGCCTGCCTCAAAAAAAGCGTGGCAGGCTTGGAGCAACCTGCTCTAGTGGAAGGTGCCTTGCCTTTCTTGCCCAGGGGATTGGAATAAGATTATTTTTTCAGTCCCTTCTAGCCCAGACCATTCTATGATGAGTCTGTGATTTCCACTCCGTAGCCTGAGCTGTGGTGTTGCTCGTTCAGGCATGGAAGTCAACCTGCACAGGTTCCAGATTTATGGAACAGCCACCATGATTATCTGTGATTAAACAGTGATACTATTTAATCAATCAGATCAAGTTACTCCTGAGAAACTATATCTTTCTTCCCCCCACCCTTAATGCTACTCATGTTTTAGTGTACTATTTGAATATGCAACTTAATGTATTCTTTTCATAGTATTGTTTATCATATCTTCTTTGTTATCTGTTTCCTGTCTTTCATTTTCAACATTTTTTTTTTTTAATTTCCACTCTTTTCTCTATGGAAGGATGCAGAAGAAGTTGTTCACTTGGCTGGTTGCAACCCACCATTTTTTCCTTTACAAAAATTTCTGGAAAACCTTGGGAAAAGGGCATCTTGGCTTGCAGCATCTACATATTCTGCAGCATTTTTCTTCACATTCTGAAAGGTGTTTTCACCTTTTCACAGCCATTTCCAGAGCCTTTCCAGACTGAAGGCTTGGAATGAATCACTTGCATGAAGCATGGGAAATAAATAAATGTCAGAAACAATTTCTAATCTGCAGAGGAGCTAATGCTGAATGCCGCCCAGTACTGAAGGGACTCTTTGAATGGTGCTTTGTCAGAATCCATATTGAAGTTTTGCTGTAAGGTCAACATTTTCTGCCAGGTATAATGGAAAGGTTCAACCTGATCCCAGCAGCATTTGTGGTTCTGTGTGTGTTTGTGCGTGTAGATGCATATTCAAACGTGCTGCTGAGCTGAGTAAACTGAGCTAAAGCTCTATCAGTGGTGGGCTGAAAAGTCTATTACTCTGGGTTAGAATATGACTTTATCAGTTATAATCATTATTTAGGCTCACAGGGTGTATTAACATAGTAACTTTTATATATCAAGAGTGTCTGCATAATTGGAAGGATACATCACGGATAGAAGAGGTTAAACAGATGCTTCTAGCAAAGAATTTCTTCCATTTTGTTTGTTAACACTCTATTTTCTCATTCTACCCTCAAGCTAGCATAATAAAGATGTAATCTGTCTTCCTCCCTGCCACCATCCTTCCACCTTCACTCTTCTGCTTCTCTCTTTGCTTATTATATCCTTTCTTTGAGGCAATAAATAAGAAGAATTCTTGGTTTGGCTTCAGCAGAAAAAAAAACCAAACAATTCTAGGGAAAAAAACTCTACTCATTAACCCTCAAGCATCACCATTGCTTAGGTTTCTGTTCGTAAAGAATCCAACACCTCTTGGGGATGTAAACAAGAAAGTTTGGTGCTGTATTGCACAAAGATGAGATACTGCCAGCTCTCAGCTGCTTCTTTAGGTTACTTTAGGGTGCTCACTCTTATTACAAATCAAAACCCACGGGCTGGAACCACAGAAGGGTTACCCAAAGAAAGTGCCCCCTGAACAGGGAGCTTGCCAGGCAAACAAGTTAACCACAGGTAGGTGAACAAGTTACCACAGAAACCACCCAAGTCCATGATCTTAACCTGCTGCAAAAGAGAGGTAATTTGAGCAAAGTCAGCAGGCAATAAGAGAGCTTGTTATGTCTAATTGCCTAAATGTGTTCTTACAGCTCTTCCTACCCACTGGCCATTTAAGATTTTTAATTTTTCTCCCTCTGCACATTCACTTCTCCTTTTTTATCCCCTTCGTATGCAGTTCTCCAGACTCAAGTTTTTGTTATGCATTGTCCACATGGCAGGTCACATCACACGATGGAACTTAGTGCTCCTTATTCAGCTGTCATTCCTGGTTTAACGTTCCTGTGTCATGGGTCTCTTGCTTCAAATGTTCCTCTGACCACAAAAACCACTCTTCTCTTCCATGAAGCTCTCCTTTCATCACACTAGAAAGGAGATGAAAAAGAAAGGCTCCATGAAGCTCCCATAATTTTTTCAATCAATTCATATTCTGCAAAAGTGTAAAATTTTCCCTGAATTAATATTGACATGGGGAAGATCAATGCCATTAGTTTAATAAAGATACTCTGCAATATTTCCTGTAATGGGATTGTTTGACAGACCTTCCTAATAAACTTCAAAATTACTAAACCCTCAAAATTAATTACATATTCCAGGACAAACAACCACGATGATTCACCACTCCCATTTTCTGACAGCTCAACCTCCTCTCATTGCATCCAGTAACTTTTTCTTTTAAAAGAAACTCAAGTAAATCCTCATCTTATTGCATTGATTAACTTTTTTTCTTTAAAAAGCAACTCAAGTAAAATTTGAAACAGTGAAACATTATTCTGTAGACTATGCATGACACTTTGATACCTCATATATTTTAGCATGTGCTTGCTTCAGTAAATGATTTCTAATAAAAATACCTTTGATTGCAGTCCAAATATTTATAAATCTATTATAAATTCTTCCTCTGCCTCCATTCTTCCAAACACTTACTTCAGCAGCCGGGACAGAATCCCTGAATCCCAGCAGACCACAACTGCATGGAAATGAAAGGAGGAAGGAGAGTTTTTTGCTATTTTCTTTTCACTGCCTGAAACTTAAGATGGTGTTCTCTGTCTGCCTCCAGTCTGGATCTGGGAGTATGTTTAGGTGTGAAAACTGTGTACCAGAATATATGTGTGCTGCACTCAGAAGTGATGGGAAGTAATGTGTGCTGTTGAACACTTTTTACTGCATATTTTTTGTGATTCTTTCATTCCAGTATTGGAAACTCATATCCAGTTAAGGCAAAAGGGGATTTTCAGAACTTAATTCCAGTAGTCTGTCCATGTATCTAAAAATGAGACATTTAGCATTTTTAGACACAAGCTTTGGCAACTTTGGCTTAAAAAATTATTCCATTTCTGTGAAGCACTAATACTTTGGTTGTGGGGTTTTGTTTTTCATTTCCTTAATTTATAGTTTGTTTGCAGCCATATGTATAGACATGCACAACTAAATACACAGCTGTTTCAGCCTCTTCCTTGATTTGCATTTAGGTCTCCAGATTTCTTTCTGGTTCCCTTCAAAATTCTTGAATCACATTTCTCCCCATTTCTCTCACATTTCTGAGTCTTCAGCAGACAAGTGAGGAAAATAGAACACTGAAAACACTCCTGATCTTCCCTTCTTATTGACTCCTTCTTTATTGTCTTACCTTTTCATGTCAGTGGAGCGCTTTCAGGAAAAAAATATTGCTGTTAGAGACAAAGTTATACAATATCAGGGAGATTTGCAAAGGTTACCAGGAATTAAGTTTATTTACTCAGTCCCCAGTGTGCTTAGTGTCCGTGTCCTGATAAAGAACTGAAGTTGAGTGGAAATTTAATGCCTGACACATAACTGAAAATACCTCACACGAGTTTACAGATAGATGAAAGTCATGGAGGCTGTCTCTACTGGACTGATAGTCAACTTGCTCACAAAGTAATACAAACCACTAACAGTGTTAAAATAGGAGTTGCATGCCACTGATTTTCTATTTGCATAAAAAGAAGTCTAAAATGTACATTTGCAGCTCCTTTTATATGTATTTTTTTTAAAACAACCGTCTGCTGTTAGCAGATGATAATTGATTTAGAAAATTGAAAAAAAAAATTCCTTTCTTGTGAAAATAGCATTCCAATTCCTAGATTTTTTTTTTCTCTTACAAAAAACAGCAGATGTCCATGTGAAACTGATGTAGAAATGTCTTCTTTTTGCAACCATCTTATGGCCATCTATGTCTTCAGCTGAGTGTTGCAATCAAAGAACTTTTAAAGATGATGGACAATTTAGAAAATTGTCAGATCTCTGAAAAATGCTTTGAGCAATTGACCTGAACTTATTCATCTTGAAGACAGATGCTAAGGATTTAACAACACTTCCACATTCTCTTCAAATTAGACCCAGAGCTATTGCTGACTGATGCAGGATCATGTGGCTTTGAGTATCCAATTCAGTCAGATCCTGAGGCCACCACTTTAGAAACACATCCTGATGTAAAGATGCTTTAACCACTCATCAGTCATGCTTTTGACAAGATAAAGTCAAAAGGGTACAGTCTGTAGTAGGGAAGACCAACTCCAAAGTCTCACCTGCAGACAGCACCCTGATTCTGTAGTGATTCTTGCATGAAATGAGTTGTTGATTCACTTATTTAGGATTATATCTGTGAAATAATGAAATAACATTGTCACAAGTTGGAAACAATAGACCAAAACATGTCCTTTGCTAGATTTACAGCTAGGCAACTGCATGGAGAATGTTTATCTTTACTTCAAACATTTGCCCAAAGCAGGAATGAAATTACCTGGAGAAATAGCTCCTATGTCACAAGAATATTCTGGATCCAAAAGGTAGAAAAATAATAAAATTCCAAAAATAAGAGAAGGACTAGACAGATATTAGTAATCTTCATCACAAAAATGCTAAAAATCTGCAGAAATTACTCAAGTGTAAATTGAATATAGAATTTTTTTATGTATGAAAATGCATGAGAGATATATTTAAATAAAATAGCTAGTGTTGGCTTAGAGTTTTCTTGCAAGCGTGTAGAAATTACTAAAACAAAGTGTCAGTCTAATCTAGCAGGGGTCAATAGTGAATTGCTTAAGAACAAGTGTTCAGTGACGCTCCATCAGATTTCTTTCAAAAGCCTTAAACATTTTGCAGTTCTCTTGGATCAAATAAAAACATGTTTTTTCTGTGCTCAGAACAGATCATGTCACACCTTTGTGACTAACCAGGTGAGAAGTACATTATTTAAAACAGATCAATCTCTCTGGTTTTGTCTAAATTTTTTTTTTTTTGTCAAGTCTATTCAATGGCTTCCCTTCAGAAAAATGACCAATTTATTTTCCAATCCCACACTCTCCACCCATAATCTACTAAAAATAACACACAAAGATTATTACAGAAGAGCTGGACAATTCTACTATTTTCTGCATTGCTAAAGCTGCATTTTCCTTCTTGTCCATTCCTTCCTTCCTAAAGCAAAGTCCAAGTTACAAGGGGAAGGGAAGGAATATCTGAGCCTCTGTAATGTGAATTTCTTCAGAGGCTGGAGCAGCTGAGGATGAGCCATGTGCTTGCTGGGCCATGTGCTATTTCCATGGTATCCAGGCTCTTCAGGGCACAAGTTAACACAGCAAAACTTAATCTTCTCCCTGTCTGCTAATCCTGCCTACAGCCATGGCCATTGAAGTCCCCCATTCTGGTCACCAAAATGCTTTAGTGTGAAAGTATCTGCAAGATAGCATCGCAGAGTGACAAGCCCAAAAGGAAAACATGGAAAACTCTTGCAAGACACGTCACTCTAGAGAGGGAGAAGAACTAATTGCAACACCTTCATGATACTAATTAATTCTGTGGCCTCATAGTCTAGAATGCCAGCAAAGCTGAGCCTGCAGAATTGCCTGCCATGAAGCTGGAGTGAGGTTTCTCATGAAGCATTGACATGAAATTCTCCTTTCTTGTTTCTGTACCATGTTACTCATTAACTGTGCAGGCTCCTGAAAAGAGAATTGCTTACCCAGGGACTTAGGGGGAAAAGTAAGGTGCATTTGTTTGATTTAATGAAAAATGCTGTTTTGTGGCAGTGGAAACTAGTTGTGAACTCCAGGGGAATCATGGCCAAATCAAATGGTTAACTGCAGTGTTTGCATTTGGGAATGCATGAAGGTTAAAATGTGTATGTTTCCAGAAGAAAAAGTTTCAGCATTATACTTTTAAGCAGTAACTAATTTTAAAATTAATTTAAAATTCTGCAAGAAAGTAGAATGTTTGATATTGAGGGAGATAGAAACAGGAGGTTTTAACAACAAGGATTTCCATTTAACTTTTGCATTTGCTGTGCACATGTTTAGACCTGAAGCTTTGTCATATTGAATGTCTGGCCACAAAAGGTCACACTGGTTCCACACAAACTCTAGTCTTCAACATTTTTCAGACTAGAATTGATTTTGAATTGATTTGGTTTTTCCCCTTCTTTCAGAAACATCATTGCTCAGTGGTGAGAATATGATAGGCAGTTTATAAGGGCAATGATCTAAAGAAAGAGAAGAAGGGTAAAATGCCTTAGAACACTTTTTTGATTTTCTTTTAAAGAGATATTCTATGGCATGTATTATGTGAACAAATAACAACAGCGCTTGTCTTAAGAAGACAGAAAGATTGATTTTTCTGGGGTTTTTCATGTTTCTGCTCATGTTTTAAACCCCAGCCACTGCTGTAATAGCCAAGTGTTTGAACTTTGACCTGAACAATAGCATTTCACACTTGGAAAGATCCCTATACCAGCCTGTAGGAAGTCTCTGCCACCATGCCTCTTGATATTTGTCCAAGGAAAAAAATAATAATTGTCAAAACTGACGTGGGTATAATGGATCTGCTCTTTGGTTAGTGGTTTGCGCCGCATGTTTCTCAAAACACAATTCAAATATTTACAGTGAATGCCTTTGGCTGTAAGAAAGGCAGGTGGCAATATAGAAGCAGCCAGCTCAGCCTTTGCTGGACACAGTCCTATCCTTTGAAGTAAAGAGCTTTTCCCTGTTCCAGGCAAAAAACAGTAGTATGGGAGAAAAAGGTCTCAAGTTTGGCCAGGGAAGGCTTGGATTGGATATTAGTAAAAATGCTTTCAGTGAAAGGGTTCTCAGGCACTGGAACAGGCTTCCCAGGGCAGTGGTGGAGTCACTGTTCCTGCAAATGTTCAAAAGATGTGTAGATGTGACACTTCAGAACATGGTTTAGTGGTGGGTTTCACACTGTTGCATTAACAGATGGATTTGATGATATCAGAGGTCTTTTCCAACCTAAATGATTCTGTGATTGTATGATTAATGAGAAAATTCACAGTTGTTCTCCGGGAGCGTCTTAAGCATAAACTTAGTGGTCAGTGCCAGGATTAAAAAAATCATTGCTCATGTCAGTCAGCACTGATTCTTTTCCATTTTGTTGTCCCAGATGACATCCTTTTTCTAGACCCATTAGATTAATTTTCTTTTGGCAAAATTAATTATTAGAGACTGAGAAAATGGGAATACTTTTGATCTCAACAGCCCTTTCCTCTACTGTGCCATGGGTTTATACCTGTACCAAAAGCTTATTATATTTGTCCTGATATGCCAGTGGAACGGGCTGTGATGGGGAGGGACTCAAACGTGTGTATAGCCTCTTCCTCGTTGCCTGCCTATCTCTAAACTGATATCCAAGTGCTAATAAACAACTTGGCATCTGGTTCTTTGTTTCTGCAATGAGACTTATTAAGAAACAGACTTATTAAAGAAAAAGACTTATTAAAAAAATCCACCAGACATGAAGGGGAAGGATGTCAATTTTTCTGGGACATTACTCAGAACTTTTCCCAGTCCTATTCATGACTTTTCCTATTCCTTTTATTGTTTACTGGTGCAAACAAGGCTGCTCAATATGCTGCTTCCCTCCATATTCACTATCTTTTCCTTACAACTCTCATAAATTATTGCCTGTCAAAAATGCAAATCATGATCAAAATCAACAGAAATTCCTCTTATTTCCCTCAGTGAGATTTAGATGAGCACTCTGTTGAGTAACATGTCTACCCTTCTGTCTCCAATCTAGACCATGTGCCTTCAGAGAAAAAAAAAATACTCACAGAACAAGGGTTTTGGATATAAAATTATCCAGAATTATATAACTGAATTGTATGATGACTACCAGGGTAGAAATCTGTAACAAAAATTTAGGCGAACCCTTGCAATTCTTAGCACGCCACCTGCAGCCTCCAGATTTCTCCATGGCAATCTGGAGGTCCCAGTTATGAGGGGAAAACTGCAAAAGCCCTCCAGTGCTGTAGGAGGGATGAAATGCACAAGTGGAAGTGCATTGCTTCCTTGCCTGAAGCCCTTCCCAAACTCACCTGGAGTCAAGCTGTTGGCTCAGATAGTAAAATCTCCATCAGTGAAATCTGCTTTGGGATCCTTCTGATGCTGCCATGACCAATGGAGGTGACAAAGCTGAACACAAAATAATCTGATCCTGATGGAAATTTTCCAGCTAATGACAGTCCAAGGGCAGAGTCAAACTATTGATCTGTTTAGTTTCTGTGCATTTTCCATCCCAGATACAGATATTCAGGTATTTTTATGTCTGCCCATGGGGGCCAATGATTGCCAGTGCCTCCCCACCCACCACCCAGCCCAGGTGGTTTTGTGCAGGAGCTGACCTTAGTGGGGAGCTGGCTGTCATAAAGATGGCAGCCCATCCATCACAGCTTTCACAGGCTGTCAGCATTGCATTTAATCTCACTTGTAATTTTCCAGGGGAGGTTTGCAAAAGCCACAAACAGAATCTTAATGCTATATAATGAGGTTTGTAGCCAGTGAATTCTTCCCCTCAGAAGGAAGCTGGGCTGTGTTCTAGCTGCCCTCAGCTATGCAGAGATGGGAAATTCCCAATCCAGCCTACAGTCCCCTGTGCTGTTCACACACTGTTGGAACAGGTATACCTTTTCTAGACTAGTTTCAGTTATATGTTGTCACAGGTATATCTTCATTCTCAACACACAGGTTCTTTCAGAAAGGGGCATTCAGAATCCTGCACTTTAGAAAAGAAGACTTTTCCAGCTGCTGACACCTCGTATCCATGGGGCTTCATTCCCCTTTTATGGATTTGGGAGATCTTGCTCATTGATTGTGCTGCAAGCTTCAAGTCCTTCTGTAAATCCTGATTAAAACCCCACCCAGAAAATCACAGTTTTTAAAAGTTTGAACCAAACTCAGGAAACTTCTGTCAGCTCTGAAATTTTCATTTTTCATTATGTTCACTACACCTATCTTCCACCTTCATTCCTTTCCTGATGTTTACCAGCACAGAAATGAGCTAAGTTGGAATCAATATGACCAGAATTATACTCTTGGAAACAATGCCAGATTCAATCAAGAAGGGTTACTCTATGGATGAGATACAAAGATCTGCTTCCCAGATATATATTCAATGGAATGACCTCTCTCCATGACCTGTCTGCCCCTGTCATGCTGACAGATCATATCTTCCAATGACACAGACCCATGGAAGCTGCAATTTGTCAACAAGTCCCTGGGCTGTGCAGATCTGGAATGGATTTCTACTATATAGTTTCTCTTCTGGCAATAAGATGGGAACAGGCTAAATCCTTGGAATTATGTGGGCCTCAGTCACCTCATCAAGCTTTATCCCTTGTTTCTCATTCCACGGGTGTCCAGCCTCTTGACCGAATGATGAACCAAGAGAAAAATGTGTATTTTTTCTCTAGACACCTCTTTATACTTACAGATTCTTCATCAAAGAGATTAGTTAAATTACTATAGCTATGCTCATTGGTGCTGGAAGCAGTAAAGATAATTATTACAATGTTATATTTTAAAAAATTATGTTTTCAGCCTTGAAGCTGAAAAACATCAGCTAATCGTCCTGAAATTGTTTGTGCCAGGTGTCCTCCTCATGCTGAATTAGCTCTTAAAATTTTGCCGAAGCAGTTAGTCAGTTCCTGAGGGCAAGATTTAAGAAAAATACCATGCTTTGACATGAACTATCACCATTAATAACTTTAATGTTGTCTCTGTAATTTGGCAGGAAACTGTAGTCCAAAACCAAAGTTTTCTTGCTTTTTAAAGAAACGCAGCCAGGTTTGGCCAAGTTGCTAACCTCCAGCTACAAAGATATTGGGAGGAAGTTTTTCTGCATGATTTAATTCTCCTGAGTATTCTTCATTTCTCACAGCTCTTAGCAGTCTTGTTTCATTACAGAGCATAGCATGTCTTCCCTGCAGATATTCTTCCTTGTAAGATAGAGAAAACATACTTTTAGTCCTAGAAAAGAAAAAAATGAGAAAGAAAAAGTCAAACAAATGAGGAGCAAAGTGGGGTAAAGGCTAGAAATTCACACAGAAAAAGAATGGGCAATTTTTATATTTGAGTATTAATGTGCTGACACTCTAATTATGTTTACAACCTTGCCATTATTTAAGATATGGATATTTTGGTTCGTGTGGATTTTTTTTTTCCTTTTAGGTAATGAGTGTATGAAATCTTCATTGAAACTGCCTCTCTGTGCAATCATTTGCTTAGAACCGCAGCATATTTAACAACATAAAAAAAAATTCCTCCTTCAGCTCAAACAAGGCATAGCAAAGAAAAAAAACATCATTATAAGGTCCAAAATAAACCAAAATAGTCTTCTA
The DNA here is from genome assembly GCA_013399835.1 of Leptocoma aspasia. Classification (NCBI taxonomy): domain Eukaryota; kingdom Metazoa; phylum Chordata; class Aves; order Passeriformes; family Nectariniidae; genus Leptocoma; species Leptocoma aspasia. The sequence continues at coordinate 244,715 of VXAX01003069.1, forward strand.
TCCAGACAATCAATTTCTCAATGATGCCCAGTAGACATATTGAATCATGCATTTTGCTTACACAGCTGCCCAGAGAAAAACAAGGACCATATTGCTACCCATCTCTTTTTGCAAAAGGTTGGCAATTATAGCACTTGGAAAGTGGTAACCATCTTTCATTGTGTCAGTAAGAATTATTCAGGTTGGCATACAACCTCCCTGCTTATCCTCACAATATTCTTAATTAAATTAAGATTGTACCTGGAGCATAGAGGCCTGATCCTTGCAAATGCTACAAGGTTTGTGACTTGATGCAAAGGGGATGGTGAGGAATTCTGAGGTCTGTGTTATGCAGGTACATGCTCAGTGCAGATTTACCTCCAGGCTGGAATAAACCTACTTTTTGTTTCATCCCAAGTCCTGTTTCTCACTGTATCCAGCCTTACAGACAGGTGGAATAAATGCAATGAGGTGGTGTCATAATTCAATCATAAAGGGCATTTTCTTTATGATAGGTATGAGGGAGTGTGCTTGTATTTTGAGTCACAGGGCTTTATTTCCCTAATGAAGACAAATGGCATTTTGGGTGCATGAAGCTAGAACTCAGAAAAAAACAGAACAACAAACCCAACAAAAGCAAAACCCCGAGATAAGTCTTGTGGTAGACAGCAGCAATTGAGACTTTCCATAGTCTTTTATGTAGCCTTTCACAAGGCCATCTCAAAGTATTGTTTTGTCTTTCCACAAAGATATTTGGAAAGTGACTTGAATAAATCATGATATGCATATGTAAATAAAAACGAGCTGGAATTTCTGACCTAAAATTTCAATATACACCATACATGCAATTTTAAAAATTAATTTATTCAGATTTATGTCCAAATACTGAAAAGAAAGGACAGACTATTGGCTGGGAGGCTGGCTTAACATTTAGAAGCTCACAGGGTTTGTTCTGTGTTTTGCTGTGGACGTTATGTGATTGGATGAACTCTCAAAATGTAAAAATACCTTAATTGGCAAGCAGTGGCAGTCCTTATGATAAGCATTTAAGCTCTGTTTGATGCACACATTAATCAACATGATGAGCACTCTTCCATTTAGCAGGCTGTCAGGTCAAATGCCAAGAGATAGCCAATATGGAAATTTCAGAAAAAATGATCCCTGCTTCAGAAGTCAGTGAAAAAAGCTGTCTTTTTCCCTCATCAGTTCCCCAAAATACAGACACGTTTCCCACACATTCTATAAGAGCAATAAGTACACAAGGCGACTTAGGGAAGATGAGCTGAAAAACAAATAGATTTTGGATCTTCATACAGCTCAGGTACGAGCTCAGTCATAGGGTTACAGGTCTGCAAAGACCAAAACACTCCAAGGCATGCTCAGAAATTAATGTGACTGAAAAACATTAAGGTATGAAAGCTGGTGTGCTTAAAGAGTCAAGTTGCCTCCAGGATTAGGTTAATGCTCGACAAGGATTTTCTAGGGCCTTAATTCTGTGTAAATCTTTCTAGTCATGCGTTCCAGCCTGTAGAATAAAAGCACCAGCACTGTCAAACCAACAGATTACTGTACTAAAGAGAGGAAATACATGGAAAAATTGTTGCATCAGAATTAGGGACATAATATACCTGAGCAAATGAATATTGCCAGTCTGCTCTGCTCAAATACTTCATGAATTCAGCCTGATCCTCTCACCCTTGAATCATACCTGTTGGATGCCGTCAGACTATTTTCCTGGTCAATGATTTGCAGGATCTAAGAAGTCAGACTGTATATATTGTAATGTTCTCATGTTGACTAATGTTTCATGCATTAGGCAACATTTATGGAATTTTCTTTTCTTTGTAGGTCTCAACTGAAGAAGGAATGAGCTTAGCCAGAGAATATTCCTGCTCCTTTTTTGAGACTTCAGCTGCACTTCGCTTCTACATTGATGATGTGTTTCATGGACTAGTGAGGGAAATTAGAAGGAAAGAGTCCTCACTGTCCATGATAGAGAAGAAAATTAAGAGGAAGGATAGTCTGTGGCGGAAACTGAAGGGATCCCTGAAGAAAAAAAAGGAAAGTACTACCTGATGGCCATTCTCTATGAGCCACTCATCAGGAGCTCACTACAGTAACCTGTAATAGTTCAAAAAGGCAGCATTGACACAGCATCTTCCAGGCTAGGTCCTGGAGTTCCTTCCCTTCAGTTCTCATGCAGAAGTTGCTCCTTGAGGGCCCAATTCATGGTTTCCCTGTGACTCTTCTGTTCTATAGTGTCATTTAGCATACCCTCTCATACCTTTTCTGCAGCTCTGAGTGGAGAAAATACTGTGTTTTTTAACGTGTGCTCCATGGCTGGTCTTCAAATGCTATGACTTACGCCAGCATCCAAGGCAGAACCAGCTTCCACCAGCTCTAGAACAGTGGATACACTTATTGCCTCCTCCTCTGCATGCACGGGTCATTTCACCATCCCAGGAACTAATGGCATTGATTTCAATGGACATTTTGACTGTTTAAGGACTTTGGGATATGACCTTCAGCTTTGCATTCACATGTAGGTTAGGGTTAGAGTGTGCTCGGCCTGCACGCCCGTGTCTGTGTGTGAACGTGTCTGTCAGCCAGGCCCAAAGGGAACCCTGGGCACCCACAGTTCTGACCCTGTGGTGCCCCATCCCCATTGTGCCCTGCCCGGTCAGCAGGCAGGTTTTGCAAGCAAAGTCATGCACCAGCCCCGCAGAGGCTGCAGGGGTACTGCTCTGTCTCCTCTGAGCTGCACTTGCCAGGGCTGGCTGGCAGAGGTGCCATGTTCCACAAACATGCTGTGCATTAAAATCATACAAGAGTTTGTGTTGGAAAGGAACTTTTAAAGGTCACCTGGTCCAAACCCCTGCAATGAATGGGGAGATCTTCAACTTGATCAGGTTTGTCAGAGTCCTGTTCAGGCTGACCTTGGGTGTTTCCAGGGATGGGGCATCCACTGCCAATCTGGGCATCCTGTGCCAATGCTTCACCATCAGCCACACTCCCTTGTCCCATCAAGGAGCTCACAAGTGCTCTGTCTGCCCAATGAGCCCCAGAGCCCTCCCTGGAGCAGTGCAGCTCTGTCCCAGCATGTAATAAGCATCTGTGATGTAGCATCCAGCCCCTGACTTACTAGAGAATTGCATCAGCTCAGTCACCATTTTTCGCAGTCCTTGACTATCTAACTGAACCACTTGATTAAGCAGTTGGATAAGTCTTTTTAAATATTCCTTTTTAAAGCTGGCATGAAATAGAGTATATGCTCCTAAACATTTTTTTCTCCCCTGGAGTTCTTTTAATGTTGTTGCTATTTATAAATTTTACAGATAGAATATGCGTAAGTTTTGTCAAAAATAAAGATTGTGATTTCCATGGATCCGTACTAGTAGTCAGTGTCATTTGTGTCTGTCCTGGAGTGATAATTGATATAACAAAAAATATGTATCTTTGTTATTATATGTTCCTTTTCCACTTTTCTTCTGTGATTACTTTGCAGAGTTTCAACCAATTTTATTTTGCTTTGTCTGGGTGGGAATAGATTTGTTTTCCTCTATAAAATTTGGAAAGGTTATGGTATTGTGAATAATTTCAGTTCATTAATATCTAATGGTTTGTTCTCCACTCTCCCTTCTTTTCAAGGGAATCTGGAGATATTTTGGTACTTGTCAAAAATCCTTCATCAAAAGTTATGCTTTGCTGTACATTCCTAGATACTATGTGGCTATATTTCTATTAGAGAAAGATTACTTTAGAGGAGTACAAATACATGTACCCATTCAAGGTGAATTTTCTGTTTCCTGCCTCTGAAAGCTGAAGTCTGCATTTATACCATTGTAATTACTATTATTATTTTATCTGTATTGCCACAGAGATTTTAGGTCAAATGTCCTAGAGACAAAAAAATATACTTGTCCAAAGAGTTTATGAGCTAAGTATTAGTGGAGGGACAACAAGAGGCTGCACTGAACAGATGGCAGCTATGAGACAATAAATAACAAGGGGAAACATCTGTGTCTGTTCCAATCTTGCACACTGCAAAGGGGGAATGAAGCAGTCATTCCCTGTGTAAGAGAGCATAGAAATTACCACCCTGAGAAACCTTGAGGGATGGTCTTTGTTTTTTTCAGGCAGATGCCTGAGTTTTGAGTCAATTGAAAATCATTTAATATTGGTTATGTCATTTCATACCCCCATACTTAGGGACATATAATATCAACATGAACTTGGCTCTGTATTTTTAGGGTTCAAGTCAGTGTGCAAGACAAAGAAAGGTTGCAGAAGACAGTATGACACAGTCTACTATTAAGTCTTAAATGGAATAACTTGATTAAATATAACCATTCACTGGCATTAAGTCCATCTGGCATGGAGCAACATCCTTCCATATTGTTAAACTTCTTAGCCTTCACAGCAGGGTTACCACACACAAGCTGCTCTTGGAAGTGATTCCTGGACTGTGCCAGGTTCTGCACCATGCTGACCAATGGGTCAAAAAAGCGCTGCTCTTCTGTGTTCTGAAACCAAGATAGGCATCATTCTAACATTTTGGCAGCAAGGATGTTCTCAGGTGTCTCCCAAGATATGTTCAAATTAGTGGTACAGACACAGGTTTCATCATCATATTTTCAGATGAAGCAAGCCCATGGGGAACTCCAGGCTCTGCATGTCTTCACAACCAGCCCCAAAATGCTCATTTTGAAAAGTATTTGATACCAGGTTAGTCTCTTCAGTAAGAATGAGGTCTCATACCATCTGAGGATATTCTGTTACATCTTCTATGAGTAATTTCAGGCATTGAATATATCTTAGGCAAAAAAAAATCTGTGTTTATCTCATTACACTTTGGTCATGTAGAACTTGAGGATGACACGCAGTCATTCAGATCCTCTCTTTGGTTAATACAGGGGGAGATGTTGGTGATTTTTCCCATATCCCCCAGTTAATGGGGGATTCACCATATAATATGGTGAATCCCCCATTAACTGGCTGTCTCTTTCCAGTGACTGTACTCCCCTCCACAAAAGACAGCCCAGTCTCCCAGCTAACATTTAGATGTCTAAATTCAGGTGGGATAAACCCCATCTGTAAAGATTTTTCCACTCAATATCAACAGCAGAGAATAATTCTGCAATTTACAAAAAGTTCAGCAAATACAATGCAATTCTAGGCATTGTACCTTGTATCTGAAACACCTCACCATCCTTTACTTCTTAATTGGGAAAGTAATTCTGATTTACCATGACCCAATTCCTCAATAATCTATAATGCTTAACCTCAGTTAATTGAGCAGAGCTGATGGAGGTTAGAGTCAGTGAGGATAACATAAGTCATAACTGCACAAGAGGCTGGGTGCAGCTCCTTTACCTAATTAATCATTTTGATTCCATCACAGAAGATTGTATTTAGCTGTCAGACCTAGCTGAGAGAATTTAAAAAAACAGCAGCTCCGTGTCTGAAGACTTTTCTGTGTCTGACTATTCTCTCATCTAATCGTGTCTGGAAGATTTGAAGAAGGAAACAGATCACTTTATTTTGCTGTGTTGCCTACAGTCCCATGAAGGTAGCAGCTATAACTTATTCCATCGTCAGACCGTGTTGCAATTGAACCATAATTCAGGTTCCTACAGGAATATAATTAAAGCCAGCTAATAAATAAAATAGAGTAATAACAATTTGCAAAAGTATCCTTGGTGTCTCTCACAAATACATAATATATGGCAGTTAATTACCCTTCTTCACAGCTTTGGCAGATCACATGTTGCCTATAGTTGAGAAGTGATTTGGGAAAGTCTGTAAGTCAAGGTGGAATATTGCAGACCTTAAGTTTTCCTTTATACATGGCTTTTGCACACCAGCCTTAGAACTTTTGTTCAGAATCCTCCTGTGTTCCCTCAGACTGACAGTTCATAACTGTGTTAGCAATCTGTCTTTACAGATGATTGAAAATGGTTTCTTTACATACCCAAAATATATCTGTTTTGAGACTGAGGTGTAAGAATGCATAGCTAGAATGAAAAGAACTAATTATCTTTATTTTGTCCACTAAATATATTATGTATATATAAAAATACACAGGCAACATACATGCACTATAATATATATAGTTTCTGGATGTCTCTTATTTCTCAGCTTGGCTATTTGAGCCCTCTGTCGATCATGACAGAAAGAAAAAAAAAACAAAACAAAACAAAACAAAACCAAAAAACTGTGCAGAAAGCAAAGCTTAGTCTATAAGTGAAGATTTAGACTCCACAACTGTGTCAAATTTTTCTCCCATGATGAACATTTCTCTTGGTGGCCCAGACGTGAAATTTGCGACACGCAGAATAGCTGTGAGCGGGTCTTCTTGTAGAAAAAGTAACCAAAGGTACCTACTGCAGCCACCTTAGAAGGTGACACTGAAATAATGATGAGTGTTAAACTGAAAACTGGTCATGTATTTCATATAAATCACAAAAGGTTTATGGTTAGCTCCTAGAGCTATCTATATGCACTAGTGTTGGCCTGAATTTGTATTAGCAATCGAAAGAGGGATGTCTAATGTAGACAATTATGCTAATATAATTCAATTAAGTATACTTACAGCAGTTAGCCATATTTAGACATTCCCTTTGGGGACTCTTATTTATGCAAGCGTGCATCACACACTGCTCATTGCTTATGACTCTGAAAAAAATCCCTGAAAATTAGCAGAGGAATGGCAAAATCACAGAATGCGACTTTAATTCAATATGAAAATCACTGTTATCCTAACTTTTAATGGCAGTTGAACAGAATAGTGTCTTATACCAGATCAAGCTCCCTCTTAGTACTATTTCTACCTTGATCTGTCCCTTCAAGTATGTGGAGTTAGGATGTCTGCCTGGCAAAATGATTTGTAATGGGGATGGCATTGTCTCACAGACACTGTGAAAGTCACCCCAAGAGGCATTGCCCTGCACCTCTAGCCTGATTTATCACTCCCTGATGCTCTTGATTCTAAACCTCCTCAATTTGAGCTCTCCAATTTCGTTACATCGTGCTGAATTATGGGGTTGTTTTACAAATGTCCACTCAAGAGCACCAAACTCATTTCATGATCTGAACTCTTTCCCCAAGAGGTAATAAAGACAAGAACATCCAAAGCCATTGCATCACTGCTGTATATCTTCTGTCAATAGATAATGAATGTGACAATTAGATTTTCCCATTCTCACACTTTGTCATGCATCATTTTTTCACAGAGCTTTTGGACTTACAACTATTTCAAAAACTGCACAATCAAGCTAGAAAACCATCATTTTTCATGGTGCTTTTGGAACAGAATTCCAGTAAAAAAATAATTTTAGGAGGGTAAAGTAAAGCAGGTCCTATAAAAATACGATATTACCTTAGTTGTATAAAAAAAGCCCGATGTCATTTTATCTTATAGATTAGGTATAATCAATAGAAGAGAAAGGCAGTCTATCTAACATCTCTGAAATTCACCACAGAAAAATCTTATATATTTATGCTCTTCCTACATTCAAGCAAGACAGTTTGAAATTATTTTTCCTGGAAAGAGGAAATCAGGATAGAACTAGTAGATTAAAGAACTTTACTATAAACCATGGTTGTGACTTCATTTAGCCCATTCAAAAATTTCTTATGCAGTTCCTTCCATTTGTCTCTGCAATTCCAGAACACCAAGGGTAACCAATCCATCTTGAGCTCTATCCAGATAAACTCACTCTTTTTCATTTTACAAGGGCATGTAAGTGACAGGACAAGGGGAAATGGATTTGAATTTAAGACAGTAGGTTTATAATAGATTTAGGTACAGGAAGAAACTATTTTCTTTACTGCAAGGATGGTGAGGCTCTGGAATAGGTTCCCAAGAGAATCTGTGGCTGCCCCAACACTGAAAATGTCCAAGGCCAGGTTAGATGGGACTTGGAGTAACCTGGGATAGTGGAAGGTGCCATCCCAGCCCATGGCAGGCAGTTAGAATGAGATGAGCTTTAAGGTTCCTTCCAACCCAAACCATTTTATTATCCTATGATTTTATTTATTTTGTTCTCCTGCATCAGCCTCAGCTATTTAAAAAGCAGCCTCAAATGCTTTCGACAAACCAAAGACACAGAGTCTTCTGTGTTCTTCATAAATTTCTCATTAATGTTACGCTGAGCAGACAGAGCAATGTTTTCCCTGATAAAGTTTTTCAAAGTCACTCAGCTTTCTGAATAAAAACTGAATTTGCCTCCACTGCTAGACACTGCTGACTAATCACAGATGCCTCTTTATGTAGGACATTGACTGAATAAGCTTGAACACATAAAGCATTCAGCCAGCATAAGTGGGTAGCTCCTCTGAAGGCAGAGGAAAATCTTATGGTTGATTCACATCTGTCTCCAGAACAAAATTGCACATTATGGGATGATAATGAATATACTTCAATCACGCAAGAAGATGAGGCTTCTGTCACTGAAAACTTACAAACTCCATAACCCAAAGCAAGACAATTTAAGGAAGACAGAATAAACAGACTATTAGTAATGAGAAGGGTAGGCAGAAGGAGTAGTGAAGACTACAGTATAAGTAAATGTATGGAAATCGTAAAATTGTAGAACAGTTTGGGTTGGAAGGGACTATTAGAGGTCATCTAGTTCAGCCCTCCCTGCTGTAAAAAAGGATAACTTCAACTAGATTACTTTTCTCTGAGCCCTGTCCAACCTGACGTTGAACTTTTCCAGGAATATGGCATCTACCACATCAGTAAGCAACATGTGCCTCAACTGAACTTGGAAAGCCTTGCAGCATTCTCCACCCTAGGTGAGCCTTAACACCTTTTAGAAGGGGACCAAGAGAAGATGAGATGACAAAATATATAATGACAAGATATAAGGCAAGCTCCAGAGATTTGGTTCAAGTGCACCCACCGTAAGAGTTTGGTGGAGGATGTTAAGATGAGATGAGTGATATTAAGAGAAATTGATGATTTGCTTCATCCTTCACGCGGGTCATGAAATTTGATTGGCTTAGAAAATGATGGGGAGAGACCAGAGAAGTTACTACTGCTGTGGGTATGCAGGATGGTTTAGAAAATATTTAATGTAAAACAAATAAAAACAGCACACACAGAATGGAAAATTGAGCAAGAGAGAACAATACCAAAACTCAGTAAAGTGAATGGGAAGTTTGTACTTCCTCTCTGCAGTATGCATCAGGTTTCTAATGACAATCTGCTTGAACCTGACTATGGAATAAGTTGGGCCCTCACTTAAACTTCTTTAGACACTTAAAAGAACAAATGTCTCTATGGTCTTTGCTGTCTCCCGGTGCTGTGTATGCTTCAGGAACTGAAAGCAACTCTTTCAACAGAACAGTTGGGGGAAAAGTAGGATGCTCAGCTTTGTACTTTTGGAAATAGCAAAACCCTCATTTGTATGCCTCATAACTAATATAAAAGATATCATGATAGCTCCCTGCTGAAGATTTTAAATGATACTTCAAATATATAGTTTCATCTGGGAGAGCAGCTTCCAGTTTGCAACCACTGCATGCAGATCTTTCACTGCTGGCTTTTTCCCTCCCACTGTGGGAGGGAAACTCAGACCAGATGTTAGTGAAAAATGTAGGAACCTGCTCCTGCTCTCCTGTTTAGTTAATAGGGTGTTCACTGAATACTCCTAAGTCTTTATCTAGCAAAACTGGATGAAATCCAAGTTATCAGAGAATACAGCAGGGATGTCTTTAAGGAGGCAGATGTTCAAAGGAGTACTTTGAAGAGTTTTTTGACCTGTGAGGAGTTGATTACCATGATGTGGATGAAAGATGAGAAGAAAAATAGATGAAACCACAAAGCCTAAGAGAATATGCTATACCTGCCAACAAAAAGCTTCAGAAAGACTTAAGTTATAGAAGCTGTAAAATACTGCTGTGATAAAACTTTTGAGTGAGGATAGACCTTCAGGGACTGCAGAGAAATTTGAGAACACTCATTACCATCTCTGTTCTTTCACCTGACAGATTTTTCAATCCACTTGTCACTGAGTAATAAAAATCCTTACAGGGAATCACAGTGGTCCAAATAGATGGGACAGGAAAAGCTATATTGTGTCACAAAAATGTCTTCACTTTTAATGGATAAGAAGGTCTAACTACTTTGAAAATTGCCCACCATGAGTTAGATTTTGTAAATTAAGAGCGAGTTTGAAGACCACGGTTAGAAGCCCCAGGTTAACCCAGGACATAAATCAGTGTCAATTATTTCACTGATAAACAAGTGACTGTGCTGTTTGTCAGCCTGATACTGAAGCAGCCTGTCCTCCTTGGCCAGCAGTCTTCCAGACACTGCACAGAACCTGCAGCCCCATGTACTTTTCTGTTGCCAGATGGTTCACTAGCAGTGGGTGAATGCTGAACCTCAGGCTCTGCCCTACAAACCTGCTGTTGGCCACCTGTGGGTCTCACCCAGTCAGGCCCTGGAGGAGGAATTTCATCCATCACAACCTTCTGGGCTGCAGCAAGCAAGTCATTTCTCCTGGGGTGGGTGTGAACAGGAGCAGCGGAAGCATCACCACTGAGAAGGCATCTGGTGGCAGATGCCCTTTCTAACCATCCTTGAGCTGTGCTGATCAAACAGGGAGCAACAGCTCCTCATGACATTATTTTTTTTTCCTTCAGAAAGTGTTAGAATGGTAGAGTTAAATAAAATTTACCATGTTTTACCATTTTAGAACTGTATGTGTTCTTTTTGTCTCACAGAGTGGGGCAGGCACTATGTGACTGCTTTCTCACTGGAAAATTTGTACCCTATACACCCCAAATATTCTCAGAGACACACACATATACAAACACCCACTGTATTCCAACCCCAGAATTTAATCTGTGCCCATTTATCATGCAGCCTGCATCTGAAGTAAAATAGTAAAATTAGGGTGATTTTTTTACACATCTTTGTACTACCAGAGGGAAAAAAAAAAGGATCATATGCTTCATAATTTTACTGATGACACCCACACCATCTATTTTCTATGTGGCCCATTGTGTATATTTCAGTCATTATTTTCCTAAACATAGAAACCATAATACTCTTGTTTTCACTGCAAAGAAATACAGAAAAAATTGCTTAAATTAAATGCATAATTTTAATGTGACCATTTTTTGCCTAAAATAAGTACTAAATTTGTTCAAGTGCATCAAATTCGGGTTGTAGTAATCATGGTGAAGATGAGCAAGATATTGGCACTTGGTGGAGTACTTGCATGTGACTTATCTTAGGTATTTTTAATCTCTGTAAAAAATTTATGCCAGTGAGAGAGCGGAGTCTGCTGGGATGACTTTGGGTATGTACATTAATCAGCACTAGCAGAAAAAAGTAAATAGAGGTTCAATATTTGGCTAACTTCCAACTGTTGAGACACATTAGATGGTAGGCAAGGCTTGCAAGGGAACTGGTAAAGGCCTTTACATTTAGGTCACCTATATTTAGACAAGATAAAGCACTATGTCTTGTTCTACTAAGAACTGTCCCAGATTAATAGATCATTTCTCTACCCAGCTTTCACATTTCTGCAGAGGACTGCTGTGCTGTTGCCTACAAAACAATGACTGGATTTGAAATAAGTTTCAGCATGATTTAACCAAAAATAAATTGAATTTATGTTTAGAAAATGATAAGTTGAAAAGAATAGGGGTCTACTTCACTTTGACCAACTCATAGTATATTTTGTGGTATATTTTTTGTTCAGTTTCTGGGTTTAATCACTTGCAGTGCTTAGGTAATATGAGTATCATTTACCATGTTAAAGGATGAGACTTTCTGCAGATCCTCATTTTGGTATATTTCCCAATCCCTTACCTTAATTAAAGGTTTACAATACAACAGAATGTATGTTTTATACTGCATCCAACTAAATGACCCTTTACTGCTGAAGCCAAAGCAGAATTCCCAGAAAGCAAATTAAAAGGCATTCAGGTATGTTGTCTATCCTCCTTCAAACACTGCCCAGTAGAAACCACCTGAGTCAGAAGTTACATCTGAGAATTCAGCAATCCTGAATTGAGACTCTTTCTTAAAATTGTTCTGGAACTTGTTTTTGAACCTGTAAACTTTAGCATCCAAGCAAAAGGCTAAACATTTTGTATCCAGTTAAGTTGCATGACACTCTCCTGAGAAACCTTGAGAAACACAAATTATTTTCCTCTTTTTATCCAATTGCAGGATAGACACAAGTGTCGTATAAGTTCACAAATTTCTCTGCAGAAAACAGCATTTGGACTGCTAGAGCTTGATTTCCATAGCTAAATGTGGGCTTTTCTTGCTTCTTGAGGGACATAAGTCTTTCCGCAGAAGAAGCTGGAAGTTCTGGGGTATCCCAATAGGATTATTGGGCAGGTAGGTATGTGTGAGAACAGAGGAGACAAACAAAACCCCAACATATGGAGTTGTTTCGTTGTGTCCTGCTTGCATGGGATGATTCCTGACCCGTGCCAATGTCCAAATGGTGGCAAACCCAGCTGAGAAGGTGTTACCCTCAAAACTCTGAGAGGAGTTAGATCACAGAATCCTGGAATGGTTTGGGTTGGAAGGGAGATTAACAATCCCCTCATTCTAAGCCCCCTGCATGGGCAGGGACACCTTCCACTACATCAGGTTGCTCAGAGACACATCCAACCTGGCCTGGAATGCTTCCAGGGACAGGGTAGCCACAGCTTCTCTGGGCCACTGTGCCAGGGCCTCACCATGCTCACAGACAGGGCTATATATATCCACCCACTGTGTGCTATGGGGCCATACACTCTAACACTCTAAAATTATCTGTATCAAAAAAACCCAAATTGTTGTTTTTCCCACTACAAAGGGAACAAGTTATCTCACATTTCTCACAGCAGCTCCTCGAATAAACTTTGAGTGTGACATGTGTGCAGGACTAGTGCAGCCACAAAATCATTACTGACATATTTCCAAGTGACTATACTATGCCAAAGATGTTTATGTGTCTTTCGTTGCCTTGTAAATACAAAATAAGTTTGAGAGAATTGTGGCAGCTGCTCCAAGATGTGATAGAAGTTCAACTTCAATGGGCCATCAGGAAGAAATATGTGTAGCCTTTGAGTTTGCAGTTTGAAAATGAATACTACAGAGTCTAGAAGAAGAACTGCATTGAGCAAGCTCATTTTTTTTTTTAAAGTGGCTTTCTCCAGTGGGGAAAAATGTTTAAAGCAGCTGCTCATTTACTTGAATGAATCTTGAGGTCCTGCTCCACACTGACTTTGGATCTGCATGCTTTTCTTCAGTTGCGTTTATTTTACCTTAGTTCTAATTGCCTCATCTGAGCATTGAAATTAAAAATGCACCATTACTTGTGTGTTGTATAACCCAAGTTTTAGGGGTATTTTGGAAATCCTCTCCAAACTCTGTTTTCTAGGGCTTTTTCAAAGTCAATTATAAATTATCAGGAAATTCATTGTGATGATCACTTTTTATAAAATAATGGAATTACAGAATTGTTTGGGTTGGGAGAAACCTTAAAGACCATCCAGTTCCAACCCCCTTCCATGAGCAGAGACGTCTTCCAGAAGACCACATTGTTAGTGGAAGGTGTCCTTTTCTCAGATGTCAAGCCAAGGGTCTAATAAGGTCACTGTCCAAGGAAATAAAAATGTACTCTGCTATTTACCCCCAAAGTACCTCAAAATCCCCCAAACATGTAAACAACATAAATATTCAACAGTGTCATAAAATAGCAAGAAGATTTTTTTTTGTTGACAAATTTTTTTTTTGACAAAATATTACTTAGGTTTAATCAGTTCTTGATTTTGGAAGCACTTCAATAAGAAACCCTTTGTGAAAAATGAGGGAGGATAGTAAAATTAATTTTGGTATTGGTTGCTTGAATGTTTTTCTGTGACAATAACCTGTTCAGTGAGAATTTTCCTTTGTTTTAATAAAGTGTGCATTAATTTTGCATTCTGACATATATGATTTTAAGAACATAATTTTTGCAGATCAGATATAAAAAATTACAAACAGCAATTATATATGCATGCAATCAAAATATTAACTAGAAATCTATTACTTTTTGACTGAAAATATTAAAGTTGGGGGTTTTTTTTATTTATAAGGAATGCTTTGCATGGTTTTTTTGGTATCCAGTTGAAGTTGTATCTAGTAAACAGTGAAGAATTTTAGTTTTAGTGCTCCATTGAAAGTAGCAGGAGCCTAGAACACTCCCAGGGATGGGGCAGCCACACCTTCTTGGGGTAATCTGTGCCAGGGCCTCACCACCCTGATAGGGAAGAACTTCTTCTTAATGCCCAATATAGATCTACCTCAGCTTGAGGCTATTCCTGTTTTACTCCCAATCTGCTAAATCTGGTGGCCAAAGTTGGTTTCTAAACTTTAATCAAAGCATAAAAAGTGCTGGGAGATGAACAATGGGATTTACAGGCCAACCCTGAAAAATAATTGAGCTAGTCCACAGAAAACAGCTCAAGGAGAATGTACGAGATCCTGCTCATTCCATAATTTCGTGGATTGTTTAAAACTCTGAGTTAAACACCTGTATTAGGCTTGTGCCTTCTGCTGTAATTTGATCACCTAAAACTGTTTATTCTTTCTGGAAATGGACTGAGAAGTGCAGACTGGGATAGCAAATGAAGATCACTCTTTAATCAGGGGCTATAAGGCAGAGAATTCATCCAACCACAGGCCCAGATTCATGCATCTGAGATGGCTCCAGACCTCTGTTGTACTCAAAGTCTGGGCATATACCAAGCTAAGACGACTAAGAAAGTTGTTAAAACATAATGCAAGACAAAGGAGCTGGGCAAGCTTTTTGCTGCATGAATTTATATTTCTAAATTCCGTGGCAGAAGTGGAATATTTGCTACCCTCCAGTTCACATGCCTTGACTTGGAGCATGGCAGTTCCATTCTGCAGCTTCTGTCAAAGTTTCAAAACATATTACCTGGCTGAGCATCCTCCTAAAGAGAAAACCATAAACAGTTAGATCTGAAAATGAAGATTAGAAGCATTTTTTAAGGATGCTGCTGCCTGTTATAAAAACGTTTCATTTTTATCAGGTCTCTGCTGTAATTAAGGGACTGACCAATACTAGCACTTACATAAAACCACTATCTCACTGGAGCAGTAGAAATAATGTTGCCAAGGTGATTCTGGTTTTTGTGATATTGTAAACATATGGTGAGACAAAAACACTATAATACAAAGGCTTAAATCTTGCTGGGCACAAAGGCTTTATTTCAACTCTCAGCTGAGAAACTGGGACTTTCATTACTATGATAATTCCAGGTAAGAGGGCCAAAAATAGTTGATTTTCCTACAGACTTAAAAATTAAAATTCTTGAACAACCTGGAATATCTTAGTACAGCAGCAGGTTTTTATGAAGATAGTGTTCATTAACATATTTGCATTACTGTATGTTTCAGTTAAAAAAAAAGATAAAAATTCCAAGTTCTGTTGGATCCAGATCAAATCATCCAGGCAAGCTTCCAGAGAGTGGGCTGTTTCCCAAATGACAGTAATTTCATTAGTATACTTCCTGCAGCTCATCCAACATGCTAAACCAAGCACGTGATGGTAGGTGATGTTGTCTAAATATTTTGTGCTCCTATAACAAGGGTTTGATAAGTGATTTAACTCTGTTTTCACCAAATGAAATAGGTGATTTCCTCTTGACACCAGTTTGAAAGGAATCAAGGCAGGTACTTTATGCAACTGCAGTTTATAAAGCTTCCTTTCACTTGGTGTATCTTGAGGTTGTTTTTTATTCATCCCCGCTTTTTGAAGGGGAGGAGAGCAGTCAAAAGTGGACATTGGACAGGTGTGACACAGCTTTAAAAGGGTAAAGAAATTGCTTAAAAGAATCCTAGATTTTATTTCTGGGCCACAGAAAATAAGGACTATGTTAAGGAAATTAAGCACAGGGAAAAATTAATTGAGGATGTTGGCAAATTTTCATATCCTGTTGCAATGTGGGAAGCTTTGTGTCTGAAAAGATCAGAAATCTATGCAAAGAGCTCTTTATAAAAGTCTGTCTATTTCTTGTCTATTTCAGCCTAAAATCTTCACCACAAGTTCAACCTTTTTTCTAAATTTGCCAGTTCTGTCTTCAAGTCTCTCTTTTTAATTTTCCTCTTTGGAGTAAAACACGTGAACCCTGAACAAGAACATCAGTACTTCATTTTTAAAACTGACATTATTATCATTATTTCCGTAAATTCTTTGTGAGTTTATTATTATTTCTTTTCCTGCCTTCAGCTTTACCAGATGACTAAGGAACTGCTTCTTTATGGGATTTTGCATGTTGGGGTTCAGTTGTGCACCCAAATGTGTCTGTCTGTGCACCTCTGTTATGGTGAGTGCTTAAATGTGAGAACATGAAAGAGAGTTTTGGGAGGAAAAGAGATGAATCTCAGCATACTTTTTTGTCATTGTAAAGAATTTTTCACAAGTGATTTATGTGTTTTATAAGCCTTAGCTGTCGAATAGCCACTGGTAAATCTGTCCTCATGCATTGTCAGATGTGGGAGCATAAAGGCAAAATAATAATGATCTTAAGCCGTAGATTCTCTACCACGTGAAGTGCAATAAATCTTTTCTAAATAGTTTTATTAGTTTCCTCCGTGAAGCACTTCTGCACATTTTAAAATAAATTATTGCAGAAAATTGGCGTCCATTTCAAAATTCTGAGTATCAGTACAATTTATAGAGCAAAACTTCATAGTAATTAACAATAAATCGAAAAATGCAGAGAAAATTCTGCTTTCTCATCACCTTAGCCAAGCATTCTATGCTTCTATAATCCAAAAATGCTCTAATACATATTTTATTATCTTCAATGCTGATACAAATAATTATATGGAGTCAGATCTCTTAGGACTTCCAAATTTCAGCCTCATTTTGTTGAGTCCAAAATGTTCAATAACCTTGATTAAATGCCAGCAAGGGATCTGAGTCTGAGACACCACATAATAAAGCTGAGTCAAATATTAGTTCTGCACAGTCCTGGCCCACTTTGCACCACCTTTGGGAATGTTTTAAACTATTGTTGCTCAGTGATTTCTACAGCATTGCTCAGACCACTCCATTACAATATTTCCAAAACTGGATCCTTAGGATTGTGGAGAATGTGCAAAAGTTCCTGACTTGCATTTTATTTTCAGGAGGGCAGTTGAGTTCCATTCACACAGAGTTTATATTCTGAGTATGTCTGGTCACAATCCATTATAGTTATTTTTTCCCCATCAGCAAACCCAGGCTTCAAAGGACGGGAAGGAAATGCAATCTCCTTGCCCATGAAAGATTGTCGTAGTGGTGGCAGGAATGTCAAATTTTTCTTGTTTTCCTAACACCCATTTTGGGCTTTTTTTTCTTCCCTATCATTCTATTTTACTCCTTTTCATTACAGCTAGCTAAACCCATCATAAGCAAGCAAAATACCATCAAGATAAGTAAATGTTAGACTAAGTTAAAATATTTTAATATGCATTGTCTGTGTCTATAATAGAAATTGAGATGAGATGGGAAATATTCATGGGCACTGAAATGTGATTTTCTATGCTACTGATCTGACAAAATATTTACCAGCTTGCTTTATTCCAAACACCTTCCCTAAGTAACTCTCAGACATTATTTGGTAATTAGAACAGTTGAAGGGCCTTTCCCTATAGACAATTAACATGCTGCCTCCCTGCTTTTAAAGTTTGATCAATTTCCTGGCACAGGGATGCAGTATGTGTTTGCTGTTGACCTCCATGTCCTAGAATATTCTCATGCACACTCAATATATGGTATTGGATTGACCTGAAATTCTCTGATTATGGATCCTTCTTGACTTCAGCTCTTCATATCCACTTACAAAACAAAACAAAACATCTGTCTCTGAAGAAGTATCAGAAGCAAGGAGACTTGCTGCCTTGTCAATTTACTTTCTGGTATTGTTTGACATTGGTAATTAATCTCTTAATTTCTTCCAGGGCAAAAATGAATGAATGAATTAAAAATTGCATTACATACAGATAATCTTTTTGGGGTGTTCCTTGTGTGCAGTGTCTGGTGTCAATGACAAGCAGAGCTGAAAGTGTAGCTAAACCTCAGCTAGAATACTGGCAGGCTTCCTCTCTTCTCCCTGCCAGCTTAATTTGATGAACCTTGTTAAAATTTCTCTATCTGAGGTACCCACTCTTTCATCAAACATGGTTGCAATTTGGCAAGTTGATTTATAAGTTATTAAAGCAGCAAGTAAATCAAAAAAGACATAGACACACGTGCAGTTGTGCAGAGCTGGGCCACACAAGAATTGTTTTAATTAGAAAATCTAGCAAATGGCAAATCCTCTTACCGTTCTTCTTATCTGGCTTATTCAGAGTATTTTATTCCAGGACAATAACACCAAATATTTCATTAGCTGTTTAAAAAAAAAAAATTACATGTTACTGGTGAATTAAAATGTCATCTTTTATCTTATCTTTCATATAGCAAAAATTTAAAATTAAAAAAAAAAGGAAGAAAAAAATAGTGAAAAAACCTGGGCCTGTCACATATTTTTCTCTGGAGGTCCACTAATGTAGCTCACAAACTTGTTTAACTTCTAGTTCTGGATAGAATCTCTGAAGTTTAGTGATGCAGAATATAATATGGTATATAAATAACTTCAGTATTCTGTCACACTATTCGTATCGTATCGAAGCTCTTTATAAAGATTTGTCTTGGTCTGGGACTGTAGTGTTAACTGGATTCATTTTGGCTTTTTGGAATCACATCTGTTTTTCTGGTGCCCTCCTAACTGATGAAACCAAAGGCAAAGATGACAAAATCAGATGACGACTAACATTTCAATTTGAACCTAAAATTTCAGAAGTTTCGTGAGATAAGACACAAAGAGCAGCAGAAATAAATTCAAAAGAGTAATCTCCATCATCACACGGATTTATATATGTAAGACTCTGGAAACTCAAGGATTTTTATAAAGTATTTTATAAACATTAATTAATCACATCTCACTGGAACAACTCTGCAGAGTATGAATTATTAACCTTAGGTTTACACATGGGTGAACAGGCACTTCATTTTAATTTCTCTCCTCCATGGCAAATTATCCTTGTGTTCCAGTATATGCTGAATTATCTGGAAGGCTTCAAACCATTACAAGAGTGTTCTCTCTCTTTTTGGAGTTTTTTCTTCCAATTATTTCTTTTTTTTTGATTCGTTTTTGTTGGATTTGGTTTTTTTTTAGTACACCCTCACTCCTCCCCTAGCGTTAGGTTTTTTTGCAACAAGATATCCTGCTCCTGCTGAACCTATGAGAATATGAGGTCCATATGAGAAAGACAATCCCTTTCCGTCATGTCTGCAGCTTATAAACTGGTTTACTCTGTTTTGAATTTTTGCATGCACGTTCTGCTTTTTCAGGCATTCAGTTATGTGTCTCTGATAGAATTTAACCATAGCTGTGGTTGTCTATCTCAGCCTGTGGACTGACTTTGTAAGACAGAAAATTCTCTGTAAAATAGTTGTAATAGCCTTATAGCGGATAAAGTAAAACATAGGAAGAAAATAAAAGAAAATTATACAATTTCAAGAAAAAGGTTAACATGACACTTCTTCAGCTCCACTGGAAAAAAAGTTTGGTATTGTTACCAGACAAATTTGTCGGGCTTTTTAATTCTTGAGAAAGCTGAAGACTTTTAGCTTTAAAAGACTAAGAAATAGTGGTGAAGACATTGTAGTTTCTAATCTACTTCCATCTATGTAAGTAACCCAGAAAAAGTAAATTTAATTCTTATTATTTCAATTTTCTGAACACTTTTGAGGGGGAAAGTTAGTTATTTCATTACAAAACTAAATCTACTGAAAGGAATCTATGCTTTGTGGATTGGTCTGCTGGTTTATATTAATAATAACTTCCCCATCTTCAGTCCTATGCATATGTGATATCACTGTCACATATGAGAGCCTGGGACAAAATCCTGAAGTCACTGTGCTACAGTAATAGATAAAGTGTTCAAAACAGCAAAACTTTGGAGGCTGAATGCCAACAGAAATTTCAGTGGAAGTTTCTGACACCCAAAGTTGCCTGAAGGAAAGCCAGGAAGATCTGGATGAAGCTGCATTTGTGCTGAGTCAGGATCTTGGTCAGGTATGTCCTGTCATGGGGCTGCACATGGCGTCTTCAAATATCTCTTGACTCACATACACCACTTTTAGCCCCAGAAACAAAGGTGTGATCATTCTTGGGATGCTCAGCGAGTCCAGAGGTTTGCAGCTGCGGGACATTTTCTTCCTGTCTCCTCTGTTTGTGCTCAGTCAACCCGAGACATCCATGATGCACAGACCATTTGTTCTGCAAGTCTGACATTTCCCAGATGTGTCAGGCTAACTGTGAATGTGTAGAGCTCTTTTCCACACATGTTGAGCATATGTCCCAGATTCCTACATATCTGGAAGCCTTATTGAATAAATTTTTCCTCAACAGAGAAAAAACCATCCAGCCAAACAATAGAATCTCTGTTTATGTCCAGTCAACTTTTTCAGGTAGAGAAGAAAAAAAAAAAAATCCAACCCAAATATAAAACCAGGTTGCTGGAAAATTCCCATCTTTGCTGACTTTGAGCTCTTCATCTTCCAGAGAGCCTAAAAACCTTCTGGAGCTCATTGGTCAATATTGCTCTTTAGGGCAGTATGCTCCCATGTGCCTTTATCTTGGTCTTAGATTTAACACACACAGATGAACAACTGCCTTATTTTTCAGTTTTTACTGTAATGTATTACAAAAAAGGACAGCTCTAAAAAGAAGAGAAGTGCAATGAATGTCACTCTGTCCTTTATCCCAGATGTGGGTGAGCTGAGATGTCCTGAGACTAATCATAAATAAGTCCTGGACAAATGAACAAGAGGTGCCAAACTGTCTGCAAAACCCAAATAGATCTGCTCATATCATCCAGTAATACCAGCTGCTGGTGGGTATTAATCATTGAAATGATCCACAAAATCTGGGCCAAGGCACCTCAGGGGACTTGTGACAATAATTGATATTTTTGGCCGACCTCCATCTGTTCCTTTAAACTTGAAATTTGAAAGACTTTCCTTCACCCTTGCTTACTAGCTGTTGATTTCATCCACACATGATGCTGAACTTTTGCACTGATGGATCAAAAACCTTTTGACATAATGGTATACTTGTCATTTCTGCTAGGTAGTTCTATCCAAAGTCCTAATGTGTCTCCCCTTTGTCATTTTCTGCTACTGGGTCGAATTTGAGCAATTTTCAAAGCCCAATGGGATGGCCACAATGAAGAACACTGCCTGTTTGATTATGCATTTTTGGGCACACACACTGTGCCAGCATTAAACAATTCTAGAAAAAATGCTCTATAGACTTGACAATTATTGTATCTCAGCGTGTGGCTGTCTGTGGTTTTTATGGTTTCCAAACAATGGCATGTGAGCCAGATTGCATGAATGGCCTAGTGTTGTTCAGCAGCAGTAATGAGGATGTCAGTTGAGAGCATTAAATAAGCTTCCCTTAGTCATTTAAAGGATTTATGTAAGTATCTGGTTGTTTGTCAGCTTCATATTACATGAAACATATTTTTGTATCAATGGGTTATATTTGCATGTTCAAACAGGAGGAGGGGCAGAAAATACCACTGAGTTCCAGCCATGCTCTCCTTGAAGTCCTTGATGCAAACAATACAACAAAAAGCTATGGATTCACTAATGGATAAAGCAGTATCTGTAACTAACACTACTTGTTTCCTATCCACAATTATCTAAATTTCATATACTCTGTGCTCCACTGCTGCTGCAGTAACTATAAAACAACAAAACTCCCCATGTAGCATCTAATCACATATACCACAAGCCATGCTGATGCATATTTATGCATTTAGTAAGTGCTGAGTCCAAAACACAAACAAAAATACACAGCACTTTGCCTTTGCAAAGGATGTTTCCTTAGAATTTTTTATTTATTCAGCCAAATGAAATGTTGCTGAGTACAAAATACTTCATACAATCACAAGCAAAAAACTTGTTCATGCCTTTAAAGGCTTCACACCGTCTCACACCTGCAGCTGCTAAAACTGAGCCAGAGCCCAGAATTCAGAAAAATCCAGAATCAGAGCAGCAATAAGGACATGAATTTCTTGTCTTTAACCACTTGATTATCTGAGCACACTTTAGCACTAAACAGGTTTCAGTCAAACACTTTTTGGTTAGCCACCAGGAAAACAAAAAATCCCAAAATGTATTATCTATTCTATCGATCATAAAGGTAATTTTAAAGCAGATTGCTTATAATAGAACCCTAGAATGGTTTGGGTTGGAAGGAACCTCAAGGATCACCAGGTTCCAACCCCCTACCATGGGCAGGGACACCTTCCACTATCCCAGGCTGCTCCAAGCCCTGTCCAACCTGCACCAGGACTGGGAAACCTGTGCCAGGACCCTACGACCCTCACAGCCAATAGTTTCTTGTGCATATATAACCTTAATTTCCCCTCATTGTGTTTGAACCCACTCATCCTTGTCCTGTCACCACAGTTCCTCGTGACAGTTTCCTCTCCAGCTTTCCGGTAAGCCCCCTTCAGATACTGAAATATTGCTATGGTGTTTCCCCAGAGCCTTCCCTTCTCCAGGCTCAACAGCCCCGAATTTCTCAGCCTGTCTTTCACACAGGAGATCAGTCCCCTTATCATTTTTGTGGCCTCCCCTGGACTTGCCCCAACAGTTCCATGTCCTCGTGCTGGGAGCCCCAGAGCCGGAGGCAGTGCTAGAGAAGAGGGGGAGAATCCCTTTCCTCAACCTGCTGGCCAGGCACCTCATGATGCAGCTCAGGATTCATTTGGGCATTTCTGGGCAGCCAGTGCACACTGCCAAGTCATATTGGGCTTTTCACTCACAAACACAAGTCCTGCTGCCGTTCCCTTCTCCACCCAACCTGTGGGTGTGCCTGGGATTGCTCCAGCCCAGGTTTAGGACCTGGCACTTTGCTTTGTTGAACTTCAGGAGTTTCACATAGTCCCACCTCTCCAGCCTGTCCAGATCCCTCTGGGTGGCATCTCTACCCTCCAGCATATGAGTTCCCCACCCAGTTCTGTGTCCTCTGTACAGTTTTCCCAGTCAGCTTTTATGGATTTCTCTCACACAGACCAGAAGGAATGTAAGGAAGCGGTTCATACTCCCTGCCAGGAGAGTTTGGGGGGCTCAGATTTCAGGATGCCATTTTCAGGGGTTTTTTTTCAGCTACAGACATCTTGAGTCCTGCTCCATGAGTTTAGTCCCTCTTGGATGGATGATGACCCATCTCTTAAACTTTTATTTCTTACCTTAGTGCCTGGAATTTAACTACAATCAGGTAAAATATATGTAATGAACACTACAGTAAAAAATGCATGAATCAAAGGCAGGGAGGAGTACCAAAAATACCCTGTGGCACATAAAATATATTTTTATTATATTTTGTCTCTCTAGGGGAAGAAACAGGAAAATGTAGTTTTCTTATATAGAAAAGCTGCGTTTCAAGATGTATTTGAAGACCATCCAGAACAGATGATTTCTGGAAAAAGTTCATTATTTTCTTCTCATTCTATGAAAAATACTAAATCCACATTTCCCAACACGATGTAGTGATTATCACCAACTTCTGATGCAAACTAAAGCACAGAGAGATTATATTTTTAGCCCAATGTCACAGTGAAGATTTCTTTCTTTGCAAATGCTCAAAAAAAGATTGCAAAGACCTTCACTGTGGCCAGAATAGATCAGACAACCTTCTGATGGCTTTGTCCTTGTTTGTCTCTCTTTCTTGATATAAAAAATGGGGTCAGTCTGGCATGGGAATCTTAAAATGCCTCCAGTATATTTCCCCACCTGCAGGTATTATGAGGTCAGGAGACTGAGGCTATATTTATCACTATTTCTGGAAACTTGCATTATTCACTTTAAATATTTCAAGAATGATCTCACTGTAACATGAATATCATAGTGAAGTGACTTTCTCCTTAAATATTAATGAAAAAGAAAGCTGAAGGTAACAATACTGCATAGAAATCACAAGCTGAGTAAAAGGGACTCTCATTAGTATGCACCTGTGCTCCTGTGGCCAGTATAGAAATAATCCCATGTTTAGAAAACATTAAAATTACACCCACAGAAGCAACCTCTCCAGCCAGCAGCCTGGTTACAAAATGATTGATTTGATAGCCACATCACAAACTTGACTTTGGTTGTCTTAGATAATCTTTAAAACAGAGATTTCAGTTTTCACAGCTAATATTGCATTTAATGTAGTGACAATATAGTATTATTTTTTGTTTTGTTTTCTCTGTCCACTATGGTTTAAATCCAGTTAGAATCCGTCTCTTTAAGTGAAGTTTTTTGTTGAGTTCTCAGTTAAATATGTGGAAATTAACAAGTTGGATATAAATAAAGCAAGTATTAAAAATATATTTGAGGGGAGAAAAAAAAGTGTTGATAGACTTCAAATGATTTCTGTTCTGCAACAGAACGATTTGGAAGAGTTGTGAGGAAACCAATTCCCATCTAATATTTCTCCCCTCCTCCAGTCTGTCTCAGGACTGTTGTAAGAGCTGTCAAATTTGCTATGAGGAATGAGGGTTGGAGACCTGAATCTATCCATAACAGCTAATAGCCCAACCATCACCTGCCATGCCAGAGAGATACTTTACATTTCTTTTCTCCTTTTTACAGATCAAAACCTTGAACCTTCTGATGTGTGGCACCAACCTCTAAATATGAACTACAACAGAAAGAGGTTTCTAACCCTCCTACATGAAATAAACCTGGTTTGTCCAAGCAGTTAAACACTATTTAAAGGTGGAAACTAAGCCGGATGTCTACATGACATAAGGTTTAAAAATTATTCCAAGGCAATCTATCGCATTTTGTAGCCCAATTCCATTGGGGACATAAAATTTCAAACCATAAAATACAATTCCTAAAGGTGCCTGATGGTTTGCAGCCTGTAGTTCTGACCTTTTCATGTGTGTGTGCATGTGTGTGTGCATGTGTGTGTCAGTGTCTGTAGGAGTAGACCTCCCCAAAATGTGTTTGCATGACAGATAGGCATGCTTTGCCCATTTTTGACTCAGTTAAAATTATCCTTGTCCTGTTGATTCAAATGCCCCAAGGCATTTGAAGCACCCTCCTGGAGATTCAGCCTCTCTGATGTTCAGACTCTGAGAACCATCTGCCTAAACTCTCTGAGGCTCAGCACAGCAAAGGAAAATATCACAAAAGGTGTCAGGAGGCAGGAATTGGGAGGACAGCCCTTTGAGAATCTGTCTTTTCACAAGCAAACCAAGTCATTTCTGCACGATTAATTTTTGCATGAGCCTTTCCATAGGTGGAGGTCTGAGAATGTATTGTCTACGGAGAGGTTTTTACGAGGTCACATTTCCATCTGGAGCCATAAAAAGGCGCTCCTAATCTAACACAGGGGCTCACAAAATGGAACAAATGGTGCTTTAGTGCCTTGTTTAATTGACGCTCAACCTGTCCCCTTCATTCTGTGTTTGTTTTCTTTAGCTTAAAAGCACCAGTAGTGGAAAAGGTGGCATCCCCCAGCACACAGGGGCCGCTAAATCTAACCTCCTTCTGTGCAAAAAATGGCTTAGATTGACTTAATTATTTAATATGCCTTCGTTGACACAGGCTAGTAAAAAAAGATCAGCATGTTAATGCTCCTTTCTAGCACTTTCTTCCCAAAAGCCTTTAAGAAACTCATGAATATTTAATGCCTCTCAGTCAGTGCTGAGGAGATGGCACCATTAAGGATGAAGCCAAATGCCAGTCGCTGTTTGTGCATCCCAGAGTTGCCCGAAACCTTCCAGCAGACCTCCTCAAATGGCTCTACCCTCCCAGCTCAGCCTTTATGACCAAGCAGTAAAGGATAGGGTTTTCCTTTTTTTCTTCTTTTCCCCGCTTTTTTTCCTCCCCCACTGGAGAAGGAAATGGATCACTCAATGAAAAAATAAACCCCTGGCCATGTGTATTATTTTTGAGCCTGACATCTGTTCAAAACCATGTAAATGGGACTGTGTTAATGCATAAAAAGTATAAAAAGTATTCAGGCTTAAACACAGGGAAATTATGTTCATTCACCAGGGAACAGCAAGTGTAGTTGACTTTTTTTTTCCTATACACATCAGAAAAAAAACCCTATCTTTTTTGCCTGGCATGCTGTATAAATTTGCTGAAGTAGGAGTGGTTGATTTTTTTATGTCTGTGGCTAATGCACATTGTGATGTATGTGCTTTAGACTGCTTTTCTTGCTTGTTGCTTAAAATTAAATAAGTAGAATAATTCCCCATATCCATATGCTTAAGTGGATCAAAGTTCACTGTAAAGTAATAAGTGTTCATATTAGGTTCTGTAAAAAAGAAAATACAAATGCCTGTCACTACAGTTTTTAGATGGAAAATTACTTTTTTTATTAATTATATTTTTCAATTTCAGATATCCATGATGAAAAGTATCATTTTGCTATCCCAGTTTGTTTTGTTTTAAATAAAGCCTCAGTAAACTGGCTAAAGACTGAAGGTGGGAAATGTATTAAAAATTTTGCATTGCATTATGGGAATACATTTCTTGTTTCTTGTCTTCCAATATCTTCTGAGTGTACAGTCTATTGAGAAGCACACGCTCAAGGAAATGCATTGTCTAATCTACCCTTATTTTCCTCACTTCTCTAAAGGGGTAAAATAATGGAAATTATTATTTGATAAGACAGTCTGGTTCATAATTGTGATATAAGCATAAGGCTTCAAACTACATCAGGTTGCACCAAAGACTTTTAAACAAATAATGGACTTGGTCAGACATTTGCAAATGCTATCTCAATTTTTCAAAGTTAATCCTAAACCTGTTTGAAGATGAATCAACACTATTATGAGTTTCCTTATTTTTTCATTAAAATACTAAGGTTCTTTTAAATCCGTACATCCAAATGTTAATTAAAAAGCTGTTGTCAAAATGATAGACTGTTTTTTTAATCTTTCCTTTCAATTCTGACTAATCCTCATAGAGGACAGGACCCAGGTGAGTTAATATTTCTCATGAAAATTGCAAAGACTGAAGTTTGCAAAATGGCTGCTGTAAAAACAGAATAGGCAAGCTCACTTCAAATGAGGCTACCATGAAAACCCTATTTTGGTTCTGTGTTTGATTTTAAAAGACAAGCAATAACATAATAATACATTTATTTTCAAAGACAAAAAATAATGTAATTGTATATTGACAGACACTTGGTTCCGTCAAACACTGTTGTCATTATTTGATAGCAGGTAATATAAACAACAATCTCCAAAGTTCAGAACTTGTGGAAGAATCTGAAATATTCACCAAACCATCAAGTTTTGAGGTGAGATTAAACTAATTGAAGGCTGTGAGATATTAAGATACACCAGAACACATGAAGTTAAAACAGCCCATCCACTTCCTCCTTCCCCACAAAAAAGTGAAATGAAATAAAATAGAAGCACAACAAGCAAAAACAGGACACCAATCAGAAATGCCTGCTGTGGGCTGATGACCAGATACAAAAGAAGGTGATTCTAGCAGATTTTTCTTTATTTCTGACAGCTTTGTGCAGTCAACAGTGCTTTCATAATCCATGTGAACAGGACTACTGGTGCTGCCTCCTGGGTCCTGGGGGATGCTTTTGATCTAACAAGGCAGTGCCATTATTAGAAAGACTGTGCTGTAACTACCACATCATTGCATACTGTCAATTTAGTTTTGCATGAGCCCCTTGGCTCGTGACACTCTAAATTTAATACTGCGCTACAGATAAACCAGAATAAACATTGTAAGAACAAAGCTGTCACAGAAACACACTCCGAGTGTTTCGACCCCATTCAAAGGCCCTTCACTATAATTGTCTCTGACAGAAGGCTCCTGTACAGTGAGTACTTTAGTTGCCAATGACCTTAAACACGATTATCATTAGCCTTCTTGTAATACTGCCTCTCCCTTGAACTCAAATTACTGTGCTCCTCAGATGGTTTTGCAAAGAGAGCTCAGTGTTGCAGTTAGCGTAATTCAAGCTGTTTTAATCAACGCTGTGTCCTTTGTAAATAAAGCTGCATTCTGAGATGCACGTCGTAATTATTACATCCATAATTTGTTAGAGTTATTGAAATAATTTTGACTGTACTAATTTGAATTACAGCTGCAAGCAAGCAGTAAGGAAATAAGCAGATAATAATACATATATTAGCATCAATCCTAAAGTTGGCATTTGTTTGAGCCCAGAATCTGCATAATTTAGCCGTGTTTCGGAGGTGGTAAATCTGCCTTGATTGAAAGTGGAACTCCTCTATGATCTCTAAACCTTTCTAATCTCAAAAGAAAATAAAAACATGTACCTTTTTTCCTGCCTCCACTGAAAGTACCCAAAGTTGATGTCTTGCCAAAGGCTGACCAGACACAGCAAATGAGCAGAGATCCCATCAGCCAGAGGATGCCTCTGTGGAAATTAATTTCCGACAATGTCTGGAGCATGTTAATTACCAGTAAAACTTCTCATGGTGTAATTCAGTAAGTAAAAGTCTTCTAAAATAAGCCTCTTTAGGCACATTTTAGAACTCTGTAATTGTAAGACACAAAGACATTAAAAATAATGAGAAGCGAGGATTGCCTCAAAACCAGTTTTCCAACAGCCATCTCATATAATCCCTTTCATAAACAAATCACCTCTTAAAACGGGGTATATTTCTCTTCTTGATAGACTAAAGATACAATTGTTTCCTGAATCTCACTGGTTTTCTTGCTAGAAACATTGTAGTTTTCAGCCTAGATATGTTCATTTAATATTATTTATATTCAAGTTTTCATTGTCATTTTTGCCTAAACTTTTCATCTCCCTTCCTGCTTTGTTCACAGGTATATTTTTATGACCCAGGATCCACAGGCAGTAAAGGCTATAATTGAGATATTTTGGAATTTTGTTAAATTATTTCCTTAAAGAATTAATTGTTATTAATAAATTAATTTATTGGAAAAAAAATTAAAAGGACATAACATCCAGACTTTATACTTGCATGCTACTAGAAAGATGCTGTCCAGTATTTACCACTATTTCACTAAACTTCATCATATATTGTTAATTTGACCTTATATCAAATTTTATTATAAAAATAAATTAAACAAATAAATAAAAAGCACCATCAATGCCTGTCTTGAATATTCTTGGAGAAATGCCATTAATAAATCTTCTCTAGTAATACAGTTCAGCTTTTGAAAAGATAAGGGGTGCCTAGGTAGCCAGCATCTTATCCATTGTGCAATTATAATGTTCATCCCTTTTTCCTAAATATCACTCGTATTTCCTATGCATACCATATCAAGTTTCACTGAAGTCCAAACAAATGAGTTCTAACATATTCAGACAAAATCAATTATCTTCTCAGTGAAAGGTACTCTGCTAGTTCAGCTTGGTTCAAATCTGATGTTAAATATTATAGTAAGGGTCCTTCTATGCCCTTATTTGCTAAATCTCTGAGGGCAAGCTCCCAGGCCTGTGGTCCACTGTAAAAAATTAGAACTTTTTCCTTTTTCTGAAATATCGTGCTGTGTATTCTGTATAAGGCATACTCTGCCATTTCTACATTAGTAGGGCACTGCATTTTTCTTTCTTATTTATACTTAAATATATATGCAAAAGATTGACCGTTTTTACTGCTAGGCTCATTTGCACACTGATTTAGTACTTCAGACCCCATCACCAACATTTTTAATGGAGATTTGATCCAGTTATGGTTTTTGTTTTTTCTCCCTAAAAATTAAAGTTGGATTCACACAGGAGTCAACTAATTGAAAATCTGTAGTCCTTGTTAATATGGAGGTATACAGCTGGTATACAGAGGTATATAGAAGTATAGAGATACAATTTTCTGTACCTATATCTTGTAAACCTGGCATTTTAGTTTTTGCTGTTACCATTAAGTTTTTGCTGTTACCATTAAGTTTTTGCTGCATCAGAATGTAACAGGACATCCAGGGTTTAAAACAAAAAAAGATGCTTGGTGATGACATTTGAAGCTAGACATCCAGAACCTGGATATTCAAAGCTGGTTGGATTTTGGATTGGTATTTATTTAGTTGCCTCTTTCAGAATTTTTTTCTTTAATTTCTTTGGTTGAGTTTTTGATTTTGTTGTTTTTTTCTTTCTTAAGAACTTGCTGATAAACTACATGGTCTTTAGCTTTAAAATTTGGTGGTAACACGATTTCTAGTCATTATTCTTAGCACCACAACATCAGGAAGGTCAAAACCTATCAGAAGTACCCATGTTTTGAAAGGAGACAGCTCACTGAACTGTTGGATGGAGACCAGTGTGATAATATGGATTGTCTTATTTTTTCCTTCACATCCTTTTTCTGTATTTCTTAAATTTAGAAGAAAACTAGGATAAAAAATTATTTCTAGGCCAAAAAAACCCAAACCCAAAACCCCAAAACAAACAAAACCCACAAAAACCAATCAATCAAACAAACCCCAACAAAACAAAACAAAGCCACGAACAACAAAATAAGCAAAAACAAAACCACAAACAACAAAACAAAACCAACAAAACCAACAAAAATAAGGCCAACAACCCCCCCAATACACCCACAAACATCCAAAACATTATTTGTGTAAGAACTTCTTATTTCAGACCTTTTTCATCTAAGCATATGCACGAGAAACTAGTGATAGGAATCCCTCTGCCACGTGGCCTACTGAAGCATCCAATTTGCATCAAGCCGGCCAAAAGCCCAAGTGGTGAAATTGTTGAGCAGCAACTCTGTTTTATCATCCAGCTGTGTTCTCATTCCAGGTCTCACTGGAATGACTCTCCATGAAGCTGATAGGTGGTACTTACCTCCTAAAGGGGATATCAAGGAGAATTTTCTTATAATGAGGGTTGTGATGGAAACAAAAAAAAACAATCATCAATTGCCGTAAAACAGCAGGCGCTAAAATTTATGATTTCTGTACTTGTAATGTCACTCAATTACCCTCAGGGAATGCTTCTTCCCTCCCTGCCGCTTTCTCAGGAGTTCACTCCCATTGAGTGAATTCCTGAGTGTGACAGAGGAGTTTTTCTCCCTGAAGTGAGAGAGGAGCCACAACTATTCTCAGCAAGGCAAGAATCTGTATCAAAGCTCTTCAGTCATGGGAACAAGATCCTAAATATTTATTAGAGCAGTGCTGCATTCTTCCATTGCATCCCCCTCAAACTGAAGAATTCCACAGAGAAACAGAGAAAGCTTAAATTGTGTCCATTGCTTGTGATCCCTCTACTCTACTTCTGTCCCTTTCCAGCAAGGATTTATGACCACTCAGCCTCACAAAAAGTAAGCAAGAGAAAATAACTTTTGAAAAGAGGGTAGTATACCTATACTTCCTAATACAAGAGGGTACAAAAAGCTCTTCTGCCTACAGAAAGTGCACAAATGCCTTGCATGCAAACAGCAAGCTCTTCTGCTTTCCCAGCTTTGGAGGCACAGGGGTTTAACAATCTCTTACAGGATTTCCAAGTTTCCCTATTCCAGCCTCAGGTCATGCAGGTATTAACAGCCTCACTGTGACCTCATCTGAGTACATGAAAATGTAAAAGTTGGGTCTGGCTTGCTCTCAGACTGTAATTGTCAGTCTGACTGTTCTGTGGAGCAGACAGACATCACTGCCAGCCTTTCCTCTGGCAAGCTCCACACGGAGATCAAGAGTCAGTGCCTTGGTGTGAGACCAGGGAGCTCTTTCTTTTCCAGCCCCCAATATGGGGGTTGGGGTTTCCCGAGAACCTCTAATTAAACAGAACACACCAAGGTAAACAGGAGCTTTTGCCCCTCGTGCTACAGGCCAATAACTCTTTTAACGCTTTTGACATTAAGGGCTCTGCTTTAACCTGACAGTTCAGTAGGCATGGCCCCCATGGGAGGGATTGGAAATAGATGAACTTTAAGGTCCCTTCCAACCCAAACCATTCTATGATTCCATGAAAAAAGCCTCTTAAACTCTGTCTCTGACAATTGCAGAAACCTCTAGAAACTGACAGAGGAGAAAACAAGTGCCAGAAAGAAAACTGTGCAGCAAATATGCCACTGCCAGGCACTGAGGAAGAGGAAAGAGCCCAGTAACCCAATTGTGAACAGAAAAGTAGGTCTGGGAAAGGACAGAAGATTATGGACAGCATTTAGAGCATGCTCACTCATGACAATTTTTGAAGTTTCTGACTGTAACCTTCTTAGAAATTAATGGGAGTGGCCTCAAATAGTATACTCGAAATTGTACAATGCAGAGTTGCAGAAAATCTATCACTATGTTTCTTATTACTATGATTATTATAATTAGCATTGCCTAAAGTGCAGGAGAAGAGAGGGTAGTCCACACTAGAATCTTCAATGACACCTATTGAGCAAAAAGACACCACTTGTAGGGGTTGCGTGGGACTGTTCAAGACAATTGCAGCAGTCAGCTCAGCATACAGCTGCTGAAATCTCAGTTTTGTACATCAGCAGGGGTTTTAAGATGGCTTCAAGGAGGTTAATGAAGTGTCTCAGCAAATATTCATTATGTTGAGATTTTCCTATGTGTGCAAGGCAGCGTGAGAAAAAAGTCCAACCTCAAAGTTGCTTATATAAAATGTCTGAGAGCAAAAAATGTATCATGGAAAGGAAAATTTCACTGAAAGCTGAAATGATTTCCTTAATATTTTTGTCTTTAGGATCAGAATTCTTTAGAAATACACTATCATAAATCTGTGAACATAAAGCATATTTCCTAGCTCCCTTTAACTTACACCCTCAATGAGGAGGACGTTTTATTCCTCAGGTTTTCATGGCAACTCCACAGAGAGAAAATTGATAGTTCTTATTCAACTTGCTGTTCACTAGAACCCTGAAGTCTTTTACTACAGAGAAAAGTAATTCCCAGGCTCAGGACTTTGCATTTCCCTTTGCTGAACGTCATAAGATTCCCATGGGTGCATTTTTTCAGGTTTTTGAGGCCTCTCCAAAGGGAGATGCAATCATTTTGTGTGTCAGCCCCTACCACCTGACTGCACCATGATGCCCATGTATTTCATCTCTGGAAGAATTTTTCAGCTGCCCAGAAGAACCAGACCTTGCATTTCTGAAGTGACAGATTTTAGCCTGGTTTCCTAAAGGGAAAGGTTTCCTGCAGTTATGATCTCATTCTGCCTGTCCAGCTGTCAGTAAATTTAACTTCCTCTAATATCCTTTAATGTTCTTGTCAAATTCAATGAAATTTGAAGGAAAGACAGCATTCTGAAAGATATCAAGTTCCTATACATCTGGGTGAAGAAAATATTGGATGCTACTACTTGAGAAAAGGTA
Source organism: Leptocoma aspasia (assembly GCA_013399835.1). NCBI lineage: Eukaryota > Metazoa > Chordata > Aves > Passeriformes > Nectariniidae > Leptocoma > Leptocoma aspasia. Next base: position 278,055 of record VXAX01003069.1, read on the forward strand.
GCCTCAGCCTTCATCCATTTAAATGTGGGTATTAATAGCAGATCGAAATCTGCATATTTGCATATTGCCTGTAAATCTTTCCCAGATATAAGCCAAAAAATCTATACACAGAGAAGAGGGGAAGAGTTTAGGCATTGTTAGGAGAAATCATGCAGAGTTATGTATGGTACTTGTTTATGAATAAGCTTAGGAGTACTGAGGGAAAAGGAAAACTAGGAATCACGGGAAACAGTGTAAGGGCTCAGGGTTTTTGCCAAAAAAGTGGCAAAGGGGATGAATGACAAAAAACACTGGGTACTTTCATTACATTCTTTACTCACAAATCAACTTCTAATTACTGTTGAACCTGTTTGATAATAAGCATTTCTGGTTTTTTGCAAGTTTCTCCTTTGCCTCCATGACAAATTATGGCATAAGTATGCAATTTAACTTGAAGATGGAAAAAGGGCTGACAGGAAGAAGTAGAAATATTGAAGCAAAATAGAAAAATGAACAAGTTGAAAATATGTGAAAAAATATTAACACTTACTGTAGATGTAAACAAGCAATATAAGCAATGATATGCTAAAGAATGATTTTGTTGAAGTGGGAAAAGGCCACTGGGTGAGAGAGTTTACTCCTATACCTATGGCTTCCACGCATTTGCATTATTTCATGAGTCAAGAATTTGTCCTTGTGCTGAGTAGAGTTTTTGAGCTGAAGTATTTTATTTGCAAATACATATTTTGTACTGGATTTTTACTGTTATAATTACGAACAATTACAATTAAGCATGATTATCCTTGGTAGGGAGGTTGAGTTACTGCAATATTAAATGCAGGGGATAGTTTTATCAAGATGGATGTGGAGGTTTAGGTTACAGACAGGGAAAAATATTGCTTTTACCTACCAGGATGTGTTCTTTGCTTCCACTCTTAAAAGGAGAAGCTGTCAGAAGTAGAATAATGCTGCTGTGTTCTTCACTAGAGTTGAGATCAAATTGCTGTAAATCAGTTGGAAAGAGCTAAAGAGCATTTGGGTATGGTAACTTCTTCTTTTAGATTTTTTTTTTTTAATTTCCCTTTTCCAAAACTTTTCCCAGCTGTTGGAAAACCACTCACACCATTCTTTTTCTTCTTAGGATTCCCCATGTGAGAAATAGTCACTGTCATAAAAAGACCATTTTCCTCTGCCTTTCATACTGTCTCTGGATCATTATGGAAGGGCAGCGCTACACGGACATGTTTTTTGCAATGATGTGTTCAACATTATTTTCATGTTCTAGTCTCCTGTCCTCAGTTGTTCCTGCTCTTTATTGTATCATATCCTTCACAGAGACTCTACAATGTGCATAACTCATCTTTTCTACTCTTCGGTGTTTTTCTCTTCCTGGGAAATGAGATGGTTTCTGCCATGGTCCAGTCTGAAATGCGTCCCTTGGGTTTTGAACCAGTCTCTGTTGACTAGCAAAATGCAGGTGCTGATTCTCTCTGTGAACATCTTCCTTTTTAATAACTCAGACGCCTCCTCTTTCAATTTACCATCACCTCAAATCCAGTACTTTTCATGGGGCCCTTACTGATTGAACTTTTTTTTTTTTTTACTTCTTTTACCCGCTATACTAGCAGTGGTGTGGGCTGCATTGACACAGCTGTTTCCTGAGAGCTGATCAAACCTCTAATGGCAAACAGAACATAATGCTTTCCTAATGTTTCTTTCCTCTACACCTACCTTTTTTAATCCTTTCAATTCTCTGATGCCCTTCTCTTGTCTCCTTCTACCCAGTTCACTGTTTACAATATCTGCAGCAGCTTTTATCTCTTTGCCACTTCTTTTTCTGCTTCTCTTTTCCCGTAGAAATCTCACTGGCATGGCTTCTTTGTCTTTTTGATGCATTGATATGATATTTTTAAAAAAAGTCAGCTGCATATCCATTTGCTAACAGATTTTTCTTGACAATTTACAGCATCTCTTCCTCTGGGCTGTGTGTGGTGCCAATACAAGTGAACTATCTGCTCTGATATGCTCCTTTTTTGCGTATTTATATAATTTGTGGGTTTGCATCACCATTTCTCGTTTGTCTTTATTCCACTGGCAATTTTAGTTAATAAATCAAAAAAATGTGTGGACAAATCAGCTATATATATTTCTACTCTGACACGAGTCTGGATTGCCAACCATCTGGCATAGCTTACAGAGAACAATTTTTTCTTTTTCCTTTTTTTTTTTTTTTAATTCAGCTCGCATGCCTGATGGAGCCAGCTGCTGGTCCAATCCAATTTCATTTCTATTGCAAAACCTTGTTTTGCAAAAGATGGAAAATATATCCTGTAAATCTTCAGTAACTGCATAGCAGGCTTGAAGGATTTGAAGGATCTTTCTTACCTTTTGGAACTGTTCAGCAGCCACCAGTTCTTGCAGGCCACACTATGGCAGCAAATGCTCTGACGTGCTCAACATCAGCCCTGCAATTTCTTGCATGTGAGCTGAACTCTGATATATTGACTAAAATGTGCCACAATTTTTTCCATATTTCATATGTGTCTTAGGCAAAGTTTGAGCAGTTGGAGTAGTAAACCCATGCAAAATTACTGGGTGCAGTTCTAATCAATAATCAGACAGTGGAAAACCAGGCTCATTAATCATGGCATAAAATCACAGACAATCACTACTTGGTAATTAGTGCTGTTCTGTATTAGAGGGTCAGTGGATTCAATAAGGAACTCCTAGTGTGGGCAGGCTGAGTGAGTAAATTGTGCATATTTGTTTATGCCACTTATACATAAAATTACAGAAGGTTTTGGGTTGTTTGGGTTGCAAGGTACTGTAAATATCATCTACCTCCAGCCCATCCATGGGCAGGGACACCTTCCACTATCCCAGACTGCTCAAAGCCCCATCCAACCTGGCCTTGGACGCTTCCAGGGATGGGGCAGACACAGCTTCTCTGAGTAACCTGTGCTAGGGCCTCACCACCCTCACAGGGAAGAATTGGCACTGGAAGGTTCTCTAAGTTCTCCTCAGTCATTGAATCTTGTGCTTTTTCCCCAACACTAATGTCTATAAACGAATTGGCTTTGTTACCAAATCTAAAGTTGCTTTGCACTCCTTAAGAAAGAGTTTCCGCCAGGAAAAAAAAAAATTTTTAAATATGTATTTTCTATTTACATCTATGATGTCAAAGTCAAGTGCATAATAACTGTTCTCTAACCTTGACAATAGTTTAAGACAAAGAATAGAAGCTATGGATGATCTGCAGATAGAGAAGTTGTGGCTTAGTGTGCTGCTTTTTTTCAGGACCTTTAAATTATTATGGATAGTTATGCCAATTAAAAAGAGGCTAGAAAATTTTTCATGCATTAAAAATTTTTACCCATGGAATGCTGAAAAAGAATTCATGTATTGAAATTATTTCTTGGTTTAAAAGACAATGTAAAAGTTTCATTCTTTAATTTCTATAGCCCTTTGTTAGTTTTATTTTTTAGGAAAACTATTTGGACACCTGACACTTTACAGAACAGTTTGCACTTAGCTGTCAAAATGTCTTTAAAATGGAAGATAAAAAGCTTTTCTGTGAAATTCCCATTTGCCATGTGCTCTATTCTGTGTGAGCCAGAATGGCTCTATCAGTCTCTTCTCTTCCTACCGATCCAGAGGGATATCTGTCTCCTACTGATTTAGGTACAATGAGAAAGTTTTTACACATTTTTACATATCCTGCTCTGCAATCATGCTGCTACTGTCCTGCCTTCCACTACACAGGAATACGTTGTTTCTGATAAGCCCTTGGTTTCTGCTGCCAAACGGAACGCAGCGTGCTTTATTATCGATTCCAACCAAGTACACATTTCATCTTTCCATTTCACTCAACAGCACCTTTTCCTTCAGTTTTGGTTCAGCAGCACCATGGCTCCCCAGCCTGACTTGCCACTTTGCATTCAGCTGTGTTTTGTGGGTAATCACTGTCACACCACATCCCAAAAGCCTCTTGTGAGGAGCAGCTCCCTCCTCCCCTCGATCCTGCCATGGTGCTCCATGTCCCAGATCACTGATTTCTCATCTAAAAGGAAAACTCTCTGCAAAGGCTCTGGGTTTGGCCTGCTGTCTGTCTGAATGTTATTTCCATTCGATTTCTCTGTTTTATTGGGGATGATGAATTATCCCTACTTCTCATACACAAGGATTATTAGCCTGAGGAAAACCAACAGGAGCAGTAATAAATACAGCAGAACTTGGGTCTTTATTCAAAAGTAAGATCAGATTTCCTGGAAGTCTTTGCTAGCACGGTATAAAGACAGGCCCAGTTTCTTACAATGTGCCTTCTAAACCTTACACAAGAGACACAAAGAGGAAAAAAATCCAGACAGGGTAGGGCATGAAAAAACAACAAACGAGAGATAACTCGTAAGTATCTCTGTTGGTACCCCTACATCACCAGAGCTATTGTCAGTTGTTGGGTCACTTTCTGAAGACCTGACAAAGCTCACAACCCTCACAACATTACAGTGGGGTTGGATCCAGACAATCATGAAGGTGCCTTCCAACCTAACCCATTCTATGGTTTTACAAACCCAGGATTTGGGGCAGGGAAGAGAGGAAATGGAATTGCTTTCCAGAATTATGAAAATATCATGTATTTCAATTTGAGTGTGATTAAACCCTGTTAAATATAAATATCTTAAATTGATATATGTTCTTTAGGTGAGCCTCTCTGTGCAACTACTGCATTCAGTAGATGTATCTACTTAATTATTAACTTAGTTTGAAATTGGTGCTTTGATTTTCTCTGTAGTCAGCCATGCTGTCAATTCTCTTGATTTTTAGAGGACTAAAGTTAAGTGTGAAAACCTTCACCTGTTTTACAGAATCAGCCTGATGAATTCTTCAGGTGCCCTTAGTGAGAGAGCTGGATGAAGGTTCTTTCAATATAGAGCATATTGGATCAATTTTGACTTTTTTTTTGTTTAATTTTTTCTTGTCTCATTTTGAAAGGCTTTAAGGAACTAAAAAATACTTAGAACTAAGATTAAAAGTAGGTCCCTGACTCCCAAAACATGACCAAGAGCAACTGCCCTCTGCCTCCTTCTCCAAGTGGCACAGGAGTACTGTTTAGAGTTTCCATGATCTAATCCTCAACCAACAGAAATGAGCATGACTGTGCAAAAACTAATGGAAATGCTGCTTTGTGGCCACAGATAAAGATCTGGGCCTCCAGTCATGAGCATTTATTGTAGGTTTATTGGCTTGTAAAGGGAGCCCGAGTATTTTTTTCTTCTTGAAGGTATGGGCCCTTTTTATTTTAAAAAGTTATTGGCACATTAAGTTTAATTGAATGAACAACTTAATTACTGTGAGCCTCTCAGACCAGAACACATGCTGTGCACTTGAAGTCTGATACATCTGCAACCACACAACTTTTCAGGGATGATGCTTCTCAGGGATGAGTGCTTCTCTCTGCTGAGACAGGAAAATCTCACACGTCCTTCCATCTTCTCCCAGTAAATCTGCTCTTAAGACCTCTGAGTTATGATTCTCTGGCTGGGATTCTCTTATTTTTTCCTACTGATATTCACAATTCTCAATTTGGCAGAACATATGCCAAATTTATACTTGATAAATATCAGCCAAGATATTTACCAAGTAGCAAGTAAGAGTAGTTGTAGCTGACCTTGGTTTTGGCACAGAGAAAACGCAAAGTCCCTTTTAAAAATCTTTTGATGCATCATGAGGATATCTGCCTATGAAAGAGAAAAGTGCTATTATTGCACCTGAAAATCCCTTCCTGGACTTGCTGAATTTGAGCTAGGAAGTGACAATTCTTTATGCCAGAAATACAATGACAGAGGTGCCAACATATTCTGTCTTCAAGAACAGAGGAAAAATGTGGAAAAAAGAAACGGGAGGGAAATTTTGACACATGTGAAATACATCTGTAGCTTGCACAGTTACACAGAGCATCCATAAAGTCACACGATCCAGTTGCAACTACATTTATTAAGGCATGTTTCCCATTGTGCCTTCAAACCACACTCAGCTCTTTAACTGGGCTGACAGACATCAAAGGAGCAACGGAGGGTCCGTGCTAATGCAGGGAAACATTGCTCTGCTACAAATGCAGAAGACATTTAACAGGTACTGCTGGAGCCCAGTTCAACATTTTCAAATGTATTTTTTCCTGTTTTCTGCTTTTCCCCCTCTCTCTTCCACACATCCTGCCCTGCTGCTGATCTTCCCAATCACAAGAAAATATGACATCCAAGCCAGGGAAACATGGTGTCTGCATTAATTTATTCTCCTTTCTGCATGAGAATTAAGCTGAGCTGAAGGGTTTCCAACAGCCTCTCTCCCTCCCTAACTTGTCTTTTTCTCCTTGTTTTTTTCCAGACACTGAATTTACAGAAACAGCTCAAAAAGCAATGGCTGGAAGGTTCCCAGAGCTGAACCCATTACTGCCAACTGATGGTATTCACCTGAACAGAAGCTATAACATTGATATACGGTGTCAGCAATAAGTATGTTAAGGACAAAAAAGTGTTGAAGAAAAAGATTTAACACAGCTTGAAATTTTTTTGCCATCTGTGGTAAGGTCATGTCCCTTAAAGCTGGTTGTCTCCACATTACAGTGGCTCTGAACAGTTTAAGACTATTGTTGCTGCATACTTGCGATTGTGGGGATTTAAGATTGTTCAAACAAACTCTGTGTTCAACTACAACATGTTTATTTTGTGGGTCAGTGGAGGTAAAAATATGTCTAAACTTCATCCTAATTAGACAAATAAATTTCAAGTCCTAAGCATCATAACAGACATGCAATTGAAAATACTTTCTCCCCAGAATCACATTTTTTATTTCCATCCTTGCTGACAAGGTTTCTGTCAAAGTAGATTTTGTACTAGGCTTTTGCTTTTCACAAGCAAAATCAAGACATGTTCAAATATCATTCTTTACAATTAAAATAATGAAAACATTTATGGAGTCATCAGTAAGTCTTGACTTTAATTCTAAGGAAATTAAATAACTACTTCTACCATCATTTTAACTAATCAAGTTTGGTGGTTTTAGTTTTTTTCAAAAGAAATTTCTAGGCTTCTTGGCAGGCTTATATATTTATTAATTTAAAAATGTTTAAGCTTGAATTGCTAAGTCACCGAAAGTAATTTCTTCATATTTTCAAGAAGATGACATAGAGTAATATGAAGTGCAAAAAATACTTTTATTTTCTAGTTCTTCTGTGTACATTTATTCAGTAACATAAGAATTATGTGTGGGTTTGATATTTTTTCTTGCATTTGATTTTGACCTGTGCAGTTCTCTATATCCTACAAGTTATTTTATATATATATACACACACATATAGATATATATATATATATATATATACACACACATATAGATATATATATANCACATATAGATATATACTTTAAAGCCAATGGCAGGCAGGTTTTATTCCTCTTTGTCAAGCTACGTCCATTCTTAAGAAATTATTTCATTCTTGGAAATCACTGGCTTGTCTAATAAAGGCCAGTAAAGTTACAAAATCTTGTGCCTTTGCCCAAGATCATAACAGAAATAATCTTGGGAGTTTCAAGAAAACACAACTTTATCCTTCTCTGTGCCCAAATGCACCATAAAGGGAGATTTATCTGGATGCTAATGATGTCTATTATGTGCTCTAGGAAAGCAACCAGAGAAAGCAAGCTGTTCATTCAGGGAGACATTATCACTACTGGCATTCTGACACCTTTGATAAAAAAATAGCAGCAACATCACTACAAAATCTTTTTTAAAATCATCAAGTTCCTATCAGCAGTTAGCAGGAGAAAGTCATAGGCATTCATCTTGCAGGACCTTGCTGGCACTTCTGATTTCCTCTGAGAGGTTTTAATTGAGGTCATCAGGTGCCATGAAATTTAGCATAAATACAGTTTAGAAGAATTCTCTGTTTAAGAATTACAAAGCTAGCAGAATTGACTGGGGCCCTTTCAGCCCTGACAGACCTTTGGTTCATTCAGGGTGCTAGCAAAGTTAGACACAATAATGTTGCTCTGTAATTGATGGCAAACTCTGCTTCATCCCATATCAGCTCATCAATTAAATATGACTCTTACAATCTTGAAGAAGGCCTGCACAGCTTGAATCTGTGAATGTGACATTTCTTTTTTCTGCCACTACCTCTGCAGCTTTAGATTAGTTCCTGAACTTTTTCCATCCCAATTTACCCAGCTGTTAAATGGGAATAATCACATTTTGTCTGTCTATGTATATAATACATTGGTTCTGAGTGCACATCACTTACTGCATTAATTTTCAGTGTTTAGAACAAGCAGGAAGCGATGACACATAAGAGAAGTGGTGGGGACAGAACATGAACAAGCACAGAGTGTCAAATGTAGAGCAATGTTCCCTGCTTGGAGGACTTCAAAGTGAATAAAATATAAATAAAATAAAAGGCAACTGCACTCAGGATTGCAGGACAAAATTGCACTTGGATGATGCATACAGCCCTAGATGAGGCTAGCTGCCAGGTGCTGGGTGAAGTGCTCACCAAAAAAAGCTCAAAACCTCTTATGAGCTATTTGTGTTTCAAGTCAGTTTCTGAAGCCTGGAAGTTGGTTGAGTCATGACGTAGATCCCAGAATCATGAAATCATAGAATATCCTGAGCTGGAATGGACACACAAGGATCACTCCACCTCCTGGCCCTGCCCAGGACAGCCCAAAAATCAAATTGTTTGCCTGAGGACATTGTTGAAGCACTTCAGGTTGCTGCTGTGACCACTTCCCTGGGAAGCCTGTTCCAGTGCTCAACTACCCTCTGGGAGTAGAACCCTTACCCAGTATCCAACCTAGATGTAGAAGATAACAGGGGATGGAAGGCTGTTCTGTTGAGGCAGCTTTATTTCTTTACTCTAAAATTGGAAAAATCTTCACCAAAGTGGAAATGCTAATGAAATATTCCCAAAATCATAAACTACTCCAAAGCATCTTGGTAAACTATAATGTTCTAACAGTCTAGCAGGAAATCCTCTATATAATGAGTTATAAAATTCATTATGCCTGCATATACTGCGGGGGGGATTCCTGTAATTCCCTGGGATGGGAAGAATTTTATAATTCAGTATATAGAGTATATAACACTGAGGGAGTGTTTTCCACTGAAGCTAAGAAACCCTCAACCACAACAAATTATTTTATGCATCAAAAACACCCAGCCTTTGTTCCAATGTGGAATATTGATAAAGACTAAACTATAACCAGGACTTTGAAGCATAAATTGAGAAACAAGTGCTTCAAGTCTGTTTTTAATAGGCTAGTTGATCATCAGCCTGACTTTCCAAAATTACCATCTGTAAGGACAAACTTAAAACGCAACCCAGCCTTTGGAATTTTGAATGTGTGGTGATTCATAAACTCACAGAATGATTTAGACAGCACCTTAAATCTCTTCTAGAGCCAATGCCCTGACAGGGGCTGGGACACCTTCCAGTATCCCAAGTTCCAAGCCCTGTCCTACCTGTCCTTGGACACTTCCAGTGACGGGGCAACCACAGCTTCCCTTGCCAAACTGTGCCAGGGCCTCAGATTTAACTCAGTCCATAACTGATTTTAAAAGACCTTTAACTTCTCTAAATTGGGGGTGTGAAAATGGCAAACCAAGACTGAAGCTGTATTTTCAGCATCACAGACAAGTAGAAACATCACAAAACCCATCACTGTTTTTACACCACAGTGGCAATTACAGCAGCCACAGAGTGAAGACGTATGTTGAGGCATTGCAGGCATGCACTTAATTTTACTTCAAAAATGCAAAAAATTTAATTTTCTTAGAATCTCATTCCAGGTTAACACCAAGTTGTATGTATTTTGCAACTTCCTCCCCCTCTCTTTTCCTGAAAACAAAACCCCAAATCATGTGTTTCAGAGCTGCTGCTTCACTGAGCTGTTACTTCACAGCAGGCCCTGATATTATGGTACACATAACTCTGTATCCTAACCTACAGCTGAGACTGTTCACTGGTTCTCCAGTTCAGAAGCCAGCTCCTCTGTGTAAAAAGGTGAATCTCTTACTCAATCAGAAATTATTTTTCCAAAAACTATGAAGGTCTTCTTGGCCCATCAGTAACTCTCACACAGGTGCGGAAATCAGGAGCTGCCCTGCAAGTTACACAGGCCTACAAGGCTTGCAGTTTTCCACAGAACACAATTCCTGTAACTAGTCCAGCCTCATACAGTTTTTAGCACCTTAATAAGGAATATTACCACAGCATTCCTGCACTAAGCACAGTTGTTGAATTTCATGAGGAATACATCACTTGTTGTGTTAAGCCTAATTTAACTTTTCACATGCCTTTCAAGTTTCCAAAGTACAAGGATTCTAGTGTCGGAGTGGGTCTGATTTTATTTCATGAAGCCTCATAGTCCAATCTCACAAACTCACCATGGAATTGAATGGAAAACTATTGCAAAAGATGAGAACCTGTGTGAATTCCAGATAAAATATTTCTGGCCAGCCAGCACAGAAGACTTTCAGTTCAGTGAAAAGCAAAAGAGCTGCTAAACTGTGTGAATCTCCAGATGAAGCTTTGGGAAGTTACAGAATTTTGATGCTCCCACTTCCACCAAGCTGAAGGGAAGCTGTCACACTGCCTGCTCCCTGGCACAAGGATATATTGACAAGACAAGTTCTGCTTGTGATAACAGAGAGACAAACCCCAGGGTGAGGGGCTTTTTGTCAGCATTAGGTGTGGTCTTAAGGCACAAAGACAAGGCTCTGCTCTTGAGGTCCCTCTCTAGGTATCACTCTCTTTTCTCTCTGTGGTGTCTTGATTTACAGCCTGGGCAGCACCCTGCATGAGGCAGCAGGGAGGGGGGACAGAGCCAAGCCCTCACCTTTCCCCTTCACACCCTTAGAGGAGTGTGAGAGTGATGTGACACGTCTCCTCTCTCTTCCAGGGGCAGGAAACCTGTGTAACCACCCAGCCCTTAAAGAATGATGCACCCAGGTGAGTACTGATGCACACAGAGGCTGGTTACTGAAATGCTCTCTCCTGCCATTACATTTTTCTGAGGATATTGCCCTGGCACAGTTATTCACATGCAGATCCCCCTGAGTGCACAGGCATCGCTCTTTCAATCATAAACTCACTTTGTGTTGTGGCATTGCCCTAGTGAACTTCACCAGTCCACTGTAGCCCATTTTTTCAGAATGGCTTTATTTCCAGATGTATTTGTAAAAAAAAAAAAAAAAGAATAGTTTTTCTCAGTATCTGGCTCTTAACATTTTTCACCCTAAAGTTCTGAAAATTTTATTTTGCTTTTCTCCATCTCCCTCCTGTGAAATAAGTGAAAATATTCCCTAAAAAAAAGACAGATAGAAGAGACCTGACTTCTACCAACAGCTTATGAAGACATCTGAAATTAGAGTTTTGTGAGGTAAGATCACTATTTTATAGGTCCAATTTCAAATTAGTTGTCAGAAATTTACAAATTACTTTTATTCTTGGATTTTTTTAATTTCAAAATACCCTTCATATTACATGGAAATGAAATTTATGTCACAACAGTTTATCTTTTAATATTACCAAGCTGAATTCCCCACCCACCCTTCTTAATGACAGAGGAGAATTTACTCACAGAAAAGCTGGTTGAAAACATCTTTAAAACCTCTTACTTGAAAAGTTGTCAAAGCTTTAAAAGAAGGATAAAATTATACATGTGCTCACAAACATATATATATACCTATGTATGTATGTATGTACGTAGGTATGTATGTATGTATGTATGTATGTACAAAAAGCCCTTAAAAAGGAGATCTCTGCCAGATTTGATTTCCTTCCTTTGCATTGGTATGAGACATACTGAACTGATTAACATCTCTCTTCCATGCAGCCCTAAAAAAACTCTCTTATTTTATATAAACTGCGTCCCTCCCTGCCACGGAATCCAGCAGATTCTGAATTTGGGCCCTGGGAATTCACAGGAGTAGGCACAGACCTGGTGTGGGTGTTCCTGCTGCATGCCTGGTCTGAAAAGAGGAAAGATCCCATCAGTACAGGAGCTGTAAATGAAGTTTATTTATCCAAATCCAAGCACTCAAAGAAACCTTCCTCTGGAATAAATAACAAATTTATGTTAAATTGCCATCTATCTACAAGATGCCAATAAATGGAACAGGAACATACTATTGCACAGCACAATAAAAATAAATACAATTCAATATGCAATATATCAGAAGAGATAATTACACATACCCCCAAGGCAAACAGGATTTAGCAAAAAGACTGTTTGATACTATTCATAGCATTGCTTGATGGGCTCTTTGGAAGAGCCATAAATCCTCTGTTTTCCTGGCAGATGGAAATAAAGCCAAAGTGATGCATCAGTTAGCCTCAAAATAAGTCCACTGATATTCAGCAAAAATGTGAGATAACGACCCCAAATTCTATATTCACCAGGGAAATTCAGTGCACTCTGTGCTTAATTTTCAATGCTTAGTTATGTATTCTTCCTTGTGCTATCTGCATCCATTGTTAGTCTGACATGATAAATTGCCTCCTCGGGTCTCAGCAAGAATAATTATTCTCTGAGCAGCTCACACAGCCGCCCTCGTCGCACACAGAGAGAATGCAAAAGTCAGGAGGGTTTGGCAAACTAGGAAAAAAAAATAGAAAGAAAGAAAAGATACAAAGCTAAAAAGAAAAACAACAAAAAAACTTCAGCCTGCTTCCGTTCAGAAGGTGATTGAAGTCCAGTGGAGAAGATAAACTCAGCACGGCTGGAACAAGATGATCTTTAAGATCCTTTCCATTTACACATAAATCCAATCCAAACCATTTACACATAGCATGCCCCCCCAGCCCTGCTTTATGACAGCAGTAAGAGGATATTTGACTATAGTCTCACCTCCACTTCTCCCATAAGCATGAATTTGACATTTTAAATTCTTCATAGCAGAGGCTGAGAACATGATCACCTTACAGACTAGTTGGAGGGCTTGCTCCTCTCTGCTCCCCAAAGCAGGAATGGCATTTTGGTATAAGAATTGTGTGCATCATAACATACCTAGGAACACTTGTACATAACACTATACACTTACATTTTACAAGTCTAGTAATTATTTCGTCAACATTCTAACAAGAATCTAAAACTTGTTGCTTCAATAAACTGCACATTTGTGAATCTGTGTTCATAAAGGTTCCTACTGAACTTGGCCAGATTTAGACTGTCAAATTGGTAAATTGTATTAATTGGGAATTTGTGATCATTCTGTGACCAGAATAACAGCGTAAGCCACACTATTGCTGCACCTAGGATTTATTGCACATAACCAGACTTGGGTCTAATCAGAAATTAAACCCAGCCACACCCAACCCTTCTAGTCTCTGAGAATCATCTAGAAAGCAAAGGGGTTTATTTTTTCCCAAATTTCTATGCTCTTAACACAACAACATCTCATCAGAGTACACGGTGGCTGCAGTAAAAGGGGGAGATCTCACTCTCTGTGCACCTTTTTTCAGGTGAAATGGATTCCCTTCCTCAGCCAAGCCATCTGAGGGGCAGTGCTGATGTTCACAGCATGGAGGAGATGAACTTGAAGCCCGCATGAGAGAAGGAGTGAAAAAGAGAAAAGCCAGCAAGGGCAGGGAGAGATAACACCACTGTTATTGATTTTTTTGTGTGAAAACTGTTCAGATATTGTGATAGGATGGTAATGTAAAAAAACCTACACAGATGAACAGGCAGATACATTAGAACAGATTGATTTTTCACTTTTATTTTCCTTAAATATATCAGAAGGCCTTAAGCAGTCAAAAAATACCTAGAAACTCTCCAGTTAGGCAGCTTCTGAATTTCTGAGCACTAGTATGTGCCAAATGTCCCTCCTCACCTGACCTTTCATTAATAACTGTACTACAGTTCACCGAGGACCTCTGACAAGGGAATTGGCCCTATTTACAAAATACTATTTTACCCCTGATAAGAATCTCAGCCTAAGAACTTATATATGATATGGGTAACAAAAAGTGTGTGAGTAATGACAGATGTTATCTCCATCACCAGGGGTAAGGAGGCATAGAAAGGCTAAGTGGTTTCCTCAGACTGTGAAAGCATTGAGACCAAAACACCTCAACACCTTCCCCCTGTGCCATGTGCTGACTGGAAGGGATGGAGATATGCACTGACAGGAGTGGGCACACTAGAGACCTGTAAGGTCTTGGCTTGTGAAAGAATCACGTTGATGACTTTTGTTATTTTAGCATACTGTAAAAGAGTTGGATCTCTGGAACTTTTGGGAGTTTGAAGCCAAGGTTACAAACCTGCTTCTTCCTGGAGGGCAAGCAGAAAAATGGGATTCAGTCAATAAGAAGCTACCAGCTGAAATCTTGCTTTGCACAGTAAATGATCTGCAGATCCGTTTCTCTAGAAATCTGTGTGAATCTTTGCTCTTCAAAATGCTTTAGGCTAAAAGCAAACAAACACCCGATGCCTGTCCCTTCGCATGCTTCTACACCACCTCCTCACAGCCGTTTTTAGAGGAGTCCTTTGTGTTCTTCTTTCTATTTTCCTTCATTTACTTCAACCTTTGACAAGTCTGTGTTCTCAGTAGTCACATGGCACCTGTATCATAATTGTTTGGAATAAATATAATGCAAACTGCTGCTGTGCTGTTTTCCTGCATGCCATATAAAACCAGAACACATACAAGACACCCAAAACAGTCAATTGTTTGTAAGGAACTGCAAAAGATAATGATGGAAAAAAAATAGTGGATGATTGTCCTGGCCTACACATTTATGCTACCAAAATATTGATAACAACAATTTTGGCAGAGCGAAGTCTCCAATAACTGTCTTTTAAATTGCATAAGGGGGCCAGGATTAAATGTTCACATTTTGCACACTGTAAAGTACATAGAACAGATTAAACGCTATAAAAAATATGCAAACTATCTAAAGAGATGTTGATACTTTACCTATTTATGTTCTTTAGACTTTTCTTCTTGTTGTTTGGTTGAGTTTGTGTTGTTTGGGGTTTTTTCCCACTGAAACATGTTCTCTATTTCCTCTCAATTCTCAGAGCCTTCCAGTCTTTCTGTTGTCTGCAGATCAGGCTGTTCAGAGGTCTATTAATCTAACACTTATTTTGATGTCCTCTCTTTATTTTACTTCCAGCACTTCCCTTACCCTCCTTTAGCATCCACTACAGAAAATACTTTTGTCATGGGCCACAGGAAAATGTAATGATAAGCATTTGATTACTGACTTCTCTCTAGCAATAATGCATTTAGTGTGAAGTATTTATTAGAAGGAAATGAAAGATTCAGGCTTTTTGAGGAACGGTAGCCAGCTTTCAAGATTAACTGACAAGAAAATATATTGTACACTACTAATGGGAGATGTGTCCCATACTGCTGCTATCGAAGCTGCCACACAAAATAATGAAATATTCTACAAAACATGCCTACAAGGTAATTTATACAGAACCAACACTTGTCATACTGTTGGAAATGAGTGACCTATGCTGTTCTGATTTGCTCCACAACCTCATTAGTTATAGTGGCTGTGGGGAGCTCTATGGACAGGTGTCCTGGGACTCTGTGATGGAGAGGAGAGGGGTCATAAAGCCAGACCCGTGCTGACTGCTGTCTAAGGCTATTGCAGGGCACATTTTTAAGCTCCAGTGAAAGTTCCTATATAGAACTGCCATAGTTAACACAGAACCCCTGGTCCCAAGGTTGCCCCCAGCCAGGATGTGAAGGGCAATGACCTGTGCTACATCTCACAGGCTGAGCAGCTCCCTGCCTGCAGTGTCAGTGGAGGACAAACTCAGAGCTACACAGGCCCCTGGGATTTGAGAGTGTATTGCTCCCCTTCCCCTTCTAGCCTGGAACTGAATGGGTACAGCCGTGCCCCTCTTTATATCTTCATTTCCATGTCAATACTAGTCTGAAAATGGCTCACTCCAGCAGAACAAAGGACCCTGTCTCCGTCACAGAAGACTTTTCTCACTCCCTTTTTCCCTCCCTTTGAGGATATGATAAGCTGAGAACAGGGATGGGGAACCTATCTTGTGACAGGCACTCTGTCACTTCACAGGGGACAGTGTACAGCACCAACTGCCACCAACAGTCAACATCTAAGCACTAAAGAGGAAATTTCTAAATCCAATTCTAACTTTTCTGTTACTCACCATTTATTTATCTCTCCTAGTGCTGATCATCTCCAAAAGTATGCTGGTTACCAGTAGCTTGAGACCAAGGACATGAAAATAAAATTTACCAGGAAGAGTGTGTTGATGAGATGGAAATAAAATCAAGTCTAAATCACCTTTAATCTATCAGTAAAGAAGTACAGGATTAAATTTAGAGATTATGGAAACTCATGAGAATGTACTGGGCTGAAAAATTGCTATAAATGAAACTCTCTCTTAGCACGTGGCAAACAACTTGATAAAGAAAAACGCAATACTGATCAAAGTACATGTGTAACTACTTACCTGATTTTACATCCTTCCTCCCCTCTGTGCAGGCATTAATGATGAACATGAAATACAGGAGTGAGAGGAGATCAAAAGAACACTACCTGAATGTGCATGAATCTCTTATATCCCCCTTTTCCTCCCAAGACTACACTTCTCATCTCTCCTGATTTTAGATGCTATTTCACATCTGTTATTCTTTTTCGTCTCCTTTTGGTTTGACAGGACTGCACTGCACATATTGGGGACGTGAACCAATGATTATTTCAGTGTGACACCTTCACTTGATTTTAGCTATCCAAGCTTGCAAAATTTGACCAGCAAGTCTAAATTTGATTCAAAATGAGGACTAAGTTTTCTGTTAGGTTGCAATTCAAGACTTCTATCTCAGTTTGAATCTGGCAGCCTCATGAGCCTAGGAGATATTGAAATGACATTCTGATCCTGTGTGGGTTTTTTTCTTCCCTTTGTGCAAGCAGCAGAACTCTCATGAGTATATCCATCTTAATGACAATGTCTTAGCTCTTCAATGTCTCTATGTTAAAGAATGATTTTCCTTGTGGGATTTCATCTTCTTTCAAACTGTAATCAACAACAACCCACTTCCCCCATTAAAACCCCACATACAACACACAATAGGAAAAAGGAAAAAGCATGTGGTGTATATTCCTTAACTTTGTGATGAAAATCATATAAAATCTCTAATCCTGCCTAACATCGGCATGTGATCTCCCTGTTTATTTCACTTTCTCCTGCTTTTTTGCCTCACTCTCTGCCTCCTTGGTAGATCAGACAGTCTTTTAGGCAGCATATTATCCACAGGGCACACACCAAGGACCACTCAGCTAAGCATTTAAAGCACTTGCTCAGTCTGAAAGACCCTGCAAACTCCTCTTTTCTAGGCACTCTGAAACCCACTCATTTTTCCAGTCCATACAGCTTCATTTCCAGAACCTTCCTAATGCTGCTTCTGGTGTTTGGATTTAGCTTTTACGAACACAAATTTGTGCTTTGGTTCCTGCACAGAGCCCCTTTGTTTCTGTTAATCCCAGCACAATTGCTCTAATACATCTGTTTTTACCACAGAACCTCCCTGCAACAGAAGATCCTGGTTGTGTTGCCTCTATTAACTAAGAATAACTGTTGATGAAATTACATCCTCAAGGCCTCTTTCATTAGTTTCTTTTGAACTTCTGAATGCTTTCCAAGGGATTTGATTGCTTTTAGACTGGCACTTCCTAACAAGGCTTTTGATGTAAACTTTCATGCCACTGTTACTATGACAATAGTGTAATGCTGCAGCAGCATTAATTGGAATTTTGATTATTTCCTTGGCTCAGAACACTCTATGTTTTAATAACTGGTTCAGCTGTGCTTCAGATCCATGCTGCAAGGCAAAGCTGAAATCTTTTTCTTTTTGAGTTAAGAGAGCTGCTGAAGAGGAATAAATGGAAGATGGAAGTGACATCATAACACCAACACATCCAATATTCCTCTCTATTGTTTATGTGATTCATGAAAATTAGTCATTCTATAGAAAAGATGCACATTTTCTTCCAGGCTAGGAAATTATTACATAACTCTCCTTATTCTTATACCCAAATTCATTTTCTTTCAGATGTTAGAAATTATGAAAAACATAAATGTGAATTCCCCTAAAACAAAGTGTAATATGTTCATGTTTGAACAGGAGTGGATGTGGGGAGCTTTGTAAAGGCATCAATTATCACCACTGCCAACTTTTAACATTCCTCATTCCTCAGAATTTGAAGGTGCAGCATATAACAAGGCAAGGCATAAATGTTTGATGAGAAATATTTAACTTTTCCTGTCCCCGCTTTGTATCAAATCCCAATTAGATATTGTCAAGAGACAGAAATTAAATGTATCACAAAATTAATTAATCAANAATCTCACAGAGAAATTCTTAATTTTTGAGATTTTTTCATCTCTGATAAAGGTTGTCAGGAATAGAGAGTGGAAAGCTATAAAGCCTGTTTGCCCAATTCAGCTCAGCCTTGCACCATTACAATAAAAGGCTGACCTTTGGAAGCTTCTCAGAGACATAAAAACAATCATCTAAACTCCCCACCTACAGAACCTGTAGCCACTATTCTGTTCAGGGCTTTTTTATCCACAATTAAAAAGCTCTTAGCAGCCCACTCACCAGAACTTACCGATGCCAACACGACCAATAAAACAAACCACAGCACACACATATAACGTTATAAAATCTTTTACCTTCTAAGCAAAACCTAAATGCATGGGATTTTATTTCCTCTTTTTTTTTTTTCTTTTCCTTTC